>OZ004708.1:24578210-25080710 GCA_963924515.1 Vespertilio murinus | reverse complement strand
AGACTGTTGAATAAGCACCTGAATTAGAGGGAAGACAGCTATTTGTTTGGAGCGGGGTGGAATCAGAGACTGTGGCCTTTTTTCATCAAGGTTCTTTCCTTATCCCTCTGCCTTATATGCCTTTTATGATATTCAGCCCAAGTTCTGTAGGGTTATGGGACTTGAACTTAATTGACCTGGATATTATTGTCAGCAGGAGTGCTTTCCTCCAATCCTGAGAGTTCTTAACGCAGTGCAATACTTTAGGTTTTTATTCAAGGAACCCCTTCCCCCAGGGCTATTTTTAAGCTGACGTATCTTGGGCCACCACTGCTAATTTTAGGTACTCCTTTGTTTTCAGCAGTGGTCATTTAGATTCTTATTGAATCCTTTTCCCTCTTCTACCCCCCTAACCTCCCTCCCCCCCCCCCCCGCCCCAAGTCCAAACAGGAAATATCCCCTGAAAGCAGACCGTATAGAAAAGTATGCCAGATGGCCAGTGACTTTCAGCCAATGTTGTTAACACATTGTCCAGCTTACTCAGTGTGACATCGGAGATGTCCTCCTCAACTTCCCCCTTGCACAGGGGGAAAGGAAGGCACCGTTGATTTACTGTAATAACTTTACCAAAATAAAAAGTCTCTGTAAGAGCCAACCTTACTTTTCAGTGAGGGGAGACGGATGAAAAAGTTAGTTGAGCCTGTGGAAGGTGCTCAGTAAGTATTTGTTGATTGCATTTGACTGAAAAAGAAGAGAAACAGTACAAACAAGTGGGAGCTGCCAAACTGTATTATGCAACTTCAACCACAGATTAGTGCAACAAACACTGAACTGTCATTTGCCCCCATTAAACACCCCTCCTCTGGAGAATAAAAGTAGCCTTTGCATGTAGGGAGATTATTTTTTCTATTAAAACTTACTCTTTTGTTGTTGTTGTTGTTGTTGTTGTTGTTATAAATGTAACCTATTAACTGCAGAAAATGTAAAAAATATTTTAAAAGCACAAAGAATAAAAATTACTTTTAATCTCATCACCCAGATAATGCTGTTAATGTGTTGGTATTCCAACTATCCATAAATAAGTTTTAAGATATATTTGCGAATATATTTTGTTATGTAAAAATGGCATGAAATATAATTATACAGCTTATACTTAATAAATAAAATAAATCGTCATTTAGCAAACACCCACATAACCACCAAAAAAGTTAAGAAATACAGCCTTTGCCAAGATCCCAGAAGTGTTCACATTTCTTGCTTTCCCCCTCCCTATCATAATCCTCTTACCTTCTCCCACAAAGGTAACCACTAATGTGATATTTACAGTAATCAGTTCCTTGTTTTTATTTATATTTTTTACCTCTTAAATACAGATATTCATTATGTGCAGTAGTTATGTTCAGTGAAGTCACTGTAGACACGGGATACTACTCCTAGGGGAAAAGTAGGGTGAGGTTCCTGTGAGCCTTCCATCACAACATTTTTGTCAACTGATCAATACATAACCTTGTTTTATGTGTGTCTGTTTAAAGACGGCTTATTTGATGTTATTAACAGTGGTGCTAGGACCAAGCAGCATTAGAAGTCATGCTTGAATGAAGCTCATTTAGCACATTGTCTCCATAAAGCACAACACACACAGCCTCTTGCAATCAGAAACAAGAAGGCAGAGCATCCCTTTGATTGGCCTCAGTGGAAATGTGGGCATCAGGTGACTCAGAGTGACTCAAGTGTTTCACTGCTGTACGTGTGTCTGCAAGGAACTATGAAAGCACTGTAAGTGTTATGTCTGGGGTTACAAATAAAATTTAGTAAGTAGATGACTTCGCAAACATAGAATCCTATATGATAAAAGGCTAATATGCAAATAGACCAAAGGCAAATGACCTCTGACATGCACTGACCACCAGGGAGCAGATGCTCAATGCAAGAGCTGCCCCTTGGTGGTCAGTGTGCTCCCAGTGCGCTCCCAGAAGGAGTGCTGCTCAGCCAGAAACTGGGCTGACAGCTGGCAAGCACAGTGGTGGTGGCAGGAGCCTCTCCCGCCTCCATGGCAGCATTAATGATATCTGACTGACATCCACAGGGAACAGGCCTAAACTGTCAGTCAGACATCCCCCGAGGGCTCCGGACTGCAAGAGGGGTTGAGGGCCACACACCCCACCCCGAGTGCACAAATTTTGTGCACCGGGCCTCTAGTCTACAACTAATGAGGATTGTCCTTAGAAGACATTATTTTGTTTTATTATTTCGAGTCTGTTTTCCTATGCTCAATGATTTTAAATCATTAATGTACCTATAGTTTCTTTATTTTCATTGTAGTAGAGTGGACTGTTATGTTAAAATACTAAAATTGTTTCTCCATTCTACTTTTGCTGAACTTCTAGGTTGTTTTCAGTTTTTGCTTTTACAAATAACTTGATTATATGTTTTCATATGTCTTCTGGTGCACACATACACATTGTGCTCTAGGGTTATGTTTGGAAATGGAACTGCTGGGTCATAGAGAATAAATTTTATCTTCATCATCGCTAGATAATGCCAAACAGTTGTCCAAAGTGGGTGTAGCAATTTACATCTCTCCTCCAGCAAAGTACAAGAGTTCAAGATGTTCTATAGCATGTACACACTTGGTATTTTCAGCATTTAGATATTAGCTAGGGAGTTGTTTTGGTAGGTGTGCAGGATCATCTCACTGTGGTTTTAATGTATATTTCCAGCCTTACAAAAGGTTGAACAACTTTTCTTTTGCATTTTTGTCTTCTAAAGTTCCTGTTCAAGTTTCTTGCTCGTTTCCCACTTGGTTATCATTCTTTTTTTTTTAATATATTTTTTATTGATATTTTACAGAGAGGAAGGGAGAGAGAGAGAGAGAGAGAGAGAGAGCTAGAAACGTCGATGAGAGAGAAACATCAACCAGCTGCCTCCTGCACACCCCCCACCGGGGATGTGCCCACAACCAACGTACATGCCCTTGACCGGAATTGAACCCGGGACCCCTCAGTCCACAGACCGACGCTCTACCACTGAGCCAAACCAGCTTTGGCAGTTATCATTCTTTTTCTTGCTGATCAGAAGGTGTTCTTTGTATAGTTGGGTTATGAGAGCTTTGTGTACTTATATGTTGTAGGCTATCTTTTACTCTCTCTTAACATTATTTTTTAATAAAAGTTCTTAATTTTAATGTAGTTAAGCATATCAATCTTTATTTTTATGATTAGTGTTTTTTATGCCCTATTGAGTTAGTTCCCACAGTAATTCTCTTCTAAAACCTTTGCTGTTTGCCTTTGGCATTTAGACCGATAATCCACCTGGAAATCATTTGTTAGTTCTGATATGAGATAGAGGATCAAGTATCACTTTTTCCACACAGATGTCCAATTATCCTACCACCATTTATAGAAGAGTGCTTTCCACTATTATCCTAATAAAGTCCTATCTAAAAAATGAGGGCATATGCTAATTGATCCTCACACCATTGCAAATATGGTGGTGCTCACAGCCAATAAGGAGGGAATATACTAATTGACTGTCATGCCCTCAGAGATGGCAGCAATCACAGCCACAAGATGGCGGTGCCCAGTCCCCTCAGCCCCCCAGCTGCCCAAGGCCCGCCCGAGGTGCAGGCAAGCCTTGGATGGCAGCTGCCCAGTTGCCCAGGGACACCCAAGGTTCAGGTAACCAGGGCTGGCTGAGGCTTGCGCTCCGGGCAGTGGCAGCAGCAGATATGTGATGGGGAGTCACCTTCTCCTGATCATCAGGTCACTTCCCGCCCCTGAGGGCTCCTGGACTGTGAGAGGGGGCAGGCCGGGTTGAGGGACACCCCCTCCAGTGCATGAATTTTTATGTACCGGGCCTCTAGTAAAATAATACAAGCTTATGATTTTTAAAATCCAAACAGTATAAAAGTAAAAACTGAATATCCATTGCATGCCTGTGCACCAGGTCCCCATTCTCTACCCCCTGAGGAAGGTACAGTTCCTTGCTTGCAGATTTAATTTTAAGAGTAGTGTTTAAACATTCCTAGCATTCAAATGGTACCTTTAAGTTATGCCTCAGAACAGTAGAAAATTAAATCTAGAGATCTGTTGCTTTCCTTTTAAGTTGCAGTGAATTGATTTGTTTTTGCAATATCTCCATTACACAGAGAACAACAGTTGTACTGCACTCAGTTTATGATAGTAAGGCTGTATTGGGATTTCTCAGCAACCATTCAAATCTTTTGAAATAGCAAATCTTATCATTAGATTCGCTGTAGTGCCCCAAAATGCTTCAGTGTTTCCTTACAAACAACTTTATAATTTGTTAGTTGAAAGAGAGTAAATACATTTTAAGGACCCATTCCAATGTACCTGAAATGTGGTATTGAAAAAGATTGAGGGGCTATAATCAGATTTAACAGGAAAGAAGATTTGGCTCCGTGTGTATTGTGCACCATGGAGCCTGAGGGAGGCATGTGTCCCATTTAACCTCACTGGTCCTCTCCCTTGGGGTTCTTTCCTGGGCAGTGAGTGGTTGAACTGGGACCCTTGCCCAGGTATCTTTCATTCCAACTCAGAGTTTCTCCTTCTACCTCATATTTCTGTATTATGCTACATGAAGATGTTTGCATGATTGACTTGGGGAGCCTTAACAGTGACAGAGGCCCTATATTGAATTTCGGATTTTACGTAAATCATGGAATTATTTTTCATTCCCATTACACTTTGCCTGAGATTTAATTTTATTTGAAATTTGTACTTCAGAACAATTTTTTTAAAGCTGGGAAACGGAATCACTGCACTTACGGCAGTCGAACTATTTTTAAAGCAAATAATTTAAAAAACTATTTTAAAAGTAATTGTGTATAATTGCTGAGGCCTTAGGGGGAATTTCACCAGCTCCTCTCATTAAAATAAACATCACGACTCTGCCATTGTCTGAATAAAATGCATATGAAATTATGCCAGATGAGGGGAAAGAATCTGTAAGTACTGTGCACACGGATAAAAGTCAGAAAAGAACACCGAACAGGGCAACCTGGGGGGCGTGTGTTTTCCGTTGTAAAGTCGTGGGGCACACACTGAACACTAGGCAGGTTGGGATCTGTATAGGATTTCTGTGTTGTAAAAGCTTCAGTGGACACATGTAAAGAATATATGTGTTCAAATTTGCAACAAATAAAAGCCAGTTTTGGGGTAATATGTTCTGATTCACCCCTATCCAGTTTACCAGCATTTCTTTTGGCCGTTTCCCTGGCTGAAGTTTAAGGTTCCTTCTCTTTTTATGGTACTTTAAGTCAAAACATAAAGGGCTATTTTCCAAAGCAGAAGAATTCACTAATTTTTGATTAGATTAGACAGGTATTCATGGAATTTTGTCTTCTTTTTCATTATAAGGGGAAAAGACAAAAAACAAAAACGAAAAAAAAACAAAAAAAAAACCTACACAAGCAGTCCTTCGGTTTAATAGCAGCATTCATGGCCCCGGTCTAATTGGGAAGGAGGACTGAGGGAGTATTTAGGTCATCCCTGGACCAGCAATCCCACAGCCCAACCCAGGCCTGAGGCCCATGACTGGGAACCGGGAACCTGGGCTGCAGATCACAGTTTACCGCCTGGCAGAGAGATATAAATACTAGTTTTGTGACTTCTCCACAGTATGCTGCTGGCACAAGGCTCTTTGGCTCCGCCTAAGTACATCATCCCTTTTATTTAGTTCCTACTTTGAGAGTCCGAGACTAAGCTAACCATCCACCACTCCCAGTTCCTCTCGGAGCAGCCATACCAATATTTGACCAGGTCTCACCTCCCTAGTTGTGTGTGTCTGTCTTTCTATCCATCTTCCTGTCTCCTTCCCCACACTACCTCCTTGGCGGTATGCCCTTTGGAAAATTACCATTGCCTCCAGATGGAAACAGAACACAGGAAGGGAACTATATTCATTTTTATATCACTGGAGATGCTAGGAAGAGAAAGCCCGAGGTAGCCTTTGTGACCTGGAATTAAACAAAGTCCCATTTGATTTTTAAAAAATGATAATGCCCCATGCTGGTGGGGCCGTGGTGAGAGAGAAGAGGCAGTCCCCACACAGTTGTGGGAAGGCAGTTCAGCAGAACCCTCTGAAAAGCTACTTGCTAGGTTGTACCAGGACCCTTTCAAAATGCCTCCTAGGCTTTGACCCACTAATTTAGCGTCCAGGAATTTATGCTAAGGAAACAATTGGAGACACAGACAATGATCCTCAGCAAGGAAGTGGGTTGCAGCACTATTTATAACAGCTGAAGGGGGATAATAATAGGAGTGTACACAAAAAGAGAATGGTTAGATAAATCAGGCATACCCCATAACCGAATACCCTGTTGCCATTTTAAAAACATGATTTCAAGGGCTACTTACTGACATAAGAAAATGCTTACTTGGGTGAAAAAGGCTATAGCTATGACAGGGTGAGGCAAAAGTAGGTGTGCCTTTGTGAGTATGTGAAACATAGTTTACTCTTGATTATTATTTATTAATTATTGTATTTTCTGTTATGAAAAACTGTAAACCTACTTTTGCCTCACTCTATGGGTAGTATTATCATGCCCACCACCCTGCCCCCCCCCCAAAAAAAGAGTAAATATGTCAAGATAGTAACAGGCATTATCAGGGATACAAATTAGATATGATTTTATTGCTTTTTGGTATTTTTTAATTTTCTACAATGTCATCTATAATTTTGAGTATCAAAATTAAAAAAGAATAGTTTTTTTTTTCAAGGTCAGCTTGCTGCTCAGTCTCTAGAAGCCCAAGTTTTAACTACTGTGGGACAGAGACCAGAGAGGGGCTGCCCAGCCATGGTCAGATTGGAAGCTGCTAGGCAGCCCCGTCCACCGAATGGCAGGCAACTCTGGCCGGTGCAGCAGCCATGCCATTGTTCCAGTGAGTCACCGCAGAAGGTGTCAAGCTCATGATACTGGATGACCTATCAGCCACAGCCCAGCATGCCGCCAGGCCTTTGAGCCTTATCTTCCTAAACCGTTATTTCTTCACTGTCCAGTGAATGTCAAAGGGATTGACTGGGACTTTTGAGGACACTGTAGACCAGCAAACTAGAGCTGATGCAAGCCTTCCTCATGAATCCAAATCAAACGGGCAAGTGTTCCCTCCATGCTAACATTTAAGCTGTTGCCATTACAGTTGAGCCTTGATATGGGGGCTGGCAGAACCTCAGGACTATTTAGGATAAAAAGTATGCTGGGGTGTTCAGCTCAGAGACTCCCTTCCAGCTGGTCTTGAGGGCTACGGAGAGAGGCCTTGGGGGGCCATCTGCTAAGATTGTAGTTATAAAATTATTTTTTTTCCTAACCTGTTATGTTTGGCCTCATGGGTGGGAAAAGAGTTTGAGAATTTAATATTGTAGGTTTCAGAGCCAATAAGAAAGCTAATCATTTTTTATTTGTTTTGTTTTGGACATTTGGGGTGCTGTTGTCTGTTTTAAGTAAGGTAGCCAGACACTTCTGGTGTGAAAGATGATACCAAGAGCCTCGGGCCATTCTCCTCCTTGTGCACCTCATTTCCCCCTTTTGTGTTTTCTGAGTTGCATCAAAACTAAAATATAATGTGCTGCCTTGTTCCTTGGAGGAGCATTTATATGTTTACAGTCATTCTCCCACTACAGACATCAATCATTGCTCATAGACATGTTCAATGGTATTGGTGACAGTGAGTTTCCTTAATGTGGCTCTGAAGCACAAATAAACAGTAGTTTAAAAAATCATAGAAGAACTGTGGCGTTCTATTGTTATACTAACACGTAGTGGTCATAAATTTAAATTGTGGTCATTTTATAGCACATAAATGTCATTGCTATAACTAAACACAAACAAATTAAATTCTGTTAGTTGGTAAAAGTTACAGTTAACACTGTGGCAGTTGACGTGGGGATTGAGTACATTCCTGTAGTTTTTGTGAATACCCCGCATTCCAGCTGCACCCCTAGATAATCTCTGCCATGTGCATCTGGCCACAAACCACTGAGATATCCAAGGACATGAGAAAACATCTCAAACCCCATCGTGTTCATTGACTGTGTTGCCAACCATGCCTTTAGCGAAAGGCATCACTCTCAATATAGATGAGGTAGGAAACTGGGAGTGTCTCCTACTTATATAAGCCACTGAAAAGGGAAAACATTTCTCAAAAGCAGTCCTAAGGACTTTTTAATTGTCCTATGCTGACCACTGCCCAGAGGACCAGATGAGTCCTGGCCTCTGGGCCTGGGCTGCACTCTTGACCCTCCCAGTTTGTCTTGATCAGAACTCAGGTTCCTGGGCCAGACTGTAGTTGGGCAGTCATCATCACCAGGTCATTGGTGCCTGCTGGGCCATTATCTAATGGTGAGAGGACTAATAAAGTTAGGCCTTTCTTACCAGTGGCAGCCATGGAAGAAACTGAGGACTGCACATAGAAACAAAGCTGCACTTTCTCCCAGGACTAGAAACAAGGTCAAGTGGGAGCAGGTATTAATAATAGAGCAATGAATCCACTACCCTATACAACAGTTGTTTTTCTGTGTGTTATTTCTGTTTGTTTTCTGAAAGGGAGGTGTTTTTATTTATCTTAAATTGAATGTATTGGGTTGACATTGGTTCACAAAAGTATACAGGTTTCAGGTGTACAATTCCATAATACATCATCTGTGTATTGTGTGCTCACCACCAGCAGCCAAGTCTCCTGCTATCACCACTTATCCCCCTATACCCTCTTCTACCTCTTCCCACCCCCTTTCCCTAGGGTAATCACCATGCTGTTGTCTGTATCTATGCGTTGTTTGTTTATTTTTGCTTGATCCCTTCACCTTTTTTCACCCAGCCCCCTAACTCCCCTCCCCTCAGATAGAGGTCACTTTGTTCTCTATGAGTTGGTTTCTATTTTGTTTGTTAGTTTATTTTGTTCATTAGATTCTACACATGAGTGAAGTCATGTCATACTTATCTTTCTTTGACTGGCTTATTTCACTTAGCATAATGTTCTCCAGGTCCATCCATGCTGTCACAAAGAGTAAGATTTCTTTCCCCTCCTCCTCCTCCTCCTTCTTGTCTTCCTCCTCCTCCTCCTTTTCCTCCTCCTCTTCTTCCTCCTCCTCCTCTTCTTCTCAGCCAAACAGTATTCCATTGTGTAAATGCCATATCTTTTTAATTCACTAATCTACTGATGGTCACTTGGGCTACTTCCAAATCTTGCCTATTGAAAATAATGCTGCAATAAACATAGGGTGCTTATAATCTTTTGAATTAGTTTTCCAGCTTTTTGGACATAGTCCCAGTTTCATTTGTAATTTTTTAAGATAACTTCATACTGCTTTTCATAGTGGCTGCATCAATCTGCATTCCCACCAGCAGTACACAAGGGTCTACATCTTTGCCAGCACTTTTTTGTGGATTTATTGATGTTAGCCTTTCTAATGGTGTGAGGTGATAGCTCATTGATGTCTCATTGTGGTTTAATTTGCATTTCTCTGATGATTAGTGACATTGAGCATCTTTTCATGTCTATTGGCATCTGTATGTCCTCTTTGGACAGGTGTCTATTCAGGTCCTTTGCCCATTTTTTAACTGGGTTGTTTACTTATTTTCTGTTGAGTTGTATAAGTTCTTTATAAATTTTGGATATTAACCCCTTAGCAGATGTACCATTGGCGAATATGTCCTCTTATTCAGCGAGCTGTCTTTTGATTTTGTTTATGGTTTTCTTTGCTGTGCAAAATCTTTTTAGTTTGATATAATCCTATTTGCTTATTTTCATTGTTGTTGGTTCTCTTTCCTGAGGAGATATATCAGAAAAAAATATTGCTATGAGAAATATACAAGATTTTACTACGTAAGTTTACTTCTGGGATTTTATGGTTTCAAGACTAATGCTTAAGTATTTAATCCATTTTGAGTTTATTCTTGTGTATGGTCTAAGAAGGTGGTCTATTTTCACTTTTTGCACATAATCTGCCCAATTTCTCCAACACCATTTATTGAATAGACTATCTTTACTCCATTGTATGTTTTATCTCCTTTGTCAAATATTAATTGACCATATAGGTGTGGGTTCATTTCTACTCTCTATTGCCTTATAGTATGGTTTGAAATCAGATAGTGTGATTCCTCAATTTTGTTCTTCTCAAGATTGCTATGCTATTTGAGGTCTTTTGTGGTTCTATATGAATTTTGGAATATTTGTTCTAGTTCTGTGAAATATGTCATTGGTATTTTGTTAGGAATTGCATTGAATCTATACTATATTGCTTTGAATAATGGACATTTTAATAATATTACATCTTCCTACCCATGAAGGTGGTATATGCTTCATTTATTTTGTATCATCTTGCCTTTCTTTCTTCATTATAATTTTCTGAGTACAAGTCTTTTATATCCTTGGTTAAATGTATTCCTAGGTATTTTATTTTATTTTCTGATGCAACTGTAAATGGGATTTTTTTTTCCTCTAATAGCTTGTTATTAGTATATAAAAATGCAACTGGTTTCTGGATATTTATTTAGTATTCTGCTACTTTATTGAATTCAATTATCAGTACTAGTAGTTTCTTAGTGATCTTTAGGGCTCTCTACATACAGTATCATACCATCTGCAAATAATGACAGTTCTACTTCTTCCTTTATAATTTGGATGCATTTTATTTCTTCTTGTCTGCTATGGCTAGGACTTCCAGTACTATGTTGAATAAGAGTGGTAAAGAGGACATCTCTATCTTGTTCTTGGTCTTAAGGGAAATGCTTGCAGTGTTTACCAATTGTGTATGATGTTGGCTGTGGGTTTGCCATATATAACCTTTATTATGTTGAGATATGTTTCTTTATTACCTCTTTGCTGAGAGTTTTTATAATAAATGGGTTCTGGGTTTTATCAGGTGCCTTTTCTACATCTGTCAATATGATCAATGGTTTTTATCCTTCATTTTGTTTGTGTGGTGTATCACATTTATTGATTTGCAGATATTGAACCAACCTTGCATCCCAGGAATAAATTCCACTTGATCATGGTGTATGGTTTATTTTTTAATATATTGCTGGATCCATTTGCTAATATTTTGTTGAGGATTTTAGCACCTGCAATTGTTTTTTTAAAGCTGTGCCATCTTGTCAAATACATCATAAGCTCTTGAAGTTAGGAACCTTGGAAAATACTAACTTGTATTCCACTTTTTTGTGTTGATCATACTAAATTTTCCCTAACTAGTCTTTGCTGAATTAATCATGGAAAAGGACATCTTCTTCTAATTTAATCTCTTATATTTTATGGATTCCATCTGCTGGAAGAATCTATCAGACAGAAGACTGGAGGCAGGACTGGGGATTTTGTTGAAATTACAGTTTGTTGACTCTTATTGAGTCTGTTACTGCATTCCCAATTTCCCTTGCAAATATGGTTGGCATCTAAAGGAAAGTCATAAATTAGTGATTCAGAAGGCTGCTAATTCTATGGCTGAGTCTGTGAAGACACCTGGCATAGTGTCGAGGAATGGAGCAAGTCTTGTTATACCAGAGGCTTGGAGTCAGGCATTGGGGTATGAACCTCTCAGTCTTATAACTTAACAGGCTAACCATCTTCAGATAAGCCTCAAAATGGCCCAGGTTTCCACATCTGTGTAGCATGAATTACAGTCGTGCCTTTTGACTTGTTGGGTGGGCTAAAGAAGATTCACTAATTCACTTAGTAATTATTTATTGAATACTTCAAGCACTATTTTAGACTCTGGAGATATAGCCGTAAACAAAATGGACAAAAAACCCCGCCTCATAGCATTTATATTCTAGAAATGTAATACACATAATAGCATTTCATAATGTTTCATTCATTTAGTATGAGGCTATCTGATGAACTCACACAATGGGTTTTTACTGTATATTGCCATAGGAATTTATGTTGCAACTCTAGGTAATTAGAGCCGTAATTACGTCTCCTGTCTGAATTGGGTATGTCCCATTAAGTAGTACACTTATGTATTCTTGCTAATTCCCACTATGTTGAGAAAGTCTGTTCCCTACATGAGAGTGCTGTCATTTTCGCTCTACAAAGTGCTTGAGCCAAACAGTCCAGCGTTGGCTGAGGTTCAGGGGCTGCAGGTGGTGGTGTGGCCAGGTGGTCCCCACATTGTTTTCTCAGTCATTGGCGTTCGCACTATCTGGGATTGCATGCAGTTTTGCAGAGTTGCTGAAATGTTTGCTTGTGGAATGAAGTCGAAGGACTAGCATGACCAATTAAAATCAAACCATATTTTAGTGAGTAATTTCAACCTTTCATCTCCAAACTTTTTGATCAGCCAGCCACCAAAGAACAAAATGACAGATTTGAGGTTTCCGTTCCTCTTTTTTTTTTTTTTAACTACCTCCCCTCTGGCATTTTTCTTTGAGCATCAAAAATGCCCAGAACCTATGAAAAGAGAATGAGCAGACCTGGAAAGCAAACATCAGAGAAACAGCTCACTGCCCGTAACTATAAGGCCCCTCTCAAGAGGTGTGTGTCCTTTCCAGACGCATCCTCCATCCGCTGCCATTTTTCTAACGCGGTACTTCTCCTGGTCTCCAAATGGCAGGCAGCCCATTTAGTTAAAAATGTAAACAGGAAATTGTTTTCTGGCTCAATAGCCTGTGTGGCCTGTGAAAAAATGGTCATTTTTGCTGAGACACGACTTTAAAAACACTCATGCAGTAGGGGAAGCTGAAGGCTGGTTATAAGCTAGCCCTGCCCCAGACAGAGGCCGGGGATAGGGTACGGATGTGGGAACTGGCATATGTGGGTTCAGGGCATTTATCACCTATGGCCAAAGGCACAATGGACACAACTGGTGAAGCTCCTGTCATGAGAAAGCAGCTATCCCGCAGGGCAAGGAGGCACGGTAATGCTCCCAGGATTACCGGACAAGCTTTAGCTGGAAGAACTGACTGGCACTGATGACATGTCTGGGTTCAGTGCTTCTCTAGTTGCTCCAGCTCCCTGTCATGTGGCCTTCCATGGACCTCCTGTGCTCCCACTGTGGTTTCCCTGTGTGCTGATGAGTTTTCTGGTTGTTATGTCTTGCAGCCCCCCGAATCCAAGCCCAACTTCACCCCTCTCGCCATCTTGGCCCATGTTCTCGGCGCCATCCAGCCCTATGCCCACCTCATCCACGTCCAGCGACTCATCCCCCATCAGGTCTGTGGCAGGGTTTGTTTGGTTTTCTGTTGCTGCCGTTGTTCTCTCATTGGCTTGGTCCTCTCTTCATGCAGTGTTCAGCCTCCTCGTCAACTTTGTTCCCTGCCATCCAAATCTGCACTTGCTTTTTGACAGGCCAGAAGAAGCAGTTCATGAAGACTCCAGGTAAAGTCACGGATCATGGCCAATCCAGTCTCGTTTATCCAGAGGCAGTCAGAGACAGCGGGTGGCCAGCCCCTGCACCCCAACCCCCCCCCCAATTCCAGCCTAAGAGCCAAAGCTGGGAGGGACCATTCTCATGAACCAGCCTGGCATTTTCCACACCCTTCTGAACCTTCCTTCTGTTTGAACTAATAATCTGTGATAGTTGCCCTGCCGCTGTGCTCAGTGGTTGAGTGTTGCCTATGAACCATGAGGTCACAGTTCGATTCCTGGTCAGATCACATGTTCGGGTAGGGGCCTCGATCTCCAGGGTGGGGCATCCAGGAAGCAGCTGATCAATGATGTTTCTATCTCTCCCTCTCCCTTCCTCTCTAAAGTCAATCAAAATATATTTTTTTAAATAATTGGTGATGCTTAAAGTTTGGGGAAAGAGTGCCTCCTGAATGGGTTTCTGTTTGGCTCACTCTGAATCATGGAGCTGTTTGTGCTTTGGTATTAGATGATTTCAGAGGGAACAGTGCTAAGACATGTGCTGGCTTTTTCTTCTCTCTTTTTTATTAGGTAGCATCAGGTAGCTTTTTTTTTTTTTTTTTTTTGTGGGCACTGAGCACTGACACCTAATTGCTGAGACCAGACCCCTGGGAGAGAGATGAATATAATTAGGAAATAATTAGGAAATAACTTGAGTGTCTTGCCCCAGAAAGAGAAAGATAACTTTTCAGTATATCCTTTTGTCTTCACCCAGGAATGAGGTAAATATTCAAATCATATTTTCCTGACACTCAAGTTATTTCCTAATTATTTACACAGAATAAGGAACCCAAATATGAAGTGGTTTCTCTTTAAATTGCTCATGGCCAGCTCCTTCTCTCCATGCATTCCCAGGAATCGTCAGTGCTCCCAGCCTACTCCTGTCTCCATGTGCAATGAACTGTTAGCTCTCATGGGAGCAGCCAACACCTCTTTCTGAGGGTTGACTTAGTTCCTCTCCCCAAGGCCCATGCTACAGTTTTCCCCACTTTGGTCATGTCCAGACTTAATTCTCTGCACTTGAGTTCTTTGGAGAAAAGAAGCTATTCAAATGCAGGAAAATAATTAACTAATGAGAACCCTGAAGGATCCCTCTACTGTACAGGTCCTCGGCCATGTATGTTTCTCAAACTTAGTCTCTGCTGCCCAATTATAAGCATCATAAGCATGCAGTATTTTCTCATCCATCTTTTTCTCCTAGCTGATTTTTTTCCTTAAGGGCAGGTCCAACAGAGAGGCTTAAATAATTTATAAAGATGAGTCTCACTTAGAAAAACAACAACTCGGTGCTCTTTATACATAGATGTGTATATATTACTTTTTTGTCCTCCACATACTTTCATCTCTATCATTTCATTCTATCCTTGTATGAGAATGAGAGGAGAAATGGCCTGGACCCTATGACAGGGAGAGAGAACTAAGACACAAAGAGGTGATTTGTACAGTCATGTGGCTAAACTAGAGCCAATCCAGAATTCAGGACTTCTGTCCTCAACCCAGCACTATCTTTCTGTCAAACACATGGGTGGTCCCAAGTTCAAGGTTATGTGAAACTTTCAGCCCCAGAGCCTGTCCTGGTCTTCAAGGGTTTCTACCTAGCCTTGCCCCAGAATGAGAAAGATAACTTTTCAGTATATCCTTTTGTCTTCACCCAGGAATGAGGTAAATATTCAAATCATATTTTCCTGACACTCAAGTTATTTCCTAATTATTTCTTAGACACAGTCTGGGCACTTTGGGAAATGTCAACTTTCTAGGGCACTAGATATGGTAGATATGGCATTGATGCATCTGATTAGATCACTGATTATCCATGAGGACCTGAACCAGAGCAAACCACGGTGACCAGAGACAGTTAGTTACCTTCCAAACGCCTCCCTCACTCATAACAGAGACTTGGTCGTTTTGATCAAAAAGGAGTAAAAATTCAAGACACTGGCTCCTTGGACAGGATAAATTAGGAGACTCGGGACAGTAGAATCACTCAGCTAAAAACCTGAAATGTACTCTCTGCTTTGAGATTATTCACTTTTTTTGTGTCTCTGAGCTTTGGGACCCTGTTGCCTATTCAATAGTTCTACTTCTCCACTCCCTCTCACCTTCCAAGATATTTCCCCTTTCTTGTTTGTTTGTTTGTTTGTTTGTTTATTTGTTTGTTTGTCTGTTTTCTTTAGCTGCTCCTTTCCTCTCCCAAGGATTTTCAGATTGGCAGAGGACTGAGGCAATAGGAGCTTCTCACTGAAGTGTTTGGGGTCATGGTTACTCAGCACTGCCTTTTCTGGCCATGGTTAGAATAGCACCATTTGAAGATACTGTTCCACAACCCTGTAGGAAGCTACCATTTTGATATATGCAGGGCTGAGTACGGCTTACAGTTAGCTTTCACTGAGCTAAATACGTACTGGTATGCCAAGGTGAGCATGAATACGGCCAGTAGTAGGGAGCTAGCACATCAGAGCTTGCCAACAAAGAGGGGTAAAATCTCATAACTGCCGTAGCAATATAGAGCTGAGAAGTGGGGGGTATACCTATTATTCAGGTCCAATGGGGCCTTCCCCCAAATCTACTTCCAGAATGTGAACTTCAGATTTTCTTTCCTAGGAGAGCGGATAAAAATAAGTACTTTATTACATCTAATGAATGGTCCCCTAAATGTCTACATAGTCTCTCCTAGAAGTGGCTTCCTCTCCCCTCCTCCAAGCAACTTTAGTGCTTGTTAGTTCAAGCTCAGAAACATGGCTGCCTTTCATTCGTAACCCCAGAAAATCACCCAGCCCCAAACCCATAACTTGCATTTGCACAGGGGCCTCTGGAAATGGTACCTCAATGATTCAGCCATTGCAACCTGCCAATCTACCAGGCCCCACCTCCCTGTCATGCCATACGATGGAGCGTGGGTCTCCATTTTGATAGGCTTTGCAAGGGCATTTGAGGGAAACTCCTCTGAGTGCTTTCCTGGCCTGGTGCCACCCTCAGAGGCAAAAATGAAAAATAAACTGGCAAAGGGTTCCAAACTTGTTCATGCCCTTGAAGGCCCAGCTAAGAGCTGAAGGGCACTGTTACAGGAGCAGCCGAAGGCACCCCAGGCTCTCTGTGCTCAGTGCTGAGAGGCACAGTGGAAAAGAGGGAGCCAAAGAACCAACGATGCTTGCTGGGAATTTTTTATTTTTTTTGCTCAGAGCCAAATCCTGCAAACACTGCCTCTGTGCCAACAGGAGCTGTTTGGGTAGGAACCCTACCTAAAGCAAACTGCTCGGGGCTTTTGCAGGGAGTGTGGCATGGACCCTGCACTTGCTGGGCTGACACACTTTTAAAAATGATAAGACTCTCCTCTGGGTAGAGTTGCCAGAGTTAGCCAATAAAATGAATACCCAGTTACAGTTGGATTGTAAATAAACAACAAAAGGTTTTTTTGTTGTTGTTGTTTTGTGTGTGTGTAAGTATGCATCCTGTAATATTTGGGACATACTTATACTAGTAAGTATCCCTTATTGATCTAAAATCCAATGTTGGCTAGGTTATCTTTTATTTTACTCGGCAGCCCTTGTCCTGGAGAATGGAGGTGGTCTCCTTCTGCCATCCCTCCCATCTTTGTGCATGTCCCAAGGGGATGGGATAAGTCACAGGGGAAGAGAATTTCTTGCAGACCGTCAGTCACCTATTAATTTGAAAGAAAAGGAAGGCCCTTTCCTGACCTTTGTTTTTATTTACTTACTTATTTATTTTTACGATTATCTTTTTTAATCCTAACCTGAGGAGGGCCCACTCATTGATGTTTAGAGAGAGAGAGAAACATTGGTGTGAGAGAGAAACATGGATAGGTTGCCTTCCGAACGTACCCCGCCTGGGGATCGAACCTGCATCCTAGGTATGTGCCCTGACTGGGAATCAAACCTGACACCTTTCTTTCAGTGCTTAGGACAACGCTCCAACCAACTGATGCACACCGGCCAGAGCTGTGTTTATTTTATTGTACTATTTCATTGTCACTTCACCATTCAGTTCCAAAAGCCTAATAATTGGGCACCTTACCCTGGGCTTTCCTCCTGCCAGACATCCCAGTTGGTTTCCCTGGCTTGCCCCTATTTGTTCCCATTCCCTTTGTTTAATGAGATTAATAAGTAACCTCTATGAAAATTCAGCTGGAGGGGCCTGGCCTCAGCTGATCTTTCCCTCACCTTTCATTTCCTGTACTCAGTTTCTTCGGGCTCTCCTCTCCTGACCTGGCTAATGTCCACTGAGCTCTCCTTCCACCTTCCATGTCACGAAGGGCTCTACTTGTCAGTATAGGGGTCAGGTGACTTAGCACTTTTCACAGCCAGGTGACTCTCTCTGCTCCCCACTCCCTAACAACAACAAAAAAAAAAAAAGGAAGGAAGGAAGGAAGGAAGGAAGGAAGGAAGGAAGGAAGGAAAGAGGGAAGGAAACAAAACTTTTTTTCCTTCCTGGAAAGTTGTGGGATAGCTGGTCTTGATGGTCAATGCACTGACTGGGTGGTTAGCTCAGAGAATGTGCCCCTCGTTCTGAACTTTATTCTGCTCAATGATAATTACCCAGAAAGAGCTCTTTTCCATTGGAGCTGGTGAATTCTAAAGGCTGTTCTTTCCCTCATTCCCAGAGGTCCCACTTCCTTTTTTTCCTGAATTTCCCAATTTTCTCCCACTTGGCCATTATCTCATGGCTACTAGAAGACCAGAGAGAATGCAGTAAACTGCACCGTGACAACAAACTCTGGATAGTCATTTACTCTTATTCTGCACAGTGGACCTTTTCAGCCTTCTTTCCTTCCGTTTGCATGGAGCCCAGACTAGAAGTTCTAGATGCCTGGCCCTGGGATGGGTGTCCAACCATCCAGGGCTTCTCTTTCCCAAAGGGAAGCTATCTTGGCAATTCCAGGAAATAACAATTCCAGAATGACCCACCATGCCCCACCCCTTCCGAGTCTGTCTGGATTTACCGGACACCAACCGTTCCTCAGCGAGATCTCACTTGGTCCCTAGAAATCGGTGCTGAGCTCCATGGGAGGCTTAGCGCCACTGGTTCCTTGTGGCTGCCCATTAGTTACATGAAGATGAAATAATACTGTCTATACCTCCAGTGATTGTCTAACCCAGAGCACCTATCTCTAGTTTGTTAGTCTGCTCTGGAACTCCTATATAAGCTTCCTCGGGTGGCTTGGAGGGAGAAGGAAATTGCTTTTATCAAATAAAGAGCCAACTTGGCTGTTAAATGTAATTTTTCTTATGACCCTGGGAATTCCATAGATCATTTGGAACTAGTTGGATGTCAAAGCAAAATTTTATAGAACTTAATAGGACTTACCTGTTTTTTTACAGTTTACTCTCTGGAACACGAGTTCACATTCTGTGGTCCGTGGGCCCAATCTGGCCCACCACCTGTTTTTTGTAGTCAATGTTTGATGGAACCCAGCCACACATACTTGCTTACATGCTGTCTATGGCTGCTTCCGGGCTACAATGCAGAGTTGAGTAATTATACCAGAGACCATATGGCCACAAAGCCTAAAACATTTCCTGCCTGGCCCTTTACAGAAAAAGTTTGCCCACCCCAACTCTAGATCAGTGGTTCTCAGCCCTATTGCACACCAGAGTCCCTTGGAGACCTTTTTAAAATCCTAATGCCTCTGTTCATATCTGCAGGTCAGGCTAGAACCCAGCCATCTGCACTTTTTTCAAAGCTCCCCAGGTGATTTTGAGACACTATGAGAGCAGTTGTCAACATTCATTGGACATGAGGAGTGGGGAAAATGCATTGTGCCCGCCCTCTCCCTTCTTCCCACACTCCAACACATGTTCACGTGTGTAACCACTCACAGGCATACCTTGTCTATTCCCTGCCCTCCCTGGCGATCAGGGAGTTCCAGCTCTGGAATCCTGCTCCACCAGCCCCATGAGAAACCAGTAACATTTGGAGAAGCTGATGTCAGCCTATGGCCCAGAGTGGAAACCTGGCTTTGCTGGAATTTCTCCTTTTTGACTCACTGAGCACTTCCCGCTCTCAGCAGGCTCTGCTGGGAGTGTTCTCTGTGCACTGTGGAAGTCCTCTCCGCCCTTCCTCCCTCCTCTCCAGCCTGCCCTCCCACTGTTCCGCTGCTGCAACTGCTAGGTCAAGTTGTAACTTGGCACAAGGTCACCCCACAAGAAATGCAGTTTCTCAGGGTTCATGGCTTTTCTCTGAATATTTCTCTCTCTCTCTCTCTCTCTCTCTCTCTCTCTCTCTCTCTCTCTCTCTCTCTCTCTCTCTCTCTCTTTTTCTGGTGACCTTTGCAACTTTTCCACCTCATGTTGTACCCACTGGCTGCCTAGTTAGGCTCTTCCCACCCCAGAGGACCAGGTGGCTCACAGTGAAGGGGAAGGAAGAAGAGAGAAGAAGTATCTGGAGCTTCCAGAGGGTTTTTAAACATTGCTAACTAAATGCCTGTCTTCACACAGCACCCCGTTCCGGAAGGCAAAAGCCTTGTATGCCTGCAAAGCTGAGCACGACTCAGAGCTCTCGTTCATCGCAGGCACGGTCTTCGATAACGGTGAGTTTTCTTGTCCCCTTGCAAAGATGGGGCAGCAAATAAATAACTGGAGTTTTCTAAGTCCCTGCCTAAGGAGAATCTCAGTGGAATGGATAAGACTGAAAACAAGTGTGTTTGTGTATCCTTTTCCAAAATGAGAGAGCACCTTCAGACTGAAGGGTCCCAGGTTCGATTCTGGTCAGGGCACATGCCTGGATTGCAGACTTGATCCCCAGTTGCGGGGTGTGCAGGAGGCAGCCACCAATGATTCTTTCTCATCATTGATGTATCTTTCTCTCTCTCTCTCCCTCTCACCTCCTCACTGAAATCAATAAAAATATATTTTTTAAAAAACGTGTGGCCAGCCAATAGGGGCAGTCTCGGCACAGGGTCAGGGACCATCCTCCTGCTGCCTGCCTGGGACCCAGAAGCACAGGGCAGCCACGGCTCGGGTAACACTGGAGGCAGGAACTCTAGATTCAGGCCACTCCAGCTCAATCCCGGCTGTGTGACCTCAAGCAGAGAACAGAGGATCGTGAGAAAATCGAGACAGTGCCCATCACATGTGTAAAATAGGTCTCAACACATACTCAGTGTTCAACAGGTTATTGTTGTGATTATTGTCATCATTCCATCCATCTTAGGCAAGTCCCTGACGCTGTCATAGTTCTTGGTGAAGGTCTTTCCTTTTCAGCTGGTAGGACCCAGGCCTGGATCTCGGCTGGGTAGGAGGTAATCACCTTGACTACGGGGCCCCGGCTCTGTGTTAGGGCCTCCAGGTCCAAGCCAGGTCAGAGATGGGCTCCTGGGACCAGCCTTGACTGCATCCGCATGCCAAGGGGCTGCCCCGGGTGCACGGCCCCTGTGCTCATCATGGCAGGGATTCTGAGCAGGCACAGGGTGGAAACGATGGGGAACTGGTCCCAGGGCACCTGGGAGCTCCCAGATCACGCCTGACGCTGGACCCTCTCAGCCAGCAGGGCTCGGTGTGAGCCCATAACTGCATGTGGCCTGTGGAGCCTGTGTCCTCTTTGATGGTCCTCAGAGCCCCCAAAGCACTGCCCCTAAACCTTTGCTCTATTTTCATGGGCCCTTTGCAAGTCAGAGTGCACAGCCAGCCCACCCAGCCGCCTCCCTCAGGAGCAGCCCCAAGAGACCTGCAGGGGAGTGGGTCTACCAAAGGCTGTCCAAAGCCATGCGGTTGGCGAGTGTTCCCTGAACAGGCCCGCATGGCCGAGTCACAGCCCAGCTTTCATAGGACACGACTGCCACAGCAGACAAATCAGAGTGGGCTGCGTACAGGATTCTGTGTCCTACTCTGTCTGCAGGGGAGGGGGTACCCATAGATTTCCAGGATTTGAGAGAGCCCCACCTTTACCGGTGAATTCAGTTTAAAGATCTGTCCTCTAAACCTCAATTCACTGTTCCCCTGGGCACGGGACTTGCCATGGTCCTCCCAGCTGTTCACTCTGTCAACACAGAGGACCCCTGAGTGCAGGGACAGAATTGGTCTAAGCTCCCAAAGGGGTGTGTGTGTGTGTGTGTGTGTGTGTGTGTGTGTGTGACTTGTGACTCTTTTTCTTGAGTGTAAGCCTTCTTTCATTTTTTATTAAACTTTGACATTGAGATATTCACAATCCATAAAAGGTACCCATTTAAAATATACAACTCGGTGTGTGTATATATATATATATATATATATATATATTCAGAGTTGTGCAACCGTAACCACTGTCTAATCCCAGAATCTATTCAACCCACCTCCAAAGAAACCCTGAACACTTTAGCAGTCAAGCCCCAGGTACCTCTAACCCTACCCCATCCAGCGTAGGTAACCACTATTCTTTCTGTCACCATAAATTTGCCTGCTTGGATAATTCATATAAATGGAATTATACAGTATGTAGCCTTTTTAGCTGGCTTCTTTCACTTAGCATCTTTTCAAGGTTCATCCATGTTGCATCAGGTGTCAGAACTTCATTCCTTCTTATTGCTGAATAATATTCCAGTGTATGAATATATCACATTTAATTAATCCCTTTGTCAGTGGATGGACATTTTGATTATTTCCACTTTTGGCTGCTATAAACATTCATGTACAAGTCTTTGCGAGGACATCTATTTTCCATTTTGGTGATATACCCAGGAATGCCATTGCTGGGTCCTAACTATGTTTAACTGGTTAGGCAGCTGCCAAACTGTTTTTACAAAAGGGATACAGCATTTTACATTCCTACCATTTGTTTTTGAAGTAGTTTAAGGAGCTAACCACAAAAAGGAAAAGAAAAGATACGTAGGTAATTTTAACTGCCAGGTCCTTTCCTCCCCATCCGGGGGCTCTGCCTCGCAGCCCTGGGGTTCTCCCACCCCACACGTGTAGCCGTCACAGACCCTGTCCTGACACACGAGCACGAGGGAGGCCTGGTTTAAGAAGCGGCATTGCCCAAGCCTCCGTGGCCTCTGGCAGTCGTGGCAGAGGTCACTGACACTCGTTTGTTTTTAATCAGCAATGCCAGTGACCTTTCGAATTCCCTGAAGAGCAAGAGGCCAGATTCAGCCCAGGAGACACCTTTCAGCGTTTAGTTCGAGCTGCAGTGGAAGGATCTGTCTAAATGTTGTGCCACTTTATAGAGTGGTTTTGGCTGATTGCATTTTATTGTGTCTGATTTGGGGGAAATGCTACATATCCTCTGTTTTCCCCTTCCCTTCACAAGCATTAGAGGGGGGGAAACCCTCTTTACATGTCAGGCAGGGAGATCTCTTTCTTTGTTCTGTCTCATCAGTTTAGTTCTGGAGATACTAGGCAAGGACTGTTTGTGTGGAGTGCTCTGTCAGATGAAGTTATCAGACCAATTCGAAGAAAGTTTCCTAATGACAGGGTTGGAGTCCGTGAGTGTGTGTGTGTTCAGGACCAAGAAGAATAAATAAGGAGGGGAAGAGGGGGCAGTCTGGGGTTTGGTAGTGACTCATCTCCAAGGCTGGGTTCCAGGGGCCCGTGCTGTGCAGTCAGCGCCTGGACTTTGTGCAACCGGGAGGGGATGTGCAATACTCGGAAACAGCTCCATGGCAGCCCTTGCCAGTCTACCCGGAAACTGCCCACTTCCCCAGGATCCAGCACCTCCAATAGTAACTGGAAAGAGAAATAGCTCGTGTTCTCAGGAACATTATTCACCTTGAAGCTACATGATTAGCAATACCTGGAAAAGTCACATAGTGTTCACTAAAATTGGATTCTTTTCAAGAGCGGAGATGGACAGGATCCATTTGTCCCCAGAGTCCAGGGTGCAATGTGAGGATGGGCAGGGATGCCCCGGGTCTCCTTGGCCGATAGGGAACTTCACCAGGGCCGCCGAGCCACTCAGGCAGGAGGGTTGCAGGGGGCTCCTCTGTGGAGTCTCCAGCCTCCCAGCTCTCTCTGCTACCAAACCCAAGCTGCCTCTATCTCTCGCCTGGTGTTTCCACCAGCTGCCTAACTGGCCTCGACACGTCCACTCTGCCCTCATCCCATTCTCCACACAGCAGCCAGGGTGACCTTTGAAAAATGGAAATCACGTCATATTATTCTCCTGCTTAAAATATTCCAGGGGCCTCCCGTTGCTCTGAGAATCATTGACAAGGCTCTCCACAGTCCAGGGCCCGCCCCTCAGGCCTCCCGACCCTCCCTCCATACACTGCAGCCTCACAGCCTTTACGTTCTCAGGTGGGGTCAGCCAACCGTAATCTGCCAGTCACACCCAACCCACTGCCTGTTTTTGTAAATAAGGCTTTACTTGAACACAGCTACCCACATCTCTTTCTTATTTGTTATAGACTAGAGGCCCCATGCACTTGGGGGAGGGGGTGTTGGTGGGAGGGTTCCTCAGCTCGGCCTACACCCTCTTGCAGTCTGGGAGCCCTTGGGGGCTGTCCAACTGCCACGGAGGCGGAAGAGGCTCTCGCTACCGCTGCTGCGCTCACCAGCCATGAGCCCAGCTTCTGGCTGAGCAGCACTCCCCCTGTGGAAGTGCACGGACCACCAGGGGGCAGCTCCTGCACTGAGCGTTTGTCCCCTGGTGGTCAGTGTGTGTCATAGCGACCGCTCGTTCTGCCATTCGGTCAATTTGCAAATTAGCCTTTTATTATATAGGATTGTTTACCCCCTCCCCCAAGAGCAGAATCTTGTCTGCTTGCTCTGTAACATGTGAAAGGACTTAGCACAGTGTCTGGCTCTGGGTAGGTGCTTAATAAACACTTGTTAGATGAATAATGCATCCAAACTCCTCAGTGCCTCTTCCAGTCGGTGCTGCTTCTCCATGGGGCAGCCAGCCATGAAGGGTCTTAGTCGCACACTTGCACCTTGTCCACTGTGAGCGAAGGAGGGGAGAGAACATGAGCTGTATATACAGGGCTGTGTGGTGTTATATGGATAGAGCTGAGAGAAAGTTGTTGGCAGGAAGCGCGCCCATGTCGGCAGCAGCGTATATTTATTATATGCTTGCTGGGCTGGAGTGCTGCCCAGACAGCTCTCCGCAGCATCGTGTGTGTTTACACAGCACATTGGACACTGGTGCAATTCAGAAGGCTGGACACTGGTATATAGTTCAGCCCAACAAGTACTTATGAGCATCTTTGAGGTCCAAAGCATTGGGTTGAGCCAGAGTGGTCGTGGTTAAGACCACAGACTCTGGGGTCACATATCCTAGCTTCAGATCCACCTCCATCATCTACCAGCTGTGTAATTTGGGGCAAGATGCTTAACCTCTCTAAACCTCAGTTTCTTATCAGTAAAATGAGGATAATGATAGAACCATTTCTGTAGTCATTCTGAAAATGAAAGGGGGTGATGCTGGCCAGGCACTTAGAAAAAGACCCTCCACTTCGTACACTCATGTCAAACTCACGGCCCGAGCACATGCTTGACTTTGTATGTGCTCCACATATGTACCAGCATTCTCATCCTCAAGGACTACATTCTCTGGTAGAATATAGGCATACCATTATAGAAAAGGGCCTAGGCTCTGGAGTCAATCAAGCTGGGTTCAAATTCTGGCTCTACTATTGTTGCCCTGCTTAACTTACTTCTCTGAGCCTTCATTTCCTCTGCTGTTAAGTAGGGATAGTTAAGGTCAAATGAGTCAATAGATACCTAAAGCTTTGAGCCCATGCATCCAAACTCCCAATCATCATTTCTAGGTGTTAACTTCTATCATTTTAAATTCATCAGGCACAGAGGAGGAATGACAAATGTTGAATGATATAATACTAGTTAGGGAAGCGAAGGTGGGGTGGGGATCTAGTGCTGTCTCCCTCCTCGGTGACTTACTGAAAATTTGCATTTCAGTTCTTATTGCCACCCTCATGACAGAGGCATTGTGGTACAGAAAAGCTATAACCCTTCACTTTCTTTGAGTTGGTTAAAATAAAGGTTTCTAGTCCCCACTGCTTAGATTCTGCTTGAACTGATGCACCATGGGGCCTAGGGACCTGCAGTCTTAATAAGCATCGGGTGGGTTCCCCCACTTAATCACACCTGTTCTGAAGACTCCAGTGAGACAGCAGCCTGACTCAAAGGCTGCGTTGTTCCTGCAGCCCCCTGTAACACACCTCTTGTTCTCTAGTTTGGAGGACCTCCTTTGTCCCCTGATTCTTCCCTTGCTCTGCAAATTCCATGCCTAATGTTTACAGACGCTGCCACCTCAGCACCTGAGCTGTGTTTGCACAGCTGACAGACCTGGAAACTGTCTGAGAGACACGGACTCATGCATCCAGTGGAGTAACAACTCACTGGGAGCTCTGCTAGCAAAGTGGGACGAGCGTCTTTCTCATGTTTTTCTTCTGTTTGGTTGGTTGGTTGGTTGGTTGGTTGCTTATTCTTTCTAGGTCTTTTATTTGGGGGAGTGAGTTTGATTTGTTTGTTTGGGGATCTAAGCATTTGAGGTTTCCCAAAGCTTAGGTGGGTGTTTACACCAGGCTCTTACCCAGGAGTCACCAGGAAGAGATGCTTGCTGACCAGTCCAGGTGGCTGGCAGGATGACACAGGGCCCCTACTGACTAACCCTCACTGAGCATTTCCTGTGTCCTGGTTCCATGGAGTGCTTTCTCCAAGTTGAACCCTCTCAAAGAGCCGACTGAGGAGAGAGAGTTTTATTATTACCACTTAACAAGTGCAGAAACTGAAACGGTCCTGGCAACGTCAGCTGGACGGATAGGTGGAAGGCAGGGACGGTGGGATGCTAGTATTCTAGGTGTGGGATGAAAGAGGTTGGCCATTGGAGTGGCTAAGTTGCTTTTCAGCTGTGCTATGTTCTTCCTAGGCATTGCCCTCCCAGATTTTTCCTCAGGCGGGGTTCATGAATCCACAAAGTACCCTTGTTACTTTTGGTTTATTCCTAAAGCACAGTGAGAGGAAATTATGTATGCATTTTGAAGGCCACCTAACAGATATTTGGCCTTGTCTTTTCCTGCAAGAACGTTCATGATCTAGACAAGGTTGACTGTGCTCTGTCAGCCTCAGTGTGTGCCCTACTGCTTCCCCATTTACTTCCCTCGCTGCTTCGCTCCCTACACACTGAAGCTAGATCTGTATAGTAGCGTTGGCAGTACTGCTTTTCTAAAACAAGCTCAGGAAGTCACTTAATTAGCCTAGGAAGGGAATAGGGGAAAATTCATTCTCTCCAAACAATCTCAGAAAATTGAAGTTTTCCTAGTCTTAATAGCAGATGCCCTGCCTCACCCAAGTGGTTTGTATATTCCCAGCTCATAAGCAGGAACACCCCCCACCCTCACCAAGTCCCACAGTTCCTTCTTGCTTTCTTCCTGCTTTGACTACTTTGCGGACTCAGCTGGATTTTATATAATCTTTGAAATATCACAGTAGTTTCCATGGAGATGGATTATAATGTCACAGAAGTGGTTATGTATTCTTTGGATATTGAAACACCAAAGAGACAGACATTTTGAAAGTTGTCAGAGAGAGGAAGAGGACAACTTTCAGACTTGTTTACAGAAGGGACGAACATTCTAGAGAACAGGAAAGAAAGCTAAGAAAGGGTATGGGTGGAACAGAGAGAAGGCTATTGAAAGACTATAAAATGCAAAGACAAAAACAAAATCACACAAAAAGCCTGCAGAGGGAATTTTTAAGGAAATTAGAAGCAGAAGGCAAGGGTTAAATGTATGATTGGAAACTGGTTATCTTTAAAGGCTAGTTCTTAGCAGTCCTTTACTAGTATGGCCACTCCTTAGTACATGGTCAAAACTAGGCAGCTAGATAAATACATGGATGGATGGATGGATGGATGGATGGATGGACGACGGATGGACGGATACATAGATGAATATACAGATGGAGCACCATAACTGTGACTTCTAACCTAACATCTGTCCCTTTTTTTTTTAGTTCAAACCAGGACCTTCAGGAAGTTTATGAAACCCTTAAAATTATATGCAGAATATGTAATGTCTGTCTCTGTTCCATTTTTTGTTGTGAAAGAAGTCCAGAATAGCCATCATCAGAAGGCTTATGTTCTACAAAAGGTTCAAAAGCTCTGGTTTAAAAAATATATATATATATATCTGGTTTAAGCAAGTCCCTGGATTATGTAACTTACTGAGCAAACTTCCTTCCCCCTCACAGCCTCAGATGCAGCACACATCCCCCTCCCGCCCTATCTGTAACGTCATCTCTTCTTGCTCTCTCCCCTTCCTGTTACAGTTCACCCATCTCAAGAGCCAGGCTGGTTGGAGGGGACTCTGAATGGAAAGACGGGCCTCATCCCCGAGAACTATGTGGAGTTCCTCTAACCGTGGGCCCAGCAGAACTGCTGAGCTTTCCATGGTATCCATGACAACTGCTGAGTCCAGTGTTGCAGGCCATTTCTCTGCCGCCGAGAAGTGCAGGGTGACTGACTCTGCTGCTCCCTGTCAACACCAGTGTTTGTGTGAACTTTGGTGTCACCCATCCCCACGATCATCTCAGCTGACCTGTGGTGTCGTTGCAAGGAACAGAAGTAAATCAGCAGGGGAGGCCGTTTGATTTTGAAAACCAAGAGAAAGGCTGGCCCAGCCATCTCTCTCATTCAGCACCCAAATGGGGAGCAACTCCTTTTGTCTCAACAGCCACCCAAATTCCCAACCTTCTGAAAGTGGAAGTAAGATCCCTACGAGCATGTGGGGCTCCGAGATCCAGGCTGGGCCATTGCTCTTGTTTACAGCAGACGCTCTCACCCACCTCTTCATACTGGAGACCCACAGGGCTCGAGCAGCTGGGGCTGTTTGTTTGCATGCAGGATGGAGAGGGCTTACAGCACTGTTTACATAAGATCCAATCTCTCACCATCTCTAAAACAGCCGTGGCCCAGCATCAGCAGAATTCAGTCCAGTCCTCTCATCATAGGGAGCACACACCCCCCACATTCCCCTCCTCCCATGCTAGGAACTTCTCTGCCACCGAGGGCTGCCATCGCCTCGTAACCATGGCAACCCAATCTACTCTAAACCAAACCAAAAAAATAACACACTCTCTTTGCATCACATTTTTTTTTTCTCCCCCCTTTTGGGTGGTTTTTTTGAATGGTTTTCCAATAGCCTGGCGCAAAAGATCAAGAAATGAGCATGGTCTGCTGAGGGCAGACAGAAAGAATAGCAACTGGGAACTGTTTCCTTTCCGATTTATTTCAGCAGCATCAGGATATATTTGGAGTAAACTCTAGTAACCTCTTGCGATTAAATTACATCTAGGCTTAATATTTCTGTTCTTCCATGCCACTGGCGTTTGCTTTCTAGAGGGCAATATGCCGCCTCCCAGTGGGTGACACCCTCCCTTTCCTGCCTCAGCCCCTAACGGCCTCCCGTTAACCTGTCCTTGCCCCTACCCTCGTCTGGCCTCTATCCCATCACTGACCATCCCTGGCAGTTTCCAGATGCCCTGGTGGTTTACAGGGCTGGTTCCTAGGCGAGCCCTATGGTCTATTGTTTAAAAGGACACATATGTTCACTGCCTCTCAGAAAAAAGGGAATTATTTCTCAGGCTTTTGAGGGATGAGACTAATGTCATGAGCCATTGTGATCCAGGAGGACAACAAAAGCTTGAGGCATAGAAAGTGGGCGTTTCCTGGTCCCCAAGGGGCTGGGTGTTGGGAGGAGACGTTCGGCCTGGACACTCAGATTCACTTGGCCTCCAAAGGACAGAGTCCCCAGGATCTTCCACACTTGAATGTCCTTGCACGCGTGGCTCTGGGCAGACAAACTCTAGACTGATGGACTGTCAGGCTCCCGGACCTCTCCGACGGCAGCCACGCTTCAGAGTCTGTCCTGCTCCTGGAATTCCTGTTTAGGGAAGTTGGAAGAAGAAAAGAAAAACTTGAATTGTGTTGGATTACTGTATCTTTTACATTTTTTTTTTGAAAAGATAAAACTGTAAATAGAGTGATTTGAAATACTATATGGCAAAGTTTTATATTTGATATTCTTGAAGCTAGTTGCCCCACACATTTTAAGCTTTAATTGCTGAACAAGTGTGTCTAAGAGGGAGAATGAGTCTTGTCGAAGGGAGTCAAGGTCACCCCTGCCTGGCCTGGAGGAAGGAGAAGGTATTTCTGTACACGCTCTGCTGGCTCTTGTCAGTGGGCATAACATGTCGATGTTACTCCCACCAGTCTTCTTTATCCAGAGGTGGTTTTGCGCATTTCTTGGGCTTTGGTTTTGGCAATGGAAAGAGCATCTTCAGGCAAAGAATCTTGCCAAGAACTCCTGTTCCTGCTCAGCTCAGGGGGCCAGGGCTTAGATTATTTTTTTCATTTTTCTCCTCAGGTGTATTTCTTGGTACCCCAGGATATCAGGATGGAAGGATATAGGACAATTGCGTACACCTTTTTCTGCACAGCCTCTAAGACTTTATGAGTGAAGCCAAGCAAATTTGTAAATGTTGTGTGTGTCCAAGTTCTGAGGAAAACTGGCTTCTTAGGATCTTTTGTTCTCATTATACTGTGGCTTCTCCTTTCCCTGGACATGTTCATGCCCTTCCTGTTCATCTCAGATTTCCTGTAACCCCAAACAAAGGGAAAAGGTCCAAAGAGGATTGGAGAATGTGCGGTTAGAGGTTTGTAGCTGGTTTCCAAGTCACTGGGAGTTTGCCATCATGACTCAGTTTGTGGGTTCAGGGTAACACAGCGACCACCCAGGAGCACCCCCAGCAGCAGTTGAGACTATGACAGGTCAGGGAGCAAGGAATGAGACTGGGCAAAACCCAGAGAGGACTCGGCAAAGCTATCACTGAAAACACAAGAAGGAAATTTATTAATAGACTCCGCCTACTCCCTGTGGACTTGGAACAGCCTAGGGCCCTGTTCCAAGGGCCTGAGAAGACAGGCACACTATCTGCTGTGCTTCCCAAATAGGAGGAGTGCAATGTGATGCTTTTAACACATTTTCTATCGACACCACCCTGTGGAACCTTGACTAGAGCTAACCTGGAGGAGACAGGCGCAGGCCCTGGCCGGAGTCCTCGCTGGAGCATATCAGTGGACACTTGGCCCCGGCTTGACCACTTGGAAACATGTCCCTCCCTCCTCAGTTGGCCCTGATTTGAAGCCTGGGGGGAATAGAGCTGCTGCTAATGGGAATTTTTAGGTAGATTCCCTTCCCAGCATCCCTGTGGCCATGCTGGACCCGTGGCAGATGGCTGATCCTTCTCTTGGCCCAGCCAGGCTTACCCCTCCCCAGAACTGGAGAAACTGCATATGAAAGGAGCTGACAAATAGGAAGTATTCTGAAGACTAAAACTAGATTTCCCCTCTCCACTGTCTCTGTCCCCTTCCCCCCAACCTTTTATTGGTTCTGCTTGAACAGGGAACTTTAGGACAGATTAGGGGTGTGAACCAGGCATTAGAGTGGAAGATTGTTGACCAAGTTCCCTGAGCTTCCCCAGGGGGCCTAGTTTCTTTTGTAAGGCCCTGGGGTCTGCTGGGCTAACAGAGCCTGAGCCTTTTTTTTGGGTAATAAGATCAGTCTCTCACCACCTTCAGGTACTCACAGAAGTTTGTCTACAGAATGCCATGTCCTAAGAAGTCAACTAGTTTTAAACCCCTGCCCCCAGGCAAGTAGATTCCTGATATACTCAAGATTATTGATATTCTCTTCTCTTTTCAAAAATAAACGTATAGGGGTAGACCCAGTGTAAGCCGCCTTCCTTGGTATCCTTAATTGGAGCCAGTTTTTAGCTTACTGTTTTAGTATTTTGGTGGCCAATGTGTTTTCTTGTCAGACCAAATGTCTTGTTCAGGCCCATTCGAGTTTATCCACCCTTGCTGAGGATTTTGTATTAATACAGGCAGAGAAAGAGATCGAGACAATCAAGTTGCTAGTGACAAGTTCTCTCAGGCACTGGCCAGGACCCCATGGTTGTGTGTGCCATATCTGGCTTGAAAGGAAGTCCTTATACCAACTGCATTTGTTTCTCCTGAAAATAGCAGCCCTAATCTCACCAAAAGTCCAGTCCTGACTCCAGAGAACATCCATAATTAAGCCATAGGAAGACAAATAATTGACTGGTGATAACTTGATCACCTGTTTGTGATTGTCTATTGGCACCTTTCATCCTCTGGCTTCTCTTTCCAAAAACAAGCCTGGACCACCCATCTTTGTAGACACAGGACTGCCAGGTACAACAGTGGCCACCGTGGCACCTGCAGTTTCCCTAGCATTGAATGTCTGATGAGCCACCGCATCACCCACGTGGGTCGCCGGCACTGAAGAAACCAAACAGCCTCTTAGCTTCCTGGCTTTCAAAGGAGTGGCCTAGGTGTTCCGTCCCCGGAGTTATCTGTCATCTCTGGCAAACTCGACAGTAACCAATTACCTAGACAACCCTGCCCCACATCTCTTTAAGCTAGCTGGGTGTCCTCTCACACACCCTGTACTGGTGTTTAAAAAATTTATCTTGTGCTCAACTGTGTTTGGCAGCCACGCTGATCTGCCAGGCGCAGAACTACTCTGTAATTGTAGCGTCAAAGTGACAACAGCGGCAACGCAGTGCACTGTGCACAATTCCGTAGCAGAACCCAGCAGGCTGTCTAACTCAAGAGCTCCCCGAAGCAGAGGGAGAGACCCTAGACTAGAGTGCAGGCATCATTCAGAGCCAGTCCTTGCTGAATTGTGGTCTAGCGGAAGCACACGGATTCTTGGGAGAGTATCGGGTGTAAAGCAGCGATAGGAGAGAGAGAAAGAAAAGGTGAACCAGACTGAAGAACTTCGAATGTTTCTTAAAAAGTATAAATATAGTTCTTAATACACGAAGGAAAAAAAAAACTATCACGAAAGAAGTTCACCACTGATGTTTTTTACAAAAGTTTTACAGGACCCGACAAGATAGAAACCTCTTTGAAAGTAGAATGGTTTAGAGAGCAAAGGCTTGGCATTGCCCTAAACCTCATATAAGGGTAGCAGTTACTATTAGGTCAAAATTCTCTTGAGTGTAGTAAGAACCAGAGTACTGGTCATCAAGATGTCAGAATAACCTGGAGAGATCAAGACTTTCTACGCCATTCTGCCTGGACCATCCCCACAAAGTTGTTCAGACACCTATGAGCGCCTCCTTGGAGATCCAGATGCCAGAGCCAACCTTGTACCTGTGAAAGTAATTCCTCTGATGATTCTAAAGTATACATGTATCAGTATGTGTCTGTGGATGTATGTATGGTGCACATTTGCACATGTAAAGATACTCATAGAAACTCACATAAACTGGCAGTCACTGAGCCTTTGCAGCCTTTAAGAGTTGAAAGTTGAGAACTCAAGAAACAAGAGAGGCTGTTGATTGACTATCAAAATGACCAGACATGTAAATGAAGTGCCATTTTAAATCTTTGTTCATATTAAATGATTACTATCTATAGCTATATTCCATATTAACTTATTAAAAGTCATCTTGAAAAAAGATCAAACGCATAAGTGTTTCGTAGTTAATACTAGACTAGTGTTCCGAAGCACTCTAAAAGACATTTGGACCATATTTCGGAGAAGAAAATATCTGCATGTTTAATTCATAATTTAGGCTACCTTTGAGTATAATATAAAAGTACAGTGTGGTATAATATCAATAAAGTACTCAAAAAATGGCACTTTAATGTTTTTATAAATCATAAATAATGCACTGTTTTAAACTTCAGTTCAGTATTGAATATTGACTGGTGTGTAGAATCCAATTTCGTAATTACAAAGTAATTTGTGACTAGAATAGAACTTTTCTCCTGTTATTAATGAAACAGTTTGCCTTGTTCAAGCTTTAAAATAATGTGCTTTTGCATCACAAAGCGTATCTATAAAGAAGTACAATTTCTGTTGAGTGGCCTTGAAACTTGGCCTTCTTACATTTGTTTGGTTTATGTGACAATCCCAATAAAACAAGTGGAAGTATGATTTTTGAATTAAATGACTTTTCCATTTGATGGTCTGTTTTTTTCTTACGCTTCTGATTACATTTTGGCATGCATATTTTAATATATCTTCAAATCAGCAAGGACCATGACCAAAAGTCAACCACCTGGCTCTAGGCGGGTTGCTCAGTGGATAGCGTGTTGTCTTGTGGACCCAAGGGTCCTGGGTTCAATTCTGTTTAAGGACACATACTTTGGTTGCAGACTCCTCTTTCCCAGGCCCTGGTTGGGGCTCATGTAGGAGACAACCAATCAATGTGTTTCTCTCACATCGATGTTTCTCTCTTTCCCTCTCTTCCACTGTTCCTGAAAATCATTAGAAAAGTATCCTTGGGTGAGGATTAACAACAACAAAAAGCACCCACTGGGCTCCTGTGGGTCTGGTGACAACTCCTTTTGATGTCTGGCAGGCTCCCGAGCTTCAGTTTCCCTTAGGAAGAAGGCAAATGCCGGTGCCCTTGAGGAAGAGCGATCAGGCATGTTAAACAGTTCAGCCCCAAAGCATCATATTCCAATAAACCTTTCTGACTTTCTCTCCTGGAGCACATATTGGGGATTTTTTCTTCCTAAATTCGATTTTCTAATCAACCATTTTCTGGAACTTCGTTGCCATGGTGTGGAATAATCGAAGAGCCAGAGCACAGGCAGTCCCACCAGCAGCTGGGCATGCCCCTCAGGTTTGCAACTCAGTACTTGCAGCATGAATCTTGGGTCACTCATATTATTCAGCCTTTTTATTCATCATATGCCTTCTGGGTACAGACTAGAGGCCAGGTTTACAGGGTACACCTGGCTTCTGCAGGGGCAAGTTTCTGGTTCCAGAAGCTTTCCCTGGGGAAACAGAAGCTCTAGACTCCCTTGGTGCCTGGTTCTGAGGGGTGACCATTTGAACGGGCAGTGATGCATGAGCAGATTATACGGTTCTCATTTGTCACTTCACAAGGCACTGGCTTACCCCTATGAACAGCCCAGACAGTACCTGCTGCCTTCACGGAGCTTGCCCCTGGCCTGGAATATTCCCCCAGCATCTGAAGCTGCACACATATGTGAGCTCACCAGGTACCTGATGACCACCACGCAGGGAACAAAGCATATGGTATGTATTTGTGTCTTTTTTTTATGCTTTGGCCTTTCCATCAGATTTCTCAATCACTTCAGCGTTCGTGTCTTTTTAACAGAAAGGGGTTTGTTTTTCTTATGCTTTTTCACTTTGCTTTTAGCAGCCACTCAAAACCAGAGCTCAACTTGTGTCAGGTCTTATGGTTGGTTGGTGTTTTTCACCTGTTTCTCCTGGTTTATGATTGGTCATAAAAGCACCTTGGTTAGAAATGGACTTGATTGACACTTGAAATGAGGTAAATAAAAGATTTTCTCTGACCCCAAACATGTTTGCTCTCTTGGGAATTAAGTCGGGGCTTTCATTCTGTCTTTTCTCGGTTGTCTTTCAAACTCCACTCAAATGCACATCTCTCCTACCCAGTGTGTCACTGTCATTGGTTTGCCTGGCTTTTAGTAGCACTACGCTAAGCTGCAGCTAATTAACTCTGCTGAGTGAGTCAGGATGGCTGAGTTCAGGCTGCACATCAGCCAAGGGAGCCGCTAACCGGGGCAGTTAACTCCTCGGTGCGTGAGGTTCATTGCCTAGGAGAGGGAGGAGCATGCGCCCATGGGGCTCCATCCTCCAGAATGCCACCCTGTGCTATCCAGACCGAAGCAGGGAGATATTAGGTTGAAATGACCAAAACCTAGACCCACTGTATCTCCCAGCACTTAGCAGCTCCTCTCACGTGGGTACCTGTTTTTGTGTGTGTGTCATTAACCCCAGGAGGTCAGCCCCAGCCTTGATTTGCTAAAACCCAGGCGGCTCATAGACTTTTCCAAGGCCAACTAGGGAATTAGGACTTGAATTCACGGGCCCTTTCTCTAGGTAACAGATCACATTTTACACTCCAGGCCTTGCGCCCACACTACTGGCATGGGAAGGCTTACCTCACCTGTGTTAAATGAGAGAAAGGAATGGCAGTAAATAATAGCAGTCTCTCTTTTCCCACCTTTTCTCCTGATCCCATCATTTTGCCCCTTTGTAGTACTTTCTACCTATAATTCATTATTGGCCATAAAATGTTTGGGGCCTGTTTTTTCTCCTAATGAACAGCTCAGCAAGGACAGAGACCAGGCCATTTGACCCCATCGCTGCCCAGCACCCAGCTCAGGGCCTGGCACACAGCAGGTGCCCAATAGCAAGTGAAAGAACTCAGGTAAAGCGCTACTGTCAGCTCTCATCCCTTCTCATCCCTGCTTTACTCGAAAATTCTGGGAGCAAGAAAGAAATTGGGCGTCATTAGACTTGGGTGCTGGAACACAAGGTGACTTCATTACCCTTGGCAGGCTACTCCACTTGCTCTCATCCTGGGATTTAGGCTGTGGGCAGAGACTTCCCACCCTCCATTCAGGCACACACAGCCGCATTCTTTCCCAGCCTCCTCGCTAACGCTTGGGGCAGGGGACCATCTGGAGAACTAATTGACCAAAAGCCAAAGACCCTTTGCTGTCACCTGAATCACATATGGTTTATTTTACAAACTTCATACCAGGCTAGGGAACCTGCTTTCAAGCAAACTCACATCAGAATTAACCACCACCACCCCCCCCAAATAAATAAATAAATAAAACATATTCATTTTTTTAAGGACCCTTAAAGAAAATTTCTTCCTGCCCCATTGGAATTTGGTCTGGGATCTGACATTCTCATGAAGGGAATTCTTTGAGTCTGACTGAAGTTCCCAGGGTGCAGCTTGAGTCCATTTACTTTCTGTTTTTCCTTAGAGTGGAGCACAACTGGCCATCGCCTTTTTAGAGCCATCACCCACCATTTTCACGTTTCCATTCAGCCAACACTTCTTGACCATCTCTTGTGCCGGGAGCTGCTGAAACCAGGAGGCATAGATACCATCTCTGCCTCAGGGAACTCACCGTTGGCCTCGGTGATAGGCAAGTGTACACAAGGCCGCATTAGCCACGTGCTGGCAGGTAGTCTTGGGCTCTGAGGAAGAGTGATCGTTTCTATTTGGGAGGTAGATACCAGAGAAAGCGTCACCGAAGAAGTGACATTGGAGGTGGTTCTTGAAAGAGTGAGATGCATTTGCAAAAGGGAAAGTGTCCCACGCTCAAGGACCAAAGCATGCAGGAGAGAAGGGGAGAGGTGAGTTCACTATGAGCAGAGCATGAGGGCTTTTGGGGAACTGTCAACTATTCACCCCCTCCCACCCTCCACCCTAGCCTTTTCTCTCAATGGCCAACAATACCAACCAGCATGTATTACTGTTTTACTAGGTACCAGACACTACATGCGTTGACTCAACCTTGAAAACACGAATGAAGTACTGAAATTACCCTCATTTTATAGATGAGGAAACAGAGGATCAGGGAGCTCACACAAGCTAGGAAGTGGTGGAACTAAAATTCCAACATAGGTCTGCTTCTATAGCCTCCATGCTCTGAGCATCTTTAAAATTTCTTTATAGCTAAGTGCATAATTGTACATCAATGCACAAACACTTTTTAATTGGATGGAAGTTTTTCCTTCCCTTTTTGACTTGGTTCGTCCATCCTCCACACCAGCCTCCTTCTTTTCATAACCAATGTCAGGAACTCATTATGCCCGTTCAGCTGCCAGCCCTTCAGAAAGCATAGTCTCTGGCAAGCACTCAGCTTTGGCTGTGCAGTGGCTGGAATAAGAGTCAGGCACGTTTTGATGGAAATCTTTCCTTCTAAGAGCCCTGTGCTCTCTCATCTTGGGTGAATAGCTCCCCATTTATGGAGCTCCATGCAGACACTCCTGGTTTTCTGGGCAGCTCCAAGGACTACAGCTGCAGCCTTTGGCCAGTCCCACTGCCCCTGAAGACCCAGCCAGGAGGCAGCTCCTGCAGCCATCTTTGCTCCCTGGAAATATATAATGTGTATTTTTTTTAAATGTAACAACTTAAAGACAGCCTGCCTCCTCACACTGATCGGCTGCCAGTGACAGACCTTTAGGGGATTGCCAGGGAAATCCCACGAGGTTGTGTCTTCTTCTGGGACAGGCACTGTTTCCAGCCTAACCTGCCAAGGCTAAAAAGCAGAGAATTTTCTTGGGATTTTAACCATCTCTTGATTTGAAAAAGAGCCAGAGGAGAGAGCATGAGAACTCAAAGCAAGCGATGGGCAAGTAATCGCAGGGCACAGAGAGCACCTGCCTTCCACTCGGGACTCTTCCAAAGTGAGACTCTCCCCAGTGTCCCACAGTGATGGCCTGTCCCGTGGCTGGTGACAGTGATGAAGTAAGTCTTTTATGAAGCATTTGCATTGTACTAATTGCTTTACATGCATCATCTCATTTAATCTCCACATCAACCCTATGGGGAGATACTGTTGTTACCTTTCTACAGATGAGGAAGCCAAGTATTAGATTGAGTAATGTGTGCAAAGTCACTGGGCTAATAAGTAACAGAACAGAGATTCAACCCCAGCAGGCTGACACCACAGCTTACATTCTTAACTCCTGTGCTGACGTACTCCCCTTCTCTGGGGAAGGTCTCAGATGCCCTCAAATACCCTTCCCTTCCCTCACCCAAAGGAATACTTGTTGTCTTTGCCTGTTTGGGATCCAGTATCCCTTCTTCTGGAAACAACATCTTGGGTTTTTTTTGGGGGGAGCCCCCCTTCCTACTCTCAGGTTCCAGATGATGAGCCTTTGTACCTTCTCTGCCCTAAGAGATCAAGTGTCCCGGGTCAAAGCGATTGATTGGCTCAGGAATGGGCATAGGACCTCGTTAAGTCCACAGTGCAGGGCCTCGTCCCAAGGCAGGTATGCAGGACACGGCAGGGAAGTCAAGCTCTCACCCTCAAAGGACTTCCTAGCAAGAGCTCTGTCTGCCACTTGTCTTCGTTCAAGGGCCCTCATACCTTATGCTGAGTATTTCTGTATTGAGATTGTAATAGTTTACCTCTTGGAAAAGTTGCTTCAGAGAGCAAGCAGAGATATTAATTGCAACATCAAATGGACAAACACAGTGCGGTCAATCCTGGAATGAATTCACCCAAAGAGGAGCTTGATTCGCAAACTCAGCACACATGGTTTGTTTCTGAAACTCCAGAGTTAGTTCTCCAGCTTGGACCGGAAGGAGCCATCGCAGGATCACATAAGACTAGGGAAGAACTGTGCCATTCGGGGCCCGCTGTGCATGCCTTCCAACCCCAGGTGACTATGTTGTCCCTCAGCGAGGCAGCCCGTCCCAGGGGTGCATTCGTGCTGAGACACTCTGTCCTAGAATCCTCACGAAGGACCCCCCTCCTTCCCACCATCCAATGTCATGAAGAAAGGCAATAAATCATGCTTAATCAAGATGTGCGACTGGGTGGCAGAAAGCGCTCCTCGGCAAAGAAAGAGGTTCACACACCTCGGGGGCCGCACCCAGACCTGTTCAACCATCCCCACGAATGTGAGCTGAGAAACTCATGTCACCAAGTTCACCTTCACCTTCCTTTGGGTGGGGCCGCATAGCTGGAGGCCCGGAGGGGGTGGGTGTATCGAGTCAGAGTATCACACTTCCCTGGGGACCTGTGCACAGTTTTCTTGTCTCAAGGACTTCCTCAGAAAGGGATTCCAACACTCACAGGAACACCTGCAAAGGCAGGCAGCCCTCTGGGTAAATTTCTCAGCATAAGTAAGTATGTCGCTTTAAAATTTTCAAGTTTTTTTTTCTCTTCCATAATTTTGATCATGGAAGGACCCTGATCCAAAAACCTTCAGAAGCTCCCGTGGCCTGCAGAGCACCGCGCCAGGTGGCCCCGTCTATCCTCCAGTGCCCCTTTATGCATCCTAAGTCCCAGAGGCACCAACTCTTCTTCTTTCCACAGCAACCCGAAGGAACATGCATTCATTCAGCCATTCGTCAATATTTATTGCGCACCTACTACCAGTATGTCCACGCCCACGTGCTAGTTGCTGTTTCTCACTTGGGCCCCTGAGTTTAACTCAAGCTCAAATTTTTCTCACCCCACGTGGGATAGCTGTTGTTTTTGCCTGTTTGGCCGCCATTACCCCTTCTTCTGATACCAGCACCTCAGGGTTTCTTCGGGGAGCCACCCTTCCCTCCTCCGAAGGTCCCGTGGGTCTGGGTGGACTGCCATCAGCCCTGGATCCAAGGGTGAGCCTGCTACCCCGCCAGGCCTATGAGAGCTTCCGGTCTCCCAGCTGTGATTGGTTTGTTCAGGGGTGGGCCCAGGACCTAATTAAGTCCCAGGAGAACTGATTTCTGGATTTCCCGGGGTGCTGTGCTGAGAGACTTTCTGGAGTTGAAGCCACAAGTCCTGGTGGCCATCTCTCCAGGCAGGGGAAGCTGCCTACAAACCAGGAATCCTTAACGTGGTGCCAAGAGAGACGAGGAATGGCGGGCCTCCGTGGCCGGTCCCCCGAGCTTCTCTGTTGCATACGCCAATAAATTCTCGTTTTGCTCAGAACAGTGTGAGTTGGATTCCTTCACTTACAGCTGAAGTCCTGAGCTCCAGATGCAGCCCCGGAGTGGGTTCTGCAGCCCCCTCCCTTGGATCCTTTGCCAAAGGAAAGAAAAACAACTGCCCTGCCCTTTTCCAACTGTGGGACCTGGAGGGACTCATCTTCTCAGAGCCTCAGTTTCCTCATCTTGCAAATGGACCGAAGGATGCTGACCTTCTAGGTTGTTTCAATTAAATGAAATAAACAATGCACTTTGTCAAATTTGTTGTCCTCAGAAATCAATGATACAGTGAGACCACATGGGTTTCTTGAATACCTTGCAAAGAGCTGGACACCTCTAGATGTCTGCTACCTGGATTCATAGCCATTAGTGCAGCCAGGCTACCAGACCCGGAGGCACCTGCCGCTGGTGGGACTCTGACATCCCCCTCCATGCCCTATACTGCCCCCCACTGGTCTCCCCAGTCATGACCAAGAGGACTGCACATGGGCAGACTCCTAAGCCGAAGGTTATCAGAATGCAGCATCCTGAGATGGGCCTGTGGCTTAGCACATGCCGTAGGCCAATCAGATTTCATGCCAGTCAGTTTGACCTCCCAGGAAAGTCGCCCTTGGAGATGCATGCATGACAGAGAGCTCCTGATGCCAGGCTGTGACTGGTGGCCACGCTGTGCTGGGCACAAGTTTAAAGACACAAGGACCCCATCTTCAGGGGAAGGATTTGGGGAGAGAAAGAAAGAAGGGCTGTCTCAATCTTGAACAGCGTTGTATTTTCCTGGCGCACCAGGGGGTACTGCATGCCCTCTTCTGGAATCCCACGTGATCCCTGCGTTCTTTCAGCCGGTGCCTGGCTGTGATGGGGCCCTTGGAACAGCTTTCGCTCCTGCGCGCCTTAGGACCCAGTGAGTCCCAACTGCAATGGGGAGCCAGGGGCTCCGGGCCTATAAGTGAGTGATATGAGCTGTGGCCAGCCCCTGGGCTCTCCCTGGCCTGCAGCTCTTGGACTAGGGGATCCTCTGAGGTTTCTCTACACCAGGAACGAGGGTGGCGTGTGCACCTTGTGCCACCTCCTTTCTAGCCCGTTAGGAAGGATGGCCTTAGAAACTGGCGTGCGTTGGGCTGACCACTAATTCCACAGCCTAACTAAACCTCTTTGTATTGTTAACATCACCCATTGCCCTTGAAACGCATGTGCCGGAGAGGTGCAGGGAGAGGCAAGAGGAAGTGACTGCTTTCTACTTCCTCTGCCTACTCTGCCTGCCCCCCATTGGTGTGACACGGGTGGTTCTCTCTAAAGGCAAACCGGAGCCCCCCGAGGCCTGAGGAACCTCCCGCCCTCCTTCATGTCTCTGTGCTCAGACGCGGGGGAGAGAGGTGGGAATCTGAGGCAGGACAGGGATTTCCTCTTCCGGGCTGTTAATTCACAATGTGGAGCACTGCCCGGTGCATCCTCTGTTCTACAGAGTAAGTAACCCCTCCTCCCCGCCCTGCACGGGCCCCGAGAAAGCGGATCACTCTTATTCTTAGTATCGTGCAAGTTCACAGAGCTAATTGCTAAATATGCAGCGATTTTGCATCAGTTGTTAGGCTGCCGGGAGCTTGAAACTGGCCACAGTGGGAGTATTGACACCAAGGAAATGAGCAAGTGCTGTCAATCCGCCCTCCCCCAAAGGGCTGGTGGTGGGGTCTCCAGCACACCACTGCCTAGTCTACTCGGGAAGTGACGTGCGAAGTGACCAAATGCACTTGGTTCCGTTCACAGCCTTGACTGGTTCCCGCCTCAGTGCAGGCTGGGGGCACAGAGCCGGCGGGGGGCTACAGACACCCCACCTGGAGTTACATGGGACCCTGCACAGTGATCTTGGTCAGGGGATAAAGGCAGCGTTCCTAAGCACAGGCAGCGCTCTGCGTTGTGAATCAACAGCTGGTTTTTGTTTATTTGCACTGGTTTTAACCAGAGCCCAGAGAGAGGTCTGGCTCGCCACTCCCACCCCTTCAAAGCAGCTTCTCAGAACTGCTCAGGACTTCCAAGAACTATATACAGATTCTGTGCATTGAATACTTGGGGGATGATGAATTCCCTCTGCTGCTCATTCCCCGGGGAGGGAGGAGAGGAGAGATCGCCCAGGTCCGTTCCCCAAGGGCAGCGGAGCAGGCGCATTCCACCTCTCTTCCCTGGCGATCGCTGGGGGAGGCGAGGCAAAGGTCAGTGGCCTACAGGCTGGCGTGGCTGGCAGGGCGCCAGCACTGTTGCGAGCCCACAGGCTCCGAGCTTGGTCCCAGGCCCAGCACGGCCCTTCCCATGTCCCTGAGCATCCGGAGCCTCCGGGAAGTGGGGTAAAACCGAAGGATTCAGGTTTGGTCAGTTTGGGACAAGGCCCCAGACTCTCTGTGTTGATAATGAGCACCTGTGTGGTTGTAAGGCCCATGGTCAGCCCTCTCAAAGCCGGACATGGCTGATGCTTTCATACCCACGTTTCCTTTTCAATGGGATGCCAGAATATCCTGGGTTCTCCTTAGGTAGTTACTAGAGGCCCAGTGCACGAAATTCATGCAAGGGGGCTCAGCCCTCGCAGCCCCAGCTTCATCTGGAAGGACATCCAGAGGTCGTTCGGCTGTCCGGTCTAATTAGCCTGTTATGCTTTTATTAATATAGATTAGCCACTTTCCTGGGCTCACAAATTCATGAATAATTTCTTCACCGTTCCATGATTAAATGAGCACAGTAATGGCAAAACCCCTATTTCCATAAACCAATTAGAGGTGACTCTATTATTATAAAAGACCTCACCAAAGTTTGCCTTTACATACTGGCATGAACGCATTCACTTTATGAGATTAAATCCTCAGAGTCTCTTTTGCCATAAACTCTTTCAAGAACACCAAGGATTCGGGCAAGATCTGGTTTGCCACCACTTCCTAGCTTGAGTGCTGATTAGAATCAGGGTAGCTCTTAGCCAAAGCAGAAACTGCTACAAATACAGGCTATCCAAAAAAAAAAAAGCCTCCTTTTTTATCTCCTTTGTCCTAAATAGAATTGAATGAATGGTGAAAAGACAGGTGCTTAAGTATGCCATCTATAAAAGGAAAGCCATCTTAAAGGGGCCTTGCGACTTGATGAGAACAACATGGCATTTCCAATAAGTCTCTGGATTCTCAGCACAGCCTTTGCAAATGGTTACTTTCCTCACCTCTCTGAGCCCATTTTCTTGTCTTAAAATAGGAGGGGTGGGGGAGATAATGCCTCTACAACAGGGGTATCGGGAGGTTGGGGTAGAATATATACATATATGTATCATATGTACATAGATATCAAGCATTCAGCACAAGAAGTTTGGATATTCCGCTAGTGAAATGTGAAGGTTAATCTCTGAGCTGCAGCCTCCTCTGGGGAACAGGGTAATCATAATGCCCACCACATGGAGTTGTTTTTGAGATTTAAATGAAATAATTTGCATCGAGTACCTGGCACTATCTGGGACAATTTGATTGTCAAAATAAATATGAGCCCTGGCCAGTTGCTTAAGTGGTTAGCGCGTCGGCTGGCAGGCTGAAGGCAACACCCGGTTTTATTTTTTGACACGCATCTGTCCAGCTTCCCCATCACAGCTGGTTGAAGAGGCTGCTGTCTCTCCATTGTATATTCTTGCAGCCTTTGACTTAGATTGGTTGATGATGTGAGTGAGGGCTTATTTCTCGGCTCTTTGTTCTGTTCCATTGGTCCATGTGTCTGCCTCAGGGCCAGCACCATACTGTTTGGATGTCATAGCTTAGAGAGTAGGAGGTGGAAGCAGAGAACATGACTCAGCCAAGTTTGTTCTTCCTCCCTGAGATGGCTTTGACTACCCGTGGTCTTTTGAGGGGCTGGGTGTGTAGGCAGGCTCAACAATATTGATCCTTCCCAGCATGTACCTTCTATGACGCAGTGGGAGGAACTTTTCATGTCCTCTGTGGCACTCCTAAAAAGTGCATAACTTGCCAAAACCGGTTTGGCTCAGTGGATAGAGCATCGGTCTGGGGACTGAAAGGTCCCAGGTTCGATTCTGGTCCAGGGCATGTACCTTGGTTGCGGGCACATCCCCAGTAGGGGGTGTGCAGGAGGCAGCTGGTTGATGTTTCTCTCTCATCGACGTTTCTAGCTCTCTATCCCTCTCCCTTCCTCTCTGTGGAAAATCAATAAAATAAAATAAAATTTTTAAAAAAGTGCATAACTTAAACCACTCCATGAGAAGGACAAACCAAGCTCAGGGTGTGCTACAAAATCAACTGGGCGGTTAGTTTAGTCAGTACCATGAAACAGCAAGAGTTCCGGAACGGCCCCAGATGTGCAGAGACACAACCCGTGAACGCAGTGCATAACCATGGGCTTCCTTTGGCTAGAAAAGACGTTATAGGGCAGCTGGAGAAATCCGAGTGAGGTTTATAGGTTAGGTATCCATGTTAATATGATTTAGATCGTCACCTTGGGGTTCTGAGAGGCAGGATTTTTAGGCAGGCTTTTAGGAATTCGTTAAGGATAAAGGGCATCAGATCCACAGCATCTTAAATGGTTAAAGAAAAATAGGATTGATCGATAGAGCAAACATAGTAAATGCTATCATTTAAGATATGGGGGTAAAGACTGTTGGAATTTTTACTCTTTTAGCAACTTTTCTGTAAGTCTAAAACTAAGACTTTAACAAAGTATGACACACACACTGGGTAACGGACAGCTATTTGTCAGTTAACCAAATAATAGGACTCTGAGGGTGTCCCAAGAGTTGAGGAGCCAAAAAAGAAAGGGAGCCGAAACCGGTTTGGCTCAGTGGATAGAGCGTCGGTCTGCCGACTGAAAGGTCCCAGGTTCGATTCCGGCCAAGGGCATGTACATTGGTTGCGGGCACATCCCCGGTGGGGGGTGTGCAGGAGGCAACTGGTCGGTGTTTCTCTCTCATCGACGTTTCTAGCTCTCTATCTCTCTCCCTTCCTCTCTGTAAAATATCAATAAAATATATATAAAAAAAGAAAGAGAGTGCAAAAGCAGCACGGGGGCTCACATGCCTTAGTTTTGCAGCAGCAAATGGAGCTCTCCTGCCTTCTGTGAGCCGCTGCATGTCAGCTCCTCTCAGCCGCCGTGGCCCGGGGTTGGGGGCACGCACGGCCTCCCAGGAAAGGTCGGCTGGAGGCCGTGCGTCCTGCGTAGGTGGGGCTGGTGGGTCCACTGGACACTATTGCTTAGGCTCACGTGGAAGGGACTGCAGTGCACCAGCTACCGGCTCCACCCCCGAGCCCCAGAGACGGTGTGGAAAGTTGTGTCAGTGAAAGGTTCGGTCCTGGCCCCACCGCTGCCAATGTGCGGGACATTAACTGTAAGAGTGCTTCCGGCAGAGCAGAGGGCCGTGGGGCACGTCCATCACCCACGCGGGCCGGGGAGCCTGTGGCTTTGCGGTGCTGGGCAGGCGGCCTGCTGCCGAGTCCCAGACGCACCGCGGCCCAGACGGGCGGCCGTGCGGCCCCTCTGCCTCCACTTTCCTCATCCGCAGAATGGGGGAAACCAGGCTCCCGGGGATGGTGTTCAGTCAAGGACGTCGTGCAAACGACAGAGGCTATGTGCCCAAAGCCTCTCACAGTACTGTTAGGCGTAAAAGAATAGCATCGTGTTACCCTGCAATTATCTAGCACCAGATCGTTCCATTCAGATCTGCTGGGAGTTTTGCTCATTCTCCACTCCCTGTGCTGGCCGGCCTGCATCCTGTAACAGCAACCACCCATGGCTGTTAGTGCTCCTTTCCTCCTGAGGCCCTCCCCACGGGGTTCCTGGGAGGGTGCTCCCCCCCTCTGCCTGCCTCTCCCACCGTGAGGTTCAGTTTGCGAGCCTGGCCCCGGGGCCCCTGAGCCTCCTGCGGTTCTGCAGAGGGCTGTCCTTCGGGCCCGAGAAGCCCGCCTGGAGAACGTGGCTGAAGGTGGGGCTTCAAGGCGAGGCTTCGAGCTGTGGAGCACATTCTCCCTTTCCCTTCCGCCTGGCACACGGGCCGGGCACAGGCCGGTCCCCAGGCAGAGGAAGGGAGGGAGGCTGCCTGGCAGTGAGGGCTGTGAGACTCCACCCAGGACCTCAGAACAGCACTTCCCCCACCAAGCTGTCCACAGTGGCCTTTGCCAAACCCACGGAATGGAAGCTTAGCAGGAATGTGTCATCAGAAAGATATTCCATCGGCGTCCTCTCTCCCAAGCTCCACACCCACGTTTTCGCTTGCCTGTTGGACATCTCCAGCTAGACACACACCAGGCTTAGCACGACCAAAGCGCCTCACTCGCCCTCCCATGTCCCCTGCTTTGGGTGGTGCCACCGGGCAGGTCAGAAACCTCACAATCATCCTTCCCCACACCCTCTGTTTAGGAGGGTCCTGTCCCTTCCAAATCCCAAGCCGCTCAGATCCGGTTCTTCATTTTCACGGCCTCACAGGCGGACACGCAGGCTTTGTGATCGCTCCCATGGGCTGTGTCAGCAGCCTCCCTCCCTCCCTCCGCCTCCCTCCGCTCTGGTTCAAGCTTCCCGGCTCCGCACCAGGAAGTGCGAGTGTCCCCCCAACGCGGAGACGTGTGTGGGCTCCCCAGTGACTCAGGATGGAGTGCCAACTCCAGAGTCGACAAGCACAGCCCGGCCCATCTCTCCTGCATCATCCGGCCGTGAACACCCCGCCCTCCCACATACCATACTGCTCCCCGCTTCCCTGCCTGCCTGCCTGCCTCCACGGGGGGCCTTGGAACAACGTCTTCTCTCCTTTCTCCTTCTCAGCCTGGAGGATTCCTCCTCTCCCTCCAGGCGAGCACCACGTCCCCCTCTCCGGGAGGAAGTCTTCCTGTCTTCCTCTCCCAGGTTCCCAGGGGATGTTTTCCACATCTTTGCGATGATCACATAGGGGTCTCTATGTCTTTAAAGGTCAAGGGTCCTATTCCGCTGGCCTCTGGACTCCCAGCGAGAGAGGTGGATAGGCATCCTCAGCACAGCGCGCCCTGCCCGTGGATTCATTGCCTTTTACCGCAGTTTATCATCTGGCCTCTCACTGGCATGTGGAGTCTGCGACAGGTGGGGTTCAAGGCTCGGAGTCACCTTTGTCTCAAACGTCTTTCAGTTGAACTTGCATTCTTCCTTTACCTCCTTCCTCATCCCCTGCTTTCTCAAAAGATCTCTGAAGGGATGTCTCTCTGCCAATAAATAAAATAAAATAAAATAAAATAAAATAAAATAAAATAAAATAAAATAAAACTGCATTCTGGATTGGCTGGCTGGGAAATTGACCTCCGTACGAGATCAGAGAAAGAGGGGATCTTGTCAAAGGGCTTTAGCTCTGATCCCTCAGAGACAGGATCCACCACGTAGAAAACTGCTGTCAGCAGCAGCCCGTGCCGACACCTGACGTGCCGGTTTCCACACGTGGCCGCGTTCTCCGGAGAGATTTAGAAACAGGGTTAGACTGACCCTGGCACACACTGAATAGCCTTCATTCTACTTTTCTCCCACGTTGGGTTTTGTTCCAAGCGTCTGATCGTTCCCGTGCTGGAGGCTGGCCAACATCTTGGCAGCAGCCACGATCACGCCACCCCGTCTCCACACCACCCTCTGGCGAGGGGGCTCAGCCGCCTCTTGGAGCACGCGCACCCCAGCAGGTGCGGGCCGGGCGGGGGTCAGAGCCCACCGCGCGGGAGCCGGGAGCCGCCGGCACGGGATCGCGTCTGTCTCCATCTGCACAGCCATGCGGGGCCCCGGCTTCGTGACTCACATAGTGACTATCCATCTGCTCGTTTACTCCAGAGAGGAAAAAGGATTTCTTCACTCCCGGCTGGCCCAGATTCAGGCATGAGCTGAGTCATCATATCACATGTTTCGCAGCCACCTGCCTGACCCGCAGACTATACCAGATCCTCAGGAGAATGGGGCTCCCTGTTGCACGGAGATGAACATTCTTTGCATGCTGCCCTCCGTGCTTCTGAAGTAACCCCGAAGGCCCACCCTGTGCCGGCAGCGGGGGGTGGGGAGGGCAGCATGCAGAGGCCGGCAGCTCCTGTCTGGATCCCCGTGCACCCTGCAGACATCCTAATGGGTCGACGGGCGCTCCTTGAGCCCCGCGGAGGCCTCAGCAGCGGTGTCGGCACGGCGCTCCCTGCAGCAGCCCCTCAAGGGACTGGGGGCTAGAGGTGAAAGTGTCCTGACCCCCAGGGTGGATGGGGGAAGGGTGGCTGTGTGTGCTCTGGGGGAGGAGTGTACTCTCCAGAAGGTGACCTTTATTTGTTTGTACATGTCATTATTGATTTGGGAGGAGCAGGGGAAGGCAATATCCAACCCTCAGTATACAGCTCAAAAGGTATGAGAGGAAAGTGAAGCCCTAACTGTTTGGCTCGGTGGCTGGAGCGTTGGCCTGCAGACTGAAGGGTCCCGGGTTCGATTCCAGTCAAGGGCATGTACCTTGGTTGGGGGCAAGAGGCAGCTGATCGATGTTTCTCTCTCATCAATGTTTCTAACTCAATGTTTCTATTCCTCTCCCTTCCTCTCTGTAAAAAAAAAAAACAATAAAATATATTTTTAAAAATTAAAAAAAAAGAAAAGTGAAAATTATTTCCCACCTCAGTTCCCTAGTCGCCTTCCCTGGAGGCAGCCCATACATCAGGCTTTCGGGTGTGTGTGTGTGTGTGTGTGTGTGTGTGTGACACACACACTGCATTCGTTTACTAGAGCTGCTAAGAGCTACATGTCTGAGATCAAGATCTCCCCTGAAGGCTGTGAGGGGGAGTCTGCTCCATGACCGCTCTCAGCTTTGGGCAGTTGACTGGCAATGCCTGGCATTGCTTGGCTTCTAGAATCTTCACTGCAATGTCTGCCTTTGTATTCACGTGGCGTTCTCCTATGTGCATGCTCATCTACACTTTCCCTTTCTTTTTGCAGGCCAACATGTGAGATATGGGAGCACACAGTGCAACCCATGTCACACAGACCTTGGAGTAGATGCTAATCGTTAAGCAAATGGTAGCCCACTCCAAACACTATTCTGCACCTTGCTTTGTAAATGGACTAGCCCTGGGGTCTTTTCTTTATCGGTACCTGCCAGAGACAGTCTTTAATAGCTACAGGGACCCGCGTCATTTGGGACTGCAGGCATTCGTAGACAAGTTTTCACGGACAGTCTTCGATCACTTACACTTTAAAAGCCAGTGTAGCTGTAATAGTGATTCTTGCACACGGAACTGCTATGTCCATAGGTAAGTGCACTTTGATGTCAACGTTTATGTAAACTGCTCTTAATTGCTGGGGGAGAGAGCAGAGGAGGTGGCTCCTCGATTAGTTCATTATCATCAGCCATCCCTCAGGTTAAAACGAGGAGTCCACGGAGCCCACAGAAGGAGGAGGAGGAGGAGGACATTTCTAGAGCTGGCACTTGTGAAGCCCCATTTTGAAATGACACCACTGCAAGGCCCTTGCCGGTCCGCTGTAAGACTACCTCCTCGCTCCGAGCCAGGCTGGGGCTGGGCCAGGGACTCCTGACCTGTCCGAAGCTCTAGCCCAGCTCAGAGCGGCTCTGCTGGCGGAGGAGGGACCGGCGTGGGAGGGAGGGTGGAGGGCATAGAGCCTCAAACACGAAAGAGGTTTTGGCCTAGGCCAGGCCTCGTGTGGACAGCTTCCCAGGGACATCTATCCGTCCCGCTGCTGTGGGTGCCACACCTCCGGTTGGGTTTTGACCAGGAACCCCGTTCGGGGGGGGGGGGGGGTAGGGCTCTGACCATGGCGAGGGTGTGAGAGCAGCTGACTCAGTCGCTCAGCCAGCGGCCTGGCACGGCTCTTCACCCGGCTCCCCGCCAGGGATCCGGAGCCTGTGGGAGCCTGACTTGCTGGTGAACTTGCTCCGGCCCTTTCCAGCCCTCTCCGCATGGCATCGGGGTTAGCATTGGTCGGGGAGGATCTAGAAGCAAGTCCTTTGTCACTGGAGAGGCGAAGCCCACAGACATGAGGGACCGAACCCTGTTCCTATAGCCAGGAGCAGCAGAGGCTGGGGTGTGTATGCACATCCATCCACGTGTGCATGCACACACACAACTCACCCAGCACACCCCCGGGGCACCAGGCGTTATGCTGAATCCTGGGGTTCCAGGTGTGATTGAGACAGACCTTCTCCCACTCTCCGAAACCTCACAGTCCTGCAGAGAAGACAGTCATGAAACGGATCGTTTGCTTTAGTGAAATGTGCACAAATGACATTAGCAAAAGATGCAAGCTGTGAGAGCTCTGAGGGAGACATTCGGGGTGCTGGGAGGGAGGGGTCAGCCACGGCTCTGAGGAAGAGCAAACACATAAGCCGGGAGCCCCAGGAGGCGCCACCTGTGAAGGACAGAGCTGCTGAGGAGGCCTTGCCCCTCAGTCATCCTGTCAGGACGGCGCAGTGGGACAGACACTGTCCCCTCGCCGGCCGCTCCCACTGCACCCGGAGCGGCGGCTGCCTGGGCTCAGAAGCCTCATGCGGGGCGCTGGCTGGTCATCCAAGAGGAAGACTGTGTACTGCAAGGTCTAGCTCATCAACCTCCTTTATCCTTAAAACAAGAAAGCATCCAGGTTTATTTTTTTTGGGGGGGGGGGGGGAGGGAGTGGGTACAAGAGCCCAGCAAAACAACTGCTAACTCTTCAAGTTCACGTCCCACCTGGGGAGGCGAGGCTGGGGCCTCAGCCCAGCCAGGCCCCCTCTGCAGCCTGCCCTTTCCCGGCCCTGGCTTGTGCCACCATAATTACTTAGTTTATGTCTTTCTGGTACATCTGAGGGCAGCTCAGTCAGAGCCATGGAAGACGGAAGTCCAGATCTGGGATCCAGGGTGTCTGGAGTTGAGCCTGGGCCCGGCGGGTGACGGGGTCAGCGATCCGAGAGCGCCCCCCAGACCTCTGTGGCCAGAGCGTGTGCCGTGTGGAGCCACCGGCCAGAAAGGAGCTTTGGAAAGAAGAATCTGGCTTTTGCATGACTGTGGCCCACACGCACTGAAGAGAGAAGCTGTCTTCGCGCCACCTTCGCACCGTGTGAGGTTGAGGTGATGGTCCCCATTTCACAGATGAGGAAATGTAAGGCCCAGGGATATCCTTTGCCCAAGCTCACAAAGCATGTCACCGATGGAGCTGGGATTGGAGCCCACTCCTGTCAGACACTGGACCCTGCTGATAAACACTCGTCCAGGGCCACAGAGCCCAACAGACAGCTAGATCTAGTACTTTCTCCCCTCCCCACCCCTTCCTTCTTTTTCAAGGTAACTCATTTCAGCAGTTCATTCTTCAGCGAGACAAAACGAAGTGTGTGAGCAGAAACGGAGAGAGTAGCCTTGCTGTTTGTTTTACAACTAACCCCGGGGAAGAGTGACTAAGGGGAAAAGCATTTTCGGGGATGGGAAATGAAGTGGGGATTTTACTGTTTCCAAAACACTCATCTAACTGTGATGGGAGGGGCTGCTCTAGAGTCTAAATCTTATCCCTCATCAGCATATGGGAACCTGTAACTGCCGCCGGCCCCTGACCCAGAGACGTCTGTAAACTGTTTTAGGAACAGCCCCGGTCCCTCTGCAACCCCGAGAGCCCTCCCCAGAGCTGGATCTTAGGATGGTGTGCACCAGCGTTGGTGAGCTTTTCCCTCTCTACCCAGCTGTTCAGTCTCGTCTGAGACAAGGACCCAGTGGAAGTGCCAGTGTGTCTGTCTGGATAAAAATAGATGAGTCTTTGAGGCTGACTAATGAGGCCTAACCCCTGAGCACGAAAGCTGCGGACTGAAGAGCAGTCCCCGCCCTGCCCACACCCAGTGACTGCAGAGGCCGTGGGACAGGAGCGGCCAGGCCCACAGAGGGTTTTATTTTGTGAGATTCTGTTTCACAAGTTACCAGGCACCCCGTGTCCCTCTCTTATTGCCCCTCTAGGCCAGTGCGAGGCAGACCTCGGCCTAATTTATTCCCTTGTTTACGATAAGAGACTTGTCAGTTTCGTATTGATAAAGGGGGTGACTGGAGTAGTTTCTCTAAGACCATGTGCAGTTCAACGTCTGTGGCTCCTCTTCCCCGGTGTTGGTCAGAGCAAGGCGGAGGGGACAGTGGGAGCTGAGTGCCGTGGGGCCAGCAGTAAGGACTTGCCTTGGCTATAGAAAATCCTATCTAACGAAAGAGTAACATGCAAATTGGCTGTCCCTCCAGCACACAAGATGGCCAACCCCGGGTGGACACAAGATGGCCACCACAAGATGGCCAGCAGGGGAGGGCAGTTGTGGGCGATCAGGCCAGCAGGGGAGGGCAATTTGGAGCGACCAGGGCCACAGGGGAGGGCAGTTGGGGGCAACCAGGCCTGCAAGGGAGGGCAATTAGGGGCAACCAGGCTGGCAGGGGAGGGCAGTTGGGGGGGGGCAGGCCTGCATGGGAGGATAGTTAGGGGGTGATCAGGCTGGCAGGCAGAAGTGGTTAGGGGCAATCAGGCAGGCAGGCAGGCAGGCAGGTGAGCAATTGAGAGTCAGCAGTCCAGGACTGTGAGAAGGACGTCCCTTGAGCTGTCCCAGATTGGAGAGCGTGCAGGCTGGGCTGAGGGACACCCCTCCCCCCATGCATGAATTTCATGCATGGGGCCTCTAGTGTAAATAATAAAACTGATGAAAATCTGCTATGCTTTTTATTATGAGCTAGTAGTTGTAAACAAGTTCATGATAAAATACTCCTCAGGGAGCAGTGTTCTGTCCATACCACTCGCTCTTGGTTGCTCGCGATAGAAACCCAACTCAGAACAGCTTAATTTAAAAACAAAGGAAAAAAAAATTATTGGCCCACATCAGTAGAAAGGCCAAGAGATGCAATTGCATTCAGAATGGCACCTGCTGCTCCGTGATGTCATCCGAGAGCTGCCCTACATCTCTGGCCTCAGCCTTTGTTTCCCTTCCAGGAAGATGTTCCCTTCCTTGTACCCACGTGGCCTCCAGGAGCTTCAGGCAGACATTGCATCAGCTCGAGTACCTCAGGGCATCTCTCAGTCCCAAAGTTTTCAGCCAAACTCCTGGGTTTTACCTTAGACCAACTGGGGTTACATGGCCACCTATTGCTGACTCACCATCTGCCTGCTCTGAGCTCAGGGTCAAGGTCGGCCCTTGTGCCCAGAACAGGAGAGGGGTTCTTTCTCCTAAGAAATATTGTGTGTTGGGGGTTGTTACTAGAAGGGGAATGAATGCTCAGCCACTGAAGCAATAATTGTCCATCATATCCCTGCCTCCACAGATGGGCTCATATTATTTCTCTGGCTTGGTCCCCTTTCCCTCCCAAACTCCCAACCACTTTTCTCCCTTTCCTCTTGCCTGAGGTGAAGATCCCACCTCCTACTCCCAAGAAGTCTTCCAGATCACAACAGCCCTTCTTGAGTTCTTCTTCCTGTCAACTCCAAAGAATTATTGTGCATGCTGTCACTGACAATTAGCTAAGGTCAACTAGTTATTTGTCTCCCATTACAAAACTAACCCATGTTTATTTTTTTTAAATAGAGAAGAAAAATATTCCTGTGATGGCCACCAGTTATATTTTCTTCTATAAATAATTTTTAATTAAAGGAAAATATATTTTTTATATAACACATATGCATTTTATACACACACACACACACACACACACATGCACACACATTCACAAATCAATTCAATGAATTTTCACAAAGGAAACAAAATGCATGTCACCACACCCAGAATTAAGAAATAAAACATATCAACCTTCCTGAAATCCCCCACCTCATTCCTTCCAATTACAACCTCCCCTCAAGGGTAACCACTATCTGATTTCTAACATCATAGATTAGTTTTGTCTGTTCTGAACTTTATGTACACCATACACACTTAAAAAAAAAAACACATAGTTTGATCATTGTTATTTCAAACTGGAGGCCCAGTGCGCAAAATTTGTGCCCTGGCAGAGTCCCTAGTGGCTACTGGCTGCAGGTTGGGGCCTCCCTCTTTTCCCCTGGCCTGCCTGTCCCCTGATCGAACTCCCGGAACTCTGGTGGAGAGGACAATTTGCATATTAGGCTTTTATTATATAGGATTACAGCATAAACATTTCCACTTTGTTAAGCACTTTGTAAGCATACTTTTAATGGCTGCATAATCCTATATGAAGGAGGTGCTGTAGCTTACCTAACCATCCCACTTGCTGCACATGACCATTCTGTGGACAAGCTTTCCCTCTGGCTCGCCCGACCTGAAATCGATAGAGCAGGCCGCCAGGAAGACCAGCTACAACTCTCAGGCAGGAGCTGAAACTTATCCACAGGTGGGATTTTTCAAAAGAAACTTTTGTGCTGCTTTCAAATGATTGAGTCAGGCAGGCTGAGATGATCTAGGATGATTTCCTCTAGGTAAACCTAACTGATTAAAGACTTTAATCACATCCACAAAATGCTGTTACAGCAACACCTAGATTCAGTTTTGATTGACTGGGGACTATAGCCTAGCCAAGTTGCCACATAAAGCTGACCATTACAAGAATTTACAATCGTTCTAATACGTTGTTTCTTTTATTTAAGGACTTCCCTATCAGTGTGGCTCAGTGGTTGAGCATCAACCTATGAACCGGGAGGTCACTATCTGATTTCCAGTCAAGGACATGCCCAGGTTGTGTGCTCAATCACCAGTGTGGCCTGTGAAGGAGGCAGCTGACCAATGATTCTCTCTCACCATTGATGTTTATATCTCTCTCCCTCCCCCTTCCTCTCTGAAATCAATTTTTAAAAAAATCACCACCACCACCACCACCACAACAAAAAAACACGCACAAAAAACCTCCCACAAAAAAAATTTATTCTAAGGACCATCTGCTCTGCAGTGCCACTGTTGACATGAATCGAGTCAGTTTCCTTATTGTCTGCATCTGTTTCTGGTGTCTCCATTGGCCTTTTCATTTATCCTGCTGCCAATAGCATGTATCTGAATAATTATAACTTTTATAATAAGTCTAAGCATCTGGGAGAGCAAGTCCTTCTATTATTATTTTTAAAAAATAGTGTATAAACTCTTTTAAAGAATTATATGTATTTCTTATTATTTCTTTATTGGGTTGTTTACAATTTTTGACTACTATGGAAAACGTTACTATGAACGTTCATGTACAAGCCTTATATTTTCATTTCTCTTGGGTAAACATTGGGATTTAAAACAGTAGCCTAGCAGTGACTTGCATGTTGGGAGTAGGGGAAGTGCAGGGCACCCAGGGTGGCATTGTCACAGAACAGGACTGGGTCCCAAAGTGGGCGGCCTCTGCTTTAGATGGGAGGGGCCTGCCCATCCCAGTCCTACCAGCTGATAAGAGGACTATTTAGGGATTGTCATTCTATTTGCTGGAGTGTACACACTATTGGCCAGAGAACAGATGTCTTTCTTCTTCTAGTCTCATGCACACTTTACATGAAACGAGCCGATTCAGGACGGATTTATTACGGGTGATAGTAATAAATTTATTCAACATTCAGTGTGCTGACCATTTCACAGGGCTTACTACCGAATCCTCACAGCATTACGAGGTCGGAACTGTTGTTTCTCCTTTTGGTGGATGAGGAAACTGAGACCCAGAGAGGTTAAGCAACAGGATTGTATGCATAGTAAAGAGTAGGGTCAGGATTTGAACCCAGGCCTATTGCACTCCAAATCATGTGCTTTTTACACCCAAGTCACACTCCACGTGGTGCCTGACGCAGACTACTTGCTCAGTAACATTAATGGTGGCCCGTGCGTAATTGCTGACAACGTTCCAACAAAGTCATTGAAGGTATAACTCAGGTGAGTCTATTTAATTATGTGGAACTCCAATCAGAACCAGCTTCCCTCACCCTCCAAAGGGCGGCAAAAAAAACCCAATCTTTAAAAAGAACACATATCCCATCCCATTGTAGATTCAGCCACTCATTGCTCCGCCCACTCCTTTATGAAACATTGATGGAAGGAGTGCTTTCCGGGAGAGACACTGAGGCTGGCTCTCCACCATCCCTTCCCACCTGTGAACCAAGCTTTCGGTCAATCATGATTAGGCCTCAGTCTCTGGGCACCGATTGGCTGAAGGGTGGGCGGGCTCAAGCCAGCTTGGGCCAATGAAAGGCAAGTGCAGAGCTCCGCAAGGCCTTATGGGAAGAGGCCTCCCTCCGCGCCTGCGCAGCTGACACGCTGCCCTCAGGGGCTAGCACGTGGCAGCCCGCCGGGAGCCGGCCGTGCCTGTGGCCGAGGTGTGCGGAGCAGCCCCGCGAGGACCCCGGTTCCAGCGGCAACATGGTCCTCTCTGGGGACGGCTTTCCTCGTATGGATCGCTCCAGCTGGTCCGAGTCCAGGGGCTGGTTTTTGAAGTACCTGCCCATGTGCTTAGGGCGTCCGTCCGTCCGTCCGTCCGTCCATCCGTCTCACCCTGGCGACCAGGCCTCAGCGTGGGTGGGCCTGCCCAGCCGCAGGCTTCGGGGCCACCACGCTGCCCATCTCCCCCAGGGCAGGGCCACAGGCTCCCCCAGGCCAGGCCGCTCCCTGGTTTACGCCGGCATCCTTGGGGAACCGTTATGGCGTGCTCTCTGTGGGCAGTTTGTGTGCATATGGGTGTATTCTGTTTTTTAAATTTTTAAATAACTTTTTTTAATTTTTCAACTACAGTGGACACGCAATGTTACGTTAGTTTCAGGTGTACACGCCAGTGGTTGCCCGTCACATGGCTCACTCAGTGGCCGCCCAGGGAAACGCGGTGCCCACCGGACACGTGCCGGGCGGTCACAGCGCCGCCGGTGTCCTGCCCCGGGCGCGGCGGGCTCGGGGAGGCAGGGGCGCTGTGGCGCGTTTTCTCCCCGTGCCGGGTGTGGACACTGACCGACACTGTCTGCTTCTTCCCGCAGGGAGAGCCTGGCGCGGTGAGGGCTGCGTGGGGAGGAGCCCGAGGGCCGCGGCCTGTAGGTGGCGCTGGAGACCCCGCGTCCCCACCCGCGGGCCTCGCGGGGCTCCCTCGTGCTGCCCGCCCTCGCTTCCTCGCCTTGACCAGAGGGCTCCCTTCCCACCAGAGTATGGCCTTCTGTGTGTGTGCCCACTGCCTTCCGTCCTCACGGGCGGCACGTGGCAAACACGCCTGGCTGGCTTGTCCACGGAACCTGAGGACTCGTGATTTTACCCCACGCCCTGCATCGCGGGGCCCGGAGAAGAACCAGTCTCTTCCTCTGCGCAGCCTGGCCAATAGGTATTTAGTTTATCTCAGCCGATCCTTTGCCCAACCTGCAAAAACGATGACAGGTTTCTGTGGTGTTTCTTCCTGGTTATTTTATTTCCTTTCGGAAGAGTGACTGTAATCAGGGAACGTTTAAGAATGGAGTTTGAGCCGAAACCGGTTTGGCTCAGTGGTAGAGCGTCGGTAAAGGTCCCGGGTTCGATTCCGGTCAAGGGCATGTACATTGGTTGCGGGCACATCCCCGGTAGGGAGTGTGCAAGAGGCAGCTGGTCGATGATTCTCTCTCATCGACGTTTCTAGCTCTCTATCTCTCTCCCTTCCTCTCTGTATCAATAAAATATAAAAGAATGGAATTTGAGCCCTGGCCAGGGTGCTCAGTAGAGAAAGTGTAGGCCGGCTCACCCAGGGGTCTTGGGTTTGATTCCCAAAGGGCACTTAAGGGCACTTACCTGGGATGCAGGTTCGTTCCACGCCCTGGTCTGAGTGTGTGTGTGAGGCAACCAATCCATGTCTCTACCCCCCCCCCCCCCTTTCTCGCACCTCTCCCCTTTCACTCTCTAAAAAAGAAATGTAAAAAATGTCGTAGGGTGAGGATTAACAATAACAAGAAAGGGCACATACCTAGGTTGAAGGTTCAATCCCCCATTGGGCTCTGACAGGAGGCAGCTGATCTATGTTTCTCACATCGATGTTTCTCGTAATTTCAATAAAAATATCCTCAGTGAAGATTAAAAAAAAAAGAATGGAGCTTGAAAAAATACCTCAAAAGGTTCTCTTCTTTTACTGCTTTCATAAGGAGATACAAAAGTAGATTGGTAACACTTTTTTAAAGTTTTTATTCTTCCACAGAGATTTTATTAGTTGTTTCAAGCATAAGTACACAGACATTTCAGTTTGTACACAATTCTTAACACATGTACCAAAAACCGAAAAAGTCATGCAGTGGAGATTCTTTGCTGAACAGTTATATCAGTGACTTTCCAGTTTAAAATTCAGAGACTAATTTTCCTTAACAGAGTATCAGGTACCAATATCTTCAAATGTTGATACGTTGTTACGTCGAAGCCCCACTAATTCACAATTTAATTTCATATGTTCTACAATCAGATTTTCAGTCTTTCACAGCATGTTAACAGAGTTCCTAGGCAAATGACTACCACGCCACGGATGTTACAGATGCAGGGAATTCTAACTGGGAGAGCCACGTTCAAGGAGTAGTTTTCTTTAGGAAACAATTCTGCCGAAACCATGGGAATAGAAGTAATTTAAAATTGTTTAAGACACATCGAATGCACAACTGACTCCAAATTGCCACCTCCTATGCTCTGCCTTATAGGATAAATGTTAAGCTGACACTCAAAACCATCAAGGCTCCCACATCCAATACCCCACTGTTTTCTGCTCGTACCAAAACACAGCGAGCAAATGATTTCACCTTAAAAACAGCACTGACGCTTAGAAATGGGATGAAGTGAGATTCCCTCCTTCAAAATGTTTCCGGAGTTATGAAAAAACTTGCATTTACAAAGCAGTTGATAACAGTGTTCCTCTGCATTATGTGAGAAGGGCAGTACGGAGCACTGAGGCCTGGGGTGTGCTATTGATCAGACTTGGCTTCTTTCTCTTGCTTCCCAGAAGCTGACCTCTCCTTGCTTTTTGTTTCTCTGTTTTCTGCAGGTAAATCTTGAATTTCTCGGCCATCTCTCTCTGTTTTCCCTTTGCTCCTCTTTTTTTCCTTTTGTCTGCACTTTTTGCTCGGCAGATTTATCCTTTTCTGCTGCCTAGTTTTGGCTTCATTTCCACCTTGGCAGGACGGGGCTTAGCTGACAACCTCTTTGAACGCCTCCTTCACTGCCCCGTAGGCAGGGCTGACCTCTTCTTGGCACCTGGGCAGCGTGGCCCGAGCCTGGGAGAAGCTGGTGGCCCGGCCACTGCTGCTCCTCCCACCGCCTCTGCTATGGGACCAGGCAGGGGGCGGTGGGAGAACAGAAGAGCTCAGCATCATTATCACAGATTGTGGTTTTCATCAAGCATTAATTTTAAAAATATTACCGATAAAATGCTAATCTCTGTGCTAAACCCTGGGGCTCGGTGATTAACGCAAACGGAGGCCTCGGCTCTGAGCTTGGCTTCAGGGTGTTGACCTTAAGGGCCCCTGCTAACATCCCAGACTTTGGGGTTTGAAGTAAGGGAGGCATCATTTCTTTTCTTTAAAGATGGAATGCTGATCGCTCAGTGGATGTTAGTAGGTAGTTGGCCCTTAACCTGCCTTCGGTATTGAGGGTTTTACCTCCTTGCTGAGGCCGTCGGCTCTTTTCCAGACAGCGACCATTATTGGTGATATGATTACTGTCGGATCTATTTCCAGCTCCCCAGACTGGCAGGAGAAACAGGGTCCTTTCAGGATCGTCTTTATTGCAGTGCCTTAGTCCCATGCTGTAGACATAGAACAAAGCCTCTTACAAAACATCTCACTCTGGCAGGAAATTTATTTTGTTCATTAGCTTGTACAGATACTGTTATACCATGATATTTGTCCTTCTTTGGCTGTCTTTATTTCATCTAGCATAATAATCTCCAGGTCCCTCCATGTTGTCACAAAGGGTAAGCTATCTTTTTTTACAGCTGCATAGTATTCCATTGTGTAAATGTACCACAGCCTTTTTATCTACTTATCCACTGAGGGGCATTTGGGCTGTTTCCAGAGCTTGGCTATGGTAAATAATGCTGCTGTGGACATAGGGTGCATATAATTCTTTCTGATTGGCGTTTCGGGATTCTTAGTATATATTCCCAGAAGTGGGATCACTAGGTCAAAAAGCAGTTCTATTTCTAAGTTTTTGAGAAAACTCCATACTATTCTCTACAGTGGCTGCACCAGCACTGTACTAGGGTTCCCTTTTCTCCTCACCCTCACCAACACTTGTTTGTTGCTTTGTTGATGGTAGCCATTCTGGGGAGGGTAAGGTGATACCTAATGTTTTAATTTGCATCTCTCTGATGATTACTGATGCTGAGTTTTGTTCATATGTCTCTTAGCCATCTGTCTGTCCCCTTGGAGAAGTGTCTATCCAGGTCCTTTTCCCATCTTTTAATTGAATTGTCTTCCTGGTGTTGAATTGTAAGTGTTCTTTATATATTTTGGAAATTAACCCCTTATCAGATGTATCATTGGCGGATATGGTCTTCTATACAGTGGGTTCCCTTTTTGTTTTGTTGATTGCTTCTTTTGCTGGCAGAAGCTTTTTATTTAGTTTGATGAAATCCCAATTTTTTTTAAAAAAATTTTTATTTCTCTTGCCCTAGGAGATGTATCTGCAAAAACACTGCTTTGTGACATGTCTTATTTTACTGTGTATGTTTTCCTATGGTTTTTCAACTTACATTTAAGCTTTTTACTCATTTTGAGTTTGTTTTGTGTGTGGTGTAAGTAGATAGTTTAATCCAGGCTGTTTTTTATTACGGTGGCTTTGTAGTATAGTTTGCAATCCGGTATTGTGATCCCTCCAGTTTTGTTTCTCTCTCACGATTGCTAAGGCTATTCAAGCTTTATATAGTTCCAAATTCATTTTGGGAATATTTGTTCTAGATCTGTGAAATATGCCATTGGTATTCTAATAGTGATTGCGTTGAATCTGTAGCTTGCTTTGGGTAGTGTGGACATTTTAATAAGTTCAACTCTTTCAATACAAAATAAGCATTTTCATTTTAATCTTTGGTTTATTTTTTACTTCATAAAGTTTGCAATTAGAATAATTATACTATTGTGTTATTTAAATTGATAGTTTACTATTTGAAAATTCTTAATTATGGCTTGAGTTTTTGCCGCTGTCAGGTGGATTTTATTGAAAGTTCTAACTATATCTGAAAAAAAAAATCATTATTTAGATACAATGTTACAATCATTTCAGTCCCTTGAGAATATAGTCCCACTTCCCCAGACTTTTAATAATATTTTGTAACACCTGCCAAGCACAGATTTTCTAAGGTGTCACTAAACATATGCCGTAGCAAAAGTCTCTTCCTTTATAAGTCACCCTGGTCATCACTTTGAATGCATTTCCAAATTATTTATGGATTTTGTGCATTAAATAAACTCTTTCTTCAGGAAGGGCTCTAAGAGCCAGAAAAACTATTTTTTCCTGACATGTTAACATTGTTAAGTGTACATAAAGTATCAGCAGATCTCTAGAACATACTGGTCTCACATGACTGAGACCTCTACAGCTCACTGTCCCCCCCCTCCCGGCCTCTGGCGCCACCATTGGCTCTCTGGTTCTTGGAGTCTGACTGACAGACAGTGTTGGTCTCTCCTGTGAGCAGCATCGTGCGGGATTTGTCATCCCGTGGCTGCCGTATTTCCCCAGCATCATGGCCTCCAGGCTCACTGTTGTTGCTGATGGCAGAACTTCCTTTGTGTTAGGTCTAGATTATGTTCCACTGTATGTATATACTTCAAGGCTACAGATTTTCCCCTAGGTTTCAGTCTATAAATTATATAGTTTTAGATTTTACATTTATGTCTGGGCTCCATTTTGAGTTAATTTTTGTATAGGGTGCAAGGTATGGATCCAGATTCATTTGTTAAAACATGCATAACCAGTTGTTTCCACACGATGGTTGGAAAGGCTCGTTTTCCATTGCATTGCCTGTGGACAGTTAGTGTCTACAGAAATTTGGACACTTTGCTTGTAATTTCCACCAAATTTTGCTAAAATCCCGATTGTGATCACATTGAATCTATGGATCAATATGAGGAGACTTGAAATTTTAATGATGTTAAGTTTTTATTACACAAACAGATACATCTCTCCACGTATTTAAATCATCTTTAATTTTTCTCAGCAGTATTTTGTAGTCTTTCACTGTACAGGGTTTTCACATATTTTTCTAGGTTTATCTCTAAGTATCTCATATTTTTAAAGCTATTGTAAATAGTATTATTTTCAAATATCAATTTCTAATTATTTCTTGCTGGTGCATAGAAAAATTAATTTTTGCTTATAGATCTGTAATCCAGATATCAGCAGACCTTCTCTGTAAAAGGCCAGAGAGTACATAGTTTAGGCTCTGTCTGTCAGAACTACTCAACTCTACCATCGCAGTATGGAAGCAACTTAGAGAACACATGAATAAATGAATGTCTGTATTGTAAAACATTTTATTAAAAAAAAAAACAGGTGCTAAGTTGGTTATGGCCATAAGTAGTTTGCTGATGTATCCTGCAGCCTTGCTAAACTCACTGATTCTAGTAGCTTTAAAAAATAGTAACTTATTAAAATGAAATTAATATAACAAAATTAACCATTTAAAAACAAGTAATTTAATGGCATCTAGGTTATTCACAGTGTTATGCAACCACCATCTCTATCTAGTTCAAAACATTTACATAATTTCAAAGTAAAACCTTTACCCGTGAAGTAATTTCTCTCCATTATCCCCTCCCCTTAGCAACCACCAGTTTATTTTCTGTATCTATAGATTTATCTATTCTAGGGATTTGCTAGGGATTTGTGACTTTTTGTGTATGGCTTCTTCCACTTACCATAATGTGTTGGAGTTTCATCCATGTGTCGTGGTGTGAATTAGTACTTTATTTTTATGTCTGAATAATATTCCATTATATATATATATATATATATATATATATATATATATATATATATACAATGAACTTATCACTCATTCATTGATGGGCATGTGGACTGTTGCTATTTCCATCTTTTTGGATAATGTGGATAGTGCTGCTGTTATTTGCTTGAGTTCCTGTTTTCAGTTCTTTTGGGTATATACCTAGAAGTGGAATTGCTGGGTCATATAGTAATTTTGTGTCTTAATGTTTTGAAGTCTAGTATTTTTTTTTTCAGTTTTCCTCTATTGTGAATGACATTGGTTAACCTTGAAATGTGAATCCTGCCCTGTATCCCTGGGGTAACCCCTCAGTCCTAATATGTCATCCTTTTAATATATTATTAGGTTCTATTTACCAAATTTTTGTTTAGAATTTTTGCATGCGTATTCATAAGGGATATTAATTTGTAATTTTCTTAAAATTGTCTAATTTTGGTATTGGGGTAATGCTGGCCTCAAGGAATGGATTGAGAAATATTTCCTTCTCTTCAGTTTTTTTTTTTTTTTTTCCGGAAAGAATTTCTGTTGAATTAGTATTATTTTTTCCTTCAATGTTTGCTATAATTCACCAATGAAACCACCTTAGAGTTTTCTTTGGGAAGATTTTGAACTACAAATTCAGTTTAACTAATAGAATTGGGTTATTTAAGTGACCTAATTTTTTTTTGAGCTCTAATTCTGATTCCATAAAATTTATTCATTTTAAATACACAATTCAGAGGCTTTTCATATACTCAAGAGTTGTGCAACTGTCAACTGTTTTAGAACATTCCCATTACCCCCTAAGAAACCCAGTACCCATTAAGTGCTCACTCTTCAATATTCCCTCCTACGGCCCCTTTAAACCACAAGTCTTAACTTTTTCTATAGATTTGCCTTGTTTACCTATTCTGGATACCTAATACAGGATTGGGCAAAAGTAGATTTACAGTTGAGTATGCAGAAGTGATTACTCTTGAATTATTTATTAATTATTGTATTATTTTCCATATGAACAACTGTAACCTGTTTGCCTTACCCAGTATAAATTGACTTATAAAGTATGTGGTCTTTTGTGACTGGCTTCTTTCATTTAGCATATTTGCAATTTTGTAGCATTCCTATGTGTTGCCAAATACTATTGTGTGGATTTACCACATTTTATTCATCCAATGTTGATGAACATTGAGTTGATGTTTCCATTTTTTTAAGTATCATGAGTAATGCTCTTATGAATATTTGTATACATGTGGACATGTTTTCAATTCTTTTGAGTATATACAAAAAAGATATAATTTTAACATTGAGCTCAGATCATCCTCCTCTCATTAATGCTAATTAATGAAATTGAATTCATATTTATATGCATTAGTTACAGCGATAACCCGGGGAAACTTCATGTGGGGTAAAAGATGAACAGGGTGGTTCCTTTTCTTTGTTGTTAATTCTTATTGACCAGGAAAAATTCTGCATAAAAGACTAGTTCAACTAAATCTATAACTTTCCTTTTTCTCTTTTGATCTCCACTGCCGTGATGCTGCTCATCTGTGCTTTGAGATCCTAGATGGAAATTAAGATGCTTTCTGAAAGAATGCGCAATGCCTCTGGGTGACCCTTGCCAAGGCCTGACAGCTGGGAATATGAGAAGAGAGAATGAAAATGTAGGCCAGTAACATAACAGCCTGCCCCAGCTCTCTGCATGACCTTCATTAATCGGGGTATGTGAAGTTGGAAATGTGCATACAGCCCCTGTATTCACATCTCTCTTCCTTATTCACGTTGACTTTTTCTATACATTTCTGGGAAGAGCATTGAAAAAAATGTCCCTTTCCTCTTAAATTTCCCTGAGGATTTCAAAAACAGTTAACATGTTTGCAGCTCTTGCTGTATGATAGGAACTGAGCTAAGCAGCTTCCATACAGCTTATCTCATTTAATTCTCACATTCCTTTAAGATGTTGGTATTGGTCCCATTTTCCGGATGTGGAAACAGGTCTAACGTGGCTGTAGAACTTTCCCAAGATTGCAGGCTTAGTAAATGACAGAGGCAAGACTTGAACTCAGATTTGTCTCATTATAAAATTATAACTACTAAGGGCTTCCCAGTTAATAACACAGTATGTGTGCCACACATTCTTGTGTGTTTAAAATGGGCAGTCATGTGCTAGCAGTTTGTTTACTTGTCATGTTGGCGATCTCTTTGTACCTGGCTGTTATCTCGGGGCGAGTACATGTATCTCATTAACTATCAGGGAAATCTGCTACTGTGAAATGAGGAAGCCTTGTCCAAGCTGCTAACCTTCAGCCCACCCTTCCACACCCACACAATGAAGTCGTCTTCTCAGAGGCCTTCCTAACACTGCACCTGCCTGTTTGCATTTAACAGACTGTGTGTCAGCTCCTGATACAGGTGAAGGGCACTTACATCGTCTGAACCCTGATATTTTTGAAATAGATATTTAAAAATAAACGTAGTTCATATAATTCATATACCATAAAATATAGTCACTTTAAGAGTACAGTTTAACAGTTTTTATTAAATGTACTGAATTGTGCAGCCATTATTATAATCCAGCTTTAGAACATTCCATTTCCCCATGATTTTCCCTCAGGTCTATTTTCACTTAAGCCCTAATGTCACCCCCAACCATAGGCATCCACTGACTTGCTTTCTTTCTCTATAGATTTGCCTTTTCTGAACATCTAATGTAAGTGGAATCAAATAATATATAGTCTTTTGTATCTGATGTCTTACGTAGCATAGTGTTTTTGAGGTTCACCCTTATTATAGCATACATCATTCTCTCTTTTTTTATTGTTTTCTCTTGTATGACCATGCCACAGTTTGTTTCTGTATTTATCAGTGGATGGACATTGGGTTATTTCCACTCCCTGGCTGTTGTGAATAATTAGGTGTTTGCTGTTGTGTGTACATATTTCATAGATACTCTAGAGTAGAATTGATGAGCATCTTTGATTCTTGTGGGCAGGAACCTTTGAAGTTTTAGTATTGCCTTAGTGTTCTTTAGATTGGCTCCTCTGGCATGCCTGCCACAGTGTGGGCAGAGAAACTAGTCAGGAAATATTTATGACATAGTCTCATGTTCCTTTAACCCTTGCTTGGTTTTTATGTAGCATCTTCCCTCTCCCCCCCACCCCCCACAAACACTTGGAATTTTATTATATCAGATCCATGAAATCATAGCAAAAGGCCACAGTTTCTTCAGAGAAATGCAATGTTGCTAATAGTCACACAGTTGTACTTTAGAGAATGCTAAGCTGAAATGAGGTAATATATTAAAACTTGTTATCTGGCACGAAGGGCTCAGTAAATGTAAAACAATGAAATTTAAAAACAGAAAACACCAGTTCTCTGCGAAGGTTGTAGACAGAGACATATGGTAAATGGCCTCTTAGACTTTCTATTCAGACTTCAGTTAGGTGGGAGTTAGCAGCTAGAAATTTAAACACTGAACCTGTTCCCTTTTGAAAAATCTTTTTATAAAATGGAGTTAGTGATTCAGCACTTGTTTCCATTTCATTCATCCACTGGCTGGGGAGTAACAGGTATAATGCATGAAGGTGTCCTACCGATATAAAAGTAACCCTTGAAGTGAATGGTAAAGTAACAATGTGTATACATACTGGGCCCTATCAGGTATTTCTGCAGTGTGCTCAAGACATTGGGAAGGAAGTTTGTACACACATGTGTCCAACCACATACCGTAAGTGATGGAGGATAGGGGTGGGATTTTTCTTACTCATATTCTATCTTCAATATTTATCAGATAGTAGGGATGTCAAATTTGGTTTTTCAGCCATAATACTTTTTTCCTTTGCGGAGAAGCAAGTATTTATAGGAAAAGTTTGTTAGATTACCCAATTCATGGATATGACCCAAGATAGTATGTTTTTTGGGGAAATGAATAGATTGTATAGAATAGTTGTGCAACACTGCTACAACATTCACTAAATATTTATGCCTTCTTTTGCGATAATTCATTTTAAAATAAGGTAAGAATTTTGGCTGGATAACACTTGTTTACACAAATAGCATTTTTGTGACAGGCTGCTGAGTTTGGAGAAGCCTTCCCTCAGCCCCTTCTAGTACTTGGCACGGGACCATCTGGGGCATGGACGGGGCAGTCGGGCCTGGGGCACCAGGGTTAAGCTCTTTTTGAATGCATGCCAAACTAACAGGCAATTCACTGTTACCCCGACACGCAAAGGTCCACCTTAGCATATGAAGGTATCTGAAGTGATAACTACTTTCAGTAGAAAAAGGAGGACAAAAGGAGGAAAACTGGAACTGCATAAGTTCTACAGAAGCATGTTGGAGTCACATAATGAAAAAGCAGATTTTTTATTATGATGTTTCTCCATATTTGGTATTGCTGTAAATGGCTAACTAACATTTACTGCCAATTCCGTACAAATGTGTGGTTTGGTAATACCAGAACAGCAAATTTAAATGAAAAATAAAAGTTAAACATTTCCACACAAGATTTTACAGTCTGACATTTCACTGCGTAGATAAAAAGACTTTTTTTTTTACTAGAGATTATTCAGCATGAATAAAAAACTACAACTTTTATTTTTAAACAGGAGTCACTGGTTTTAATTTTTACACATTTTAAAATTACTGTGATAAAAAATAATGAAAAAGCTTCTTAATTATGCCATACACAGTATAATATAGATCTGTCCCCATTATATAGCATTTGTTTAATATACAAAATAGAATATTGACACACTTAAATCTATATGTAGTTAAGCAAGTTACTTGAGGAGGGTTTTTCATATAGCCTCTCATCAGAAAATAAACTCCTTTCAGTCACTTCCTTGCGAGGAGCTGGCCCTTTCCCAAAAGACCCGGTCACTAATCCTGCTGGACCGGGCCGGCTGGTCATAGTCAGGAAAATGAGGAAACTCCCACTCCACGTGGTTCAGGAGTCCTCCTCACACTGATTTATTTTCCCTTTCAACGCTCGACCCAGGCACATAAACACACATTCATCTATAGCTACTGTCTGAAGGACGGACCGCGGGCGAAGGCCACTGAGGGCTGCCATGGTTCTAGACTTCTGACAGATCAAAGTGCAATAATACTGTCTGTTCCATGGAGATGCAGTTTAGGGTATTTAACATAGAACTAAAATGATAAGACTCAATGATAGGATGTATAGATAAGTAAAACTGGAACTGTTCCCCCCCCCCCCCCTTCTGAAGTGAGGTTGGCTTTGGCTTTCCTTTATCTCCATGTCCAGAATAACCCTGTGCTGATTACCAAGCTCTCCACAGACCTGACCCTGTTAGTTTTCCTCTGGGGATGACCTGTCCTTTGTCAGGAGAAGGTAGGTACTCTTAGGTTCCCCTCCTATAGTCTTAGACAATTGGGTATATGTACCCCAAAAGCAAGGTCTAAAAACACCAAGAGGGTAATTTTTCTCCCCCAGTAATTAAAAACACTTTTTAGGGGTTGTTGGGAGTCACCTAGGCCTGTCACCAGCTCTCACTGACATTACAAACTTAAATAGCTTCAGATGGCAAGATACCACATACACTGAAAATGAATCTACTTTCAAATAGCACCTCTTTTTTTCCACCACTTAAATCTATAATTACACTCAGAGGAACAACATAATTAAGATAACTTCCTTTCCACATATTCAAAAAGGGCAAGCTTATTTTTCCATCTAATATATAGCCTCCTATAGTTTTATGAATGTCAGTTGATTTCTTTTTAACAACAAAGTGAGCATATCATTTTTTTTTCACTGTCCTCTATTTTTTAAGAGCTGAGGATGTTGGGACTAAAATATAATTAACGTCTGATGAGCTTTCTTATTTTAACCATATAACATTCTATAAGTGAATAAGTTACCTTTCAGGAGTTCTGTTTGATTCTTAACACTGTCATTGATAATAATAATAAAGCGATATTTCTTAGGCACCCGAAATTTCACATCCAGCTGGGTTACAAACAACCTTAAAATACTTTGAACCAAATTAAACCATTACAAAAAGAACATTCCCTTTTAGAGAGCATTCAAAAAGCAAATTATTATTTTTTTATTAAATAATTTCTCCAAAATACTGAAAAAATAACAAAAACATTCAAAAAGCATTCGAAGAAAACATAAACATCCTCATTTTGTTTGGAAATGAACTCTTGTAGGATAGAAAGGAATTAGTGTATTACTGGCAACCTATGAGATTCTGCATTATTTACATATTGCTGGTACCTCTGTGCATATTATTGCCAAACTTCTCAAGCCTCTGCTTTTATCACACTGTTGGTGAGGCTGTCTGTGAAGGTAACCCCGCTCGCTCTTGGTGCCAGCTCACGTGTGAGCACAGCCTTGCCGGCTCCTGCTCACGTGCTTTAGCACAGGGGCCAGCCAGCCAGCCAGACTCACCGCGGAATGCCAGGGTGGCCGTGCTGGGGGCAGAGGCCGCTGCCTCGGGGTCTGGGCTCTGAGCGGAGGGCGCCTCAGCCAGCCCCCATCTCCTCTGCCCTGGGCCCAGGGCTGCCTGTCCTGTCTGAATGTTTGCACACACTACAAATCATATAGGTCATCCACCGACATATCTCTGACCCCTACAAAAAATATATAACGTGATAAAACAATCTCATCTAAAAATCATTCTTATTTTACACTATACAAGCTATTTTACAATCATTTTAATAAATTGCATGTAAAGCTGCAGTAGCCCTTCCCTTCCCAGATTAGTGAATACCAATATGATATATATCTGAAACTATAACTAAATATAAAAATATATTAGAAGTTTCATATTGTTAATGTTAGATTTTCAGTTTTCTATTACACAAATAATTTGGCCACCTTGAATAGAAATTGGATTTCTTGTGGCTTAATAAGTAGGAGTTCTGAGTTAACAGAAAGGTGGTAAGGTGCACACAGAAAGGGCTACTACAGCTTCTATTCTGTTTAAAATGATTAGTTCTCAACAGTGAGGAAAAAAATTCACAAGACTTGTTAAACTCCATGGCACACAAGATGGGCGGGTGCGGTGCACACACGGGAGCCTGACTCGCAGCCTAAGTCACAGGGAGCAGCGGCGGAGCCTCCCTGTGCCACCGGGAAGGAGGCCAGTGTGACAGACGGGAATGTGAAAATGGGTGTCCAGCCACTTCTGCCACATTCGAGATTCCGTTTTTGGGGGGTAAAGGAATTTCGTTTTTTGAGAGGAATCTCTTGGTCTGATTCAAATCCCTCAGTTTTGTTTCAGCTAGTTATCGGAACCTTAACTTTGAAGAAGTTATACAAACTACAACAAAAGGTCCTGAAAGACGGGAAACTCTCATTCTAGCCATTGAACCATTGCAAGGATAGGGCATTAGGTGCAGACAGGGCCTCTTGGTAGTTTTTTGTGTTTGTGTTTTTAAATTAGTCTTTTGCAACCATCATCTACGGTTTACCCTGCAGGTTTGGACCAGGTAGGTGCTCGATACCAGTTAGGGTAGTTAATTTGCACAACCTCTATAATTCTCCACTGAAATATATATATATATATTCACACAAAAATGTGAGCTTTTTTTTTTGACAAGAATACTGGAGATTTGAGTCGATTTTTGTGATCTTCTGATAGCTAAGTGCCATCAGGTTAGAAGCACCAACCCATTTTCACACAAGATATTAATGTTTAGAGTTTATTTAGGAAAGCTATGAACTAGTTGCCCATCATTTTAAACAGCTGTACAATAACTCGAATACAAAAATTATGTAAGAAAAAATGAGCAAGCGTAGTTCACTAAATATAAAGGAAATGGTTAAAACCTGACAGCAATAGCTATAAAAGGCACAGCTTCCCTTTTCTGATATACACTTGTAAACTTTTTTTTCAGGTTTCCATGCATAAATCAAAAATTTTTATCCTAACTATACAGGGCAAATACACCAACAAAAAGTCTAGAAGATTTTATCCAGCCAACTGTGATAAGTACAAGCAGGAAGTTCATTAAGCAGACTTTGGGCACTGGTGGCCAGAGTGCCATCCTTCTCCAACAAGATGACCCCACCTCATTGTTTCTCATTTCCGGGATCCACCAACTATCACTTCCTACTATTTCCATCACTGAAAAGCGAGGGCTCAGCTGTTCTGTCGCCAAGTCTTGGCCCTCTATAAACCACATGTAGTGCGTATTTAAAACAAGACAAAAACATCAGACATAAACAACAACAACAAAAAAATAAAACAACATAACCGCTATAGGATAAATGATAGTTTGTACAATAAAAGCTATAAAGTCAACTTTCTTTAAGGCAACCTTTCTGATTAAGGCAGTCACTTTTGATGAAACAGAAGTTTTTTGATATTTCCACTTGAATATTTTGGTAACTGATTGGTGATGATTTCAGCTAACATCTCTGGGAATTCAATACTCATGGTCTTATCCAAAAATGTTTGGAAGCAATAGTGAAGGAGATTTTCAACTACCTACAAGAGAAGATATGGTAATGATTAGCCTTAAAATCCTATCAGTGAGAACATCTCATGCTTGTTGTCCTCTCTTTCTCTCTTTTTTAAATATCTGACTTAGAATATACCCAATCTCTGCTGAAATTCCCCAGGAAAAACAAACAAAATTTAGTTAAATAAATGATCACTCAGAAACAAAAGACCTCTTAAATCCCTTAAACTGGATGTAGAATTATATGAAATTAAGTGTTTCATGATGAACTTATAACACAGGAAAGACATATTCTAATTTAATGGATTACTCAAGCAAAACCAGGGAATTCTGTACTTAAAAAAACAACAGTGCTGTTGAATTCTGTACTGGCATCAGGATGCTACAGGCACATGACCAGGTGAAATGAAATTCCATAATTGGCCTCAGGAAAACTGTGGGCCAAACTGAAGTCACAGCCTGAACTCAAACCATGATCAGTATCCACAAATGGGAAATAAACTGGTATATCATTACATAGACTAATTAGAACACAACTTCATATCCCAGAAAGTTTTTGACACTTGGCTTTGTGATTGACACTTACGTCATGCATGGAGTCCAAGAGTTTTGTCAGTTGGTAGAACCGCTGCCAATTCTGACTGGAGTTCCCTTCCCTCTTGACAATGGCTTTCCCCAGCTCTTTGATGTAGGTCATTCTGATCTCATCAAACAGCTCCTGGCTCTTCAGTCCTTCCTTAGGAACTAAAGGATTAAGATGTAGTCAATTCAATAACCTTCTTGTGATAACTTTTCATACAAGCAAGTAGGGCATTATTAATAGCATATTTCATGACTTAACATTGTCTATATGCTTTTATGCACTCCATTAAAACATAAGCATTTCAAAGGATTGTGAAACCACACCCAAGAGAACTGGAGGCCTTAACTTTAGGTAAATTGTGCTGAAACCTTCCTCTTTAGTTCACAAAGCTAGTGTGAAGACCAAATAAATAATACAGTGCCTGCCATTCTGCCCTTCAGTTTAGTTAGACATAATGAAAATGTCACCAACAGTGTTTTATTCCACCAGTTAACATCCTGGAATGGATGTGACATTACAGTCACTTAGACCCTTAAAACTATGCAATGCGTTTTGTCAATTAATGCATTAACGCTGAGTTGATATGATTCCAATCTAAAGAGAAATCTGATTTTTTATGTAATACACACACAAACACACACAAAGTGACCGGATTATTATGACCTCTGAACACATAATAATCTGGCAACTCAGTGTATTTGTGTCTCAAATGGGTACCAAAGTATTCTAGACTTTTGCTGGAGATCAGCCACCTATTTGCCCTGAGCATTATATCAGCCAGTGCAAAGGGGAAAACTGATCAGTTGTACTATTTATAATATCTTTGATATCAAATAAATGAGCTAATCAAGAGAAGTACATTGAGTGGCCAGATTATTATGTGTTCAGAGATCATAATAATCTGGCTATGTGTGTATATATATATATATATATGTGTGTGTGTGTGTGTGTGTGTGTGTGTGTGTGTATCCCAACCTCCCTCCCTCCTGGGAAGGAAATATTTGCTCTTCCCTTATGTACTCATGAATATAGAAAATACCTCATGAATTGTGGATCATAAAATTGGTGTGAAAGAAATTTTTTAATATTACTCTTTAAAAACTGATACTAGTGGACAGTTAACTATGGTTTCATTTTTAAAAAAATATATTTTATTGATATTTTAAAGAGAGGAAGGGAGAGAGATAGGGAGCTAGAAACATCGATGAGAGAGAAACATCGACCAGCTGCCTCTTGCACACCCCCTATCGGGGTTGTGCCCGCAACCAATGTACATGCCCTTGACCGGAATCGAACCCGGGACCTTTCAGTCCGCAGACCGATGCTCTACCACTGAGCCAAACCAGTTTTGGCAACTATGGTTTCATTTAATCTTACAGCAATTGTGACTTTTGTAGAGTGCTAAGTTTCTCAAAGTGTATACCTAGAAACTTTGATTCTATGTTAATGGCTAAGGAAAAGAGGATCTGATGCTCTAAATTTAAGCAAGCTAAATGTTTAATCCAAATTGAGGCAGATTTCTGAGTTTCAAACTTCTCAGAGATAATTACACAGTCTCCAGAGGAGAAATAGCTGTTTCCCAAACTTCACTTCACCTGCTGACACATTAGGAAATGCTGGCATAGAGAAAGAGCCATGAGTTTAGGAGCAAGAAGCCTTAATTCTTACTTGCCCTGTGGACTGGTTTCCTATTCTTTCTCACTAAATTAAAAAAAAAATTTTAGATACTAATGATATAAGACATGTAAGTCAGGTATACAACACGATTCATACTGTACAATGACCACCCCCTAAGTCTAGTTAGCATCCAGTGCCATGCATTGCTACAAAACTTTTCTTCTTGTGATGACAATTTTTAAGATTAACTGTCTTAGCAACTTCCAAATATACAGTACAGTATTATTAAGTTACTAGAGGCCCGGTGCATGAAATTCGTGCATGAGGGTATAGCCCAGCCTGTACCCTGTCCAATCTGGGACCCCTTGAGGCATGTTTAACTGCCTGTTTAGGTCCAATTCCTGGGATTGGGCCTAAATAGGCAGTTGGACATCCTTCTCACAATCCAGGACTGCTGGCTCCCAACTGCTCGCCTGCCTGCCTTCCTTCCTGGTTGCACCTAACCGCTTCTGCCTACCAGCCTAATCACCCTCTAACCACTCCCCTGCCAGCCTGATTGATGCCTAACTGCTCCCCTGCCAGCCTATTTGCCCCTAACTGCCCTCCGCTGCAGGCCTGGGTCCCCCCAATTGCCCTCCCTTGGATGCCTGGTCCTCCCCCCCCCACTGCCCTCCCCTGCTGTCCATCTTGTGACCGTCTTGTGTCCACATGGGGGCAGGATCTTTGATCACATGGGGCAGCCATCTTGTGTGTTGGAGTGATGGTCAGTCTGCATATTACTCTTTTATTAGATAGGATAGAGGCCTGGTGCATGCGTGGGAGCCAGCTGATTTGCCCTGAAGGGTGTCCGGATCAGGGTAGGGGCTCCCTTAGGGTGTGGGGCAGCCTGGGCGAGGAGCCTGTGATGACTTACAGGCAGGCCACACCCCCAAGAAACCCAAGTAGAGGCCCTGATATCTGGGATTTATTTATATTCTACTTGAAACTTTGTAGCCTTGAATGGAGGAAGCCAAGGCAGGCCAGGGCTGTAGAAACTTGGCTTTCTCCATTTCCAGGGAAAACCCTACCCTCCTGCTCTCTCCAGCTTCGTGGCTGCAGTCATTTTTGTTGGGATTTATCTTCTATCATTGAAACCTTGTAGCAATGCATGAAGGCCTAGGCCTGTGAAGACAGGCGGAAAGCTTGGCTTGGCTTCCTCCATTGCCAGGGAAACCCAAGCCTCCCTCCTGCTCTCTGTGGCCACAGCCATATTGATTGGGATTATTTGCATATTCACTCCTGATTGGCTTATGGGTGTGGCTTGTGGAAGTATGGTCAATTTGCATATTACTCTTTTATTAGATAGGAGAGTCACCATGCTAGATGTACATTCTATTCCCATGCCTTATATTTTATAGCTGAAAATTTGCACTTTTTAATCCACTTCACCCATTTTCCCCAACCTAAGTCTCAGGCATCCACCAGTCTGCTCTCTATATATGACCTTGTTCTTATTCATTGTTAGATTCTACATATAAGTGAGATAATCTGTATTTGTCTTTCTTTGACTTATTCCTCTTAGTCTAATGCCTTCATGGTCCATTCATGCTGTCACAAATGGCAAGATTTCATTAGTTTTATGGCTGAATAATATTCCATTGAATATAATCATCTCACATTTTATCCATTTATCCATTAATGGACACTTATCTTGCTTCCTTATCTTGGCTACTGTAAAATTATTTAGCAGTGAAAATAGAGGTGCATATTTCTTTTCAAGTTAGTTTTTTTGTTTGTTTTCTTCAGATAAACACACTTAAGTGGAATTGTTGAATCATATGGTAGCTTTATTTTTAATTTGTTGAACTCCAATATTATTTTCCATAGTGGCTGCAACAATTTATATTCCCACCAACAGTACAGGAGGGTTCCCTTTATTCCACATCCTCTTCAACACTTGTTACTGTCTTTTTTATGACAGCCACTCTAACAGGTATAAGGTGATATTTCATTGGTATTTTGATTTGCATTTCCTTGATGATTAATTATATTGAGCACCTTTTCATGTACTTGATAATCTGTATGTCTTCTTCGGAAAAATGTCTATTCAGATCCAATGCCTATTTTTTTTCATTTGTTTTTTTGGCAGTTGAATTGTATGAGTTCTTAATATAGTTTAGATATTAACCCCTCATCAGATATATGACTTGCAAATATCTCCCATTTGGCACATTGCCTTTTTCTTGGTGGATGGTTTCATTTGCTGTGTGGAAGCTGTTTAGTTTGATGTATTTCTATTTGTTTATTTTTGCTTTTGGTGTCAGACCCAAAAATCATCACTAATATTGATGTCAAGGAGCTTACTACCTATGTTGTCTTTTAGGAGTTTTATCATTTAAGGTTGTACATTCAAGTATTTGATTGATTTTAAGTTAATAATTGTGTATAGTGTAATATAGTGGTCCAATTTCATTCTTTTGTATGTAGTTGTTTAGTTTTCCTAACGCCATTTATTGAAGAGACTCTCCTTTCCCCATTGTATAGTCTTTGCTCCTTTATCATAAATTAACATTTTATGAATATTAACTCTTCCAATGCAGGAGCACACAATATTCTTTCATTTGCCTCCTCTTCAATTTGTTTCTTCAATGCCTTACAGTCTTCAGTGTTTAGGTATCTTTCCTCGTTGGTTCAGATTATTCCTAGGTATCTTATTCTTTTTGATGAAATTGTAACCAGAATTATTTTCTGATTTTCACTTTCTACTCGTTTGTTACTACTATATAGAAATGCACCATATTTTTGCATTTTTAGTTTTTTATTTTCTATCCTGCTACTTTACTGATTTGTTTTTCAGTTCCAGCAGTTTTCTGGTGGAGCTTTTTGGTTTTCTATATGTAATACTATGTCATCTGCAAATGGAGTTTTACTTCCTCTTCATCTATTTGGATGCCATTTCCTCTTCTTATCTTAATGTTCTGGGAGAACTTCCAATACTGTGTGGAGTTAAAGTGGCAAGGGTGGTCATCCTTGTCTTGTTCCTGATCTTAGAGGAAAAGGTCAGTGTTTTACCACTGAGTATGACGCTAGCTGACGAGTTGTCATATATGGCCTTTAATTGTTGAAGTATGTTCCCTCTGTTCCCACTTTGAGAGTTTTTAGTCACAAATAGATGTTTAATTCTGTCAAATGCTTTTTATACAACTTTTGAGAATACCATATGATTTTTATCCTTTACATATTAATGTGGAGTTTCATTCTCATAGGATTTTGATTAAGATTAGATTAAAGAACACATATGAAACTGTTTTGATTCTATAAAGCAATACTTGGCACTTCTAAGATGTTCATATTAATGAAAAAATAAAGGCCACTTAATCAGGAGTGACAAGAGCCTATCCTTAGTGATATGTTAATTTTATACATTACTTTTACGACAGGTAATATAATTATTGTTAATTTTTAAAATAGTGGTTGCCTGAATTCTAAAAGTAATTATGGGAAAACCCCTATTTGATATTTACATCTAAAAGAATTTCATCCACCCCAAATTAACCTTGTAGTTTCAAGGATTTTTGCTTTTATGTTTTTAGAGGCCATCTATTTACAAATATTTTCTTGGTGAATGGAATGCTTTTTATGTAATGAGTATCTTTAAATATAGAACTTTGTTTTCTTGCAGTAAAGTCTATTTTGATACTAATGCAGCTGCTTCACCTTTCTTTTGGTTAAAGCAGTGGTCAGCAACTATGGCTCACAGCCCAATCCCCACCTGCAGCCTGTGTTTGTAAACAATATTTTATTGGCAGTCAGCCCGGCCTGTGTTCCTGCCACAGGGGGCAGAATTGAGTAGCTATACCAGAGACAATATGCAAAGCTGAAACCATTTACCATCTGGTCATTTACAAAAAAGTTTGCTAGTATATCCTCTTACCTAAGCTGTTAAATATCTTTATCTAGATATACCTCTTATAAAATTACTGATACATTTGAATGTATTTATGCCATCTGTTACTTCCTCTTATGCTTTTCCCCTGCTCCTCTCATTTCTTTCATTCTTTTGGACTTTCTCTTACCATGTTATCCTTTCTCCCCTAATACTTTGGTACGTTATATACACTTTGTATTTCTAGTTGTTGTACTTAAAATGTAAACACCCAGTCTTAATTTACCAAATTCTGATTTTTGCTTATATGTAATTAATGTGTACTTTAGTTCTATTTTAACCCCCTCCCCCTGAAGACATTACTGTTATTTTTTTCAGTAAAGTTTAGTTTAAATCTATTTACATATTTACCACTTTTTTTTTTTTACCACTTAACATTCTTAAAAATGTCTTTACTTCCCTTTTGCCTAAGTACATTTTGTATATAAACTTAGTATTATACTAAGTTTAGTGGCAAACTTTGAGCCTCTATTAACAAAAAAATTAAAAAAAATTAAAAATAGACTATTGGTATGTTTAGACCATTCACATTGAAAAGCAATGGTCTGGCCGAAATCGGACTGATAGGTCCCGGGTTCAATTCTGGTCAAGGGCATGTACCTTGGTTGCGGGCACATCCCCAGTAGGCGGTGTGCAAGAGGCAGCTGATCAATGATTCTCTCTCACCGATGTTTCTAACTCTCTATCCCTCTCTCTTCCTCTCTGTAAAAAAATCAATAAAATATATTTTTTTAAAAGAAACAAAAGCAATGGTCTGATATAGCTGGGTCACTGTCTGCCATGTTTGTAGCTATTATCTGCTATTGGCACTTGTTTTCATTTCCTTTTTAGTCTTCTCTTTTTTTGCTATTTCTAGTTTTCATTGAGCATTTCATATGACATGTTTTCTCTCCTTTCAGTATATCAATTATTATTTCTTCTCAAAGTTATTTTTTTCATAGAGGGAATAAATGGTGATGAAAAATAAAGTTATTGTTAGTAGATGCCCTAGAGTTTGCAATGACAATTACAGTTGATCCTTAAACAATGTTGGAATTAGGGGTACGGATCCCCTTGCAGTTGAAAATCCAGGTATAATTTCTGACTCTACAGGTGGCTCTTCCTATCTGTGGATTCAACCAACTTGTTGGGAATGTGAAAATACTGTTTTCGATCTGCATTTGGAGGAAACCAAGGATGTAAAGCCCATGGATACAAAAGGCAGACTCTACTTATTGGGGGGAAAAGCTATGAATAAATGGAGCAGAGCAGTTCAAACCCATGATATTTTTTTTCTCTCCTGTTCAGTGATTTTCTCTTAACTTTGCTGTTCCGACAGGAGGATTTTATTAATATACTATGTGGAATTCATTGCACTGCCTGGATGTATGGTTTGGTGTCTTTTTAAAATTCTGGAAACTTTTTAGCCATTATCTCTCTTTGTATAATTCCTTTTCTCTTTCATCTTTCATTTTGGATTTCTGATGATTATGTTAAACCAGAACTTTTTTCAGCTGGTGTACTATGAATGGAGTTATCAATGTGGTAAGATAATGATTTGCTATGCTGGTTGCAAGTGGCCTCCTTTATTTATCTCAGTGTTCTATGCTGTACAGATGCTGTTTTTATGTTCATTATGAGATGAAAATTTCGAGTTACAAGGCATTGTTTTAGAGCTCTTCCCTTAATCACTGTTTGCTCAATACCCGGTTTATGCCTTTAACAAGTGTACTGCCACTGGAACCTGAACGGAGTCTCCAGCAATGATCTTTATCTTTAGGTTTTTTTTAAGGGGTTGTGAAAATTGTTCTAGCCTTGATTATTATTAATACTCCTTAAATCTAAGAAGATAAAATAATTTTTTGTAGAACAAAGAATTACAACAGCTTAGTTATGTGCAACACCCATAGCTTCAACTATGTGACAACTTTGAAACCACAGTTACCAAAGAATACAGATTCTTACTTATTTGTATATGAAAAAGTTATTCATCCATCAACTAAGTATTTTATAAACATTAACTTGATATATAATTTTTACTGGAATGGTCTAAAGTTTACAATAACAACTAGTTCACACACTTATTGAAAATGCCAAAAATGACACAATTTTACTAATATAGACAAGATACTTTAAGATACTTTGTATTTTTCAAAAGCTATCTAGTTTTAACTTGCTAGGTGAAATTAGCCTCACTAAAGTTTATATATAGTAACTTTATCTAAACTTTCAAGGTGGTTTTATAAACTTGTTGTCATTTTCTAGAAAGAATACCTCTGCCCAAGAGTCGAGCTCAGACGCTGCATTAACCAGTCCTCTAATAGTAATCACGCACATCTTGTGTAGGATGAATCTTCTTCCAGTAATGTCTTATGCATGGTAGTACTCATTGTATAAGTAAAATTTTTGACAAAGTTACAATGTAGTAGAAAAACCAAAATCATTCCAGTTGGTTTTCTTTTTCCATGCCTCCAACATAGGTGTTATCCGAAGGTCACGGGAAGGAGAAAGTCTACACATTACAGACCCAACAGATAGCCCTATGCAACTCATACACCTCTATTTCTCCATGACATCTGTGTCTTATTAATTTTGGTGTATGTTAGTGGCTGTGCCTTTCTAAAAGTTTACATTTATCAAAACATATCTGACTAGCAGGAAATAGTAGACATACTTGATATAAGTATTAGTGTTATTTCATGCTTCATATAGAAGTGAAGTGTTTTACAAACCTGATGAGAGAAGCAGTAATGTTTTCATACAGAGATATTCTTCATAAGATACCTGAAGCCTTTGTAGCTCAGAGGAAACATACAACATATGTTTACATTGTTCATACATGCAGGGTAGAGACATCCTGTTCCTGTGAAAGACAAATGTCAGTGTTTGAATTAGAACTAAATAGTGCTTGTTCCATGAAGGAAAATCTAACTATTTCTATTAATGCTAATTCCCTACAGATCAGAGTTTTCTTAAACTTATTCCTGGGTCTAAAGCATATAAAGAGATTACTGAACAATGTAATTTTACATTGAATAAGTTATTTTTCCATCATGCACTCCATGTATTTATTTGTGTTTAGAATTTATTACACCTATAGGATTTATTACCACTTGCTCATTTAAATCAAGATTTTATGGTAGCATCTGAATATCGCCAATTAGACAGCACAGCTTTAGATCCTACCCATCTAAAAATCAAAAGGCTTTTTTTCTCTCATAGCATTCCATTTTTAAAGACAACTATGAATGATACTGTATTAGTTATGTAGAGGGTCGGAATTCCAATCTAGGCTTTCTTAGACTCCATATCTGCCTGACAGACATTATGTGACTGAATGTTCTCCTAAGGAAAGGTACCAAATTAATACTCAAAAACCATGATCACATCTATGATTTTCAAATAGATCCCTAAAGTTTCCTAATTTCTTAAGTTAAACCAAGAGCCTGAATCTGTGCCCAGTTCACAGATTTAAAAATACTTCAAGATCTGTGTGTATTTTTTTCAAAGTTTTGACAGAAAGTGATCTTGGACTTAACAGATAGTTATTATTTAATATGACAAGTCATACATGAAGGGTATACTGCCAAAGCGATGGGAGGAGCTCTATGACTCTTCAAATATAAAATCTCCTTCTAGTAAGAGGCACCTTCCTAATGCTCCAATAGGAATTAAGCATTCCTTTTCTGTGAGGTATCTTTTTCTCTTTTAGCTTCTAATATGTCGTAATTGACAGTTAGAGTGTAGTATAATAAAAAAAATAATTCTAGTTGGCTGTTTAAAAAAATTATTTCTACAACTCTCTGACGTAAGGACAGTGATGAGAAACTTTTACAAGCTATACAGATGGTCCGAACTTGAATGTATACTTTGACCCCCAAATCTGCCTATCCCAGACACCAGGAGTGGGGAAACACAGTGAGCGAAAAGGGGAGGCCTTCCCACCTCCTAACAAAAAGAGAATGGCAAGTCAGAATGGCCTCTTCAAAGCTATTGTTCGTATAAGCCATTTACCCTTCAACAGAGCTGGACACTGAGAAAACATTTCTGTAATACCTACTTTGTGTAAGAGGCACAATCAGGTTATGCAGTGGTTTGAATCGTCCTCTTTTTGGCAACAGCGAATGTGACACAGGCACCCTGAGAGTGTGTGTGTGTGTGTGAAGATCTGGCCTGGCCAAGCACATGGTAGTGCCTGTCAGTGGAGGACAGGGATATGGACAGGGATATTCCCTTCCTTGGAATACAGAGTGAGCATTTTTGTTTCACATGCCTCTTGTTTCTCATTGAGAGGCTTGGTCCTTTTCCTTCAGGTCTTATGCATGCAGTTAAGGTGAGGAGCCTTGTTGGGCGTGCTCTCTGCTCTAGCACCAGGCAACACATATGGGGTGTGATGGGTATTTGTTGTTCTCCTTTAATCAGTCTCTCAATCATGTTATTTTTATCCTTTTTTTGAAACATTCCACAGGCTTTTGCTCCTAGAATAAAATCTAAACTCTATTTAATGGCCTACAAAATTCTCCATGTGGTCCCCACCCACTTCCCTCAACTCACACAATATCCTCAGTGACTTTCTCTCAATTCCTCACATATACCAAAGTTGTTTCCATCCTTTGAAATCATTTCTTCTACCTGGAATGCCCTCTCTTTCAAAAACTTTGTTCTGTTTCCTGCTCAGCTATTTAGCAAGGTTCTCCGTACTAATGTAGCATGTCCTCCCTTCCCTCCCCTCCGCCACATATTATACCATGGCGCTCCAAAATAACTTGGGTCATGTGGTTTCCCCCCTCAGAATGTTAGCAGGGGCATCATCTGTTATATTCCTGTGTTTAACCAGAGTCAGGCACCTGGTCAGTACTCATGTAACATAGACTACTGGGCTAGAAAGTGTCACCATTAGAGAAACAGCACCACATTTAATTGGTAAAAACTTGGTAAGATTTGCCATGAGAGGAGCTAACTATTCTCTCTGGATCTGTGCTTTCACCCCTCAGCTGGGATGCCTCACCTGTCCCTGCAGAAAGTGGGAGCAACATGAGCTATATTGTGCTTTTTCTTACTGAAATAGGATTATGTCATCAACCCATTGTACGCCATAAACGTCTGTAGACGCAAGCAGCAGACCTTCCCCACACACCATGCACATCTATTAAAAAAAAAAATGTTTTCCCTAAATGGCAACCCTGGCCAACTTTAAAATCATTTTTTGTGAGCTGAAGATATTCGACACCCAAATTGTGAGTAACATTTATTTTTATAATAGTCATTGCAAATTTGATTTTTTTAGTTAAATTCAAAATATTATGGCACATGGGTATGGTTTCCTCTTATGGCATGGCAGTTAGCTGGTTAAACAATGCACCTCAGGATTCCTTTTTATTTGCTATAGACTTGACAACCCAGAGATGCTCACTGTTTAAATAATATCCTGGGATAGTAATAATGCCCCCTGTACATCTGCTCTGTTACACCTGCCTTGCCTTAGCATTGATACACATCTCTTCGGGTTTTCCCAGTTCCATGATACCTGGTAGCACTGACTCATTCCTGAAGGATCACCACATAACAGTCCATCAGGAAAACATCAGCAGGTGATAATATCCTATGAACACAGGGAAAATGACTCACAAGTGACTTACTCGTTAATAATCAAATCAGGAGCAAAACACAGCATGTTTGCATTTGATTGTCTATATGATCTCCAGCCCAGGGCAAATGCCATGAGGAACATCCATGAATATTGCAGTAGGGTCATTTGGTCATCCAGGTGTAAGTTCCTGAATCCTAAGTTAAGAGAAATAAAGGCGTAAGGAAAAGCTGTAGTTGCCAAAGAGATCATCTCTATGGAAACTGCCAAAGACCAGATATGAACTAGCCTTGTTGGGGAACCTCTAACAGACAGGGACATGTAGCACCCAGCTCCCTTGGTGACACGTGAAGATCAAAGCCCTCAGTGCTCTGTAATAGCATTCAATGTTCAAAGCCTTCAGAGCAGCCAATTTTTGTCACTTTTTGCCTACTTAAGTAAATATAAACTTAACTAGAGGCCCAGTGCATGAAATTTGTGCACTCAGGGGTGAGGGGGCATCCCTCAGCCTAGCCTGCGATGTCCCTCTAGCAATTCGACTGATGGCTTAGGCCCGATCCCAGAAGCCCTGATCCAGGCTCCTGGCTGGCAAGTGCAGCGGTGGTGGGAGCCTCTTCCACCTCCGCGGCAGCACTAAGAATGTCCAACTGATGGTTTAAGCCTGCTCCTGCATTGAGTGTCTGCTCCCTGGTGGTCAGTGCACGTCATAGTGACCGGTTGTTCCACTGTCCAGTCTATTTGCATACTACCCTTTTATTATATAGGATAGTGAAAGAGAAAGCCAAGAGTCCTGGCTGGGGATCTTATTCACTCAATGAATTTAAGTGAAAGCTCTCCCGATTTCTCTACCTCTTTCCTCTGGCAGTCTCTTTAGTCTTCTCTGTCTCTGGTTGTGTGAACAGAGCTTGTCAATTCCCCTCTAGCTGTGAAGTCAGAAAGCTTAAAATATTTTACTTTAGTCCATTTTGACAGTGTCACCATGTCTGGTTTCTACCAATTTCACAAATAACCATATTTTTAAAAGTGATACAATGAAGGAAAACAAACTGAAATCTAAGAAATAGTTTAAATTTTTTCTCCTACTTAAGTGTAAAAGGAATTTTGAGTAAGTCCTGTTAATTCTGTGATGTTACATCATCCTATCTGAAAAGCAGGGAGCATTGTAAAGCTTAACTATAGACTCTCCTATAACTAGAATGAGGAACAAGACAATACCATGGACCACGATGATTAAGGATCCAGAATGTTTTTGTTTAAGAAACAGACCTCACAGAGAACAAATCGGTAGTTGCCATAGGAAAGGAGGGGAATGGATGAAAAGGTGAATAAAAGGTACAAACTTCGTTACAAAATAAGTCATAGGGATGTAATATAAAACACAGGGAAGAGTCAATAATATTTTAATAACTTTGTATGGTAACTAAACATATCATAGTGATTATATCATCAAGTATAAAAATGTAGAATCACTATATGTTGCACATCTGAAACTCATACAATCTATAATAATAAAAGCATAATATGCTAATTAGACTGGATGTCCTTCAGGATGAAGCTGGGGCTGTCAGGGAGGCCTGTGCAGGCAGCTGGGGAAAGGAAGGCCTACTGGTGCAAGATTTTTGTGCATCTGCATCTAGTATTTTACAATAGCAACTATAATTTAAAAAAGAAAAGAAAATACAAAACATGTCTTAGCCGTGTCCCCGTTGACACCTTACCTGGTATTGCCTTTGCCCATTTCACTGCTGCGATCACCTGTCGCCCACCTAACATGTTGAGTGTGGTCATGATCCGCCACGTGGAGTCTGGGGAGGAGCAATCATATCCTGCATACAGCACCTCTGGCTCGATGACCTCCAGCAGTGACACCAGGGTAGGGGTGAGTTGTGGTAATGATGCAGGAACTATTGTTGTGGTAGCAGAATTTTCAGAAGTTTCCTGTGAGGCCCCTGTAGTGGCCTGCTGAATTCCTTTTATCTTTTTCTTTGTTTTTCGAGCTATGGGTATTAAAAAAAAACCACAGAGAAATAAGTTGTGATGGAAGGTGGCAAAGTTTATTGAAGAGGTATTTTAATTTCTCCAAATATTTAGATATGAAAGAGTAGAAAGTTTTATTTATTTATTTATTTTTTAGCAATTATGATAGTGACATGGAAAAAGAAAAGACCAAGAAAAATCCATTTGTATATTAATTTCTGCTACAAATAAGTTACTTTATTATTGTTATATTTTATACAAAATTAAATGTCTTATAATACTATATTAAAGCAGTTTAAGTAAATCACCTTCATATAGATTCTTTCATAAGTTAGTTTCTGCCTCACTTCCATGTTAAAGTCAAAATTTTCATTGGTTAAAGGCAAATTTCTTTTATTATCAATTGAAAGAAAAAATCAAAGCTTGTAATACCAAAGTAGAAACTCTGGCTTAAGGTGGCTCTAAGTTAGCTTTTAAAATATTAGGTATGAAATATAATAATTTCATAAGCCTCCTTGCCTTTAAATTCTACTTGATTCTCAAACAGTTGGACAAAATACACAGTGTGTGATCTGCCATGTCATCTTCTATTGATAAGGGGAGTTTGCGCATGGTTGTGAACAGTATAGCTCTCAAACAGTTGGAGATTCTAAATATTCTACTTGATTCTCGACACTAAAAATAAAGCTGTATTTTGGAATGATGATAATATATCTTAAAATGAAGTATAAAACATTTGGGATCACCATTAAAAACCTTTATCTGTTTTCAAATGCTAGGCACTTCAGGCAAGGAAGAAGGCTGCCTTAAAATAATACCTTGAGAATTCTTTGGTAGGGCAGAAGTTACTAAGTTACTTTTATGGAGAGAGTGAGCCAGTGGCTTCTGCGAAGCTACTCTAGGGTTATCATGAAACTGCCTGACTTAGGGGAAACACTCCAGTGAACAAAAGAATATAAAGATTATATTGTTTTAAGTATTATCTGCTAGACACTTCTGGCACTTACTCCAAATAAAGGTTTTATATACACTGGAATAATTGAACACAAAAAAAGTTTTACTAAAACCACACATATGCAAAAACTCTATGAACTTAAGATATTTAAAAGCCTTTCGGTTCTTCCACAAATTATCAACTGCACAATTGTGCTACTATTTATATTATTAAATGACAAACTGGAACTATGTAGTCACATCTCTAAATCGTTGTATTTAAAAACACACACATAGTATGTGCCAGAAAGCTCTAACAGTCTCCTATCAAAAGAACCACAGGGCTCCCATTCTCCCTCTAATCTCACCATGTCTTCTTTAATTGATCACTCTTTACAAGATTTGTCTTTCTAAAATACAAATTTGATCATGTCCTCTGCCATTATTTTCACTTAATTCCTACTCAGTTTTTTTAGACCTAAAATTCAATGTTGCTTCTTCCAGGAGAGAATTAGGTGAAACTATTCCGTTTGCAGTGTGCGACCCTGTTTGTGATTTGACTCTGGAACCTAACTAGACAGGTAATTCCTAGAATACAGGCACTGATTCATGGTCTTGTGCCTGCCTTCTTGGTGAGCACTGCTGAATGAAATGCTATCACAACAACAGTAAGCACATGGGCTATTGGATCGCCATCATCACCATCACAGAACTAGCAATTTCAGTCAAAGCAGAATTCCTAACTTCCCAGAGGAACATTTTTAAACGATGACATCAATGTTAATTATATAACTTGTTACATAAACAGGAATCTGAAAATCAAACTTATACCTAGTTCCAGGTTTCTTCTTTACTCGCAAAACAACAAACAAAACCCATCCAAGGCCACTTTGAGGAGTTTTCCCCCCTGCAGATCTACAAAAGTAATGTTTCAAATTTCATAATTACCATTATTATATAATTTCCTTTTTTAGTACATAGTCTGGCTATACTGACTTCAGTAATAGGAGCTGGTGAATAAACTTAAGCAATAATGAAATATTCATTAAAAAATTTCTGCTTTTAATTGAATAATATAAAATTCAAGCACATATATACCACAATAATTAAATTATTACAATCTTTTACTTACATTTTAAAAAGTAAAATAAATTTTGATAAGATACAGAGACAGTTGCATTCAGGTCTGACCTTACCTTCCAGGTTCATTCCAGCTTGAAGACATTTCCGATAGCGGCATGCAGGGCAGTTTTTTCTTCGAATTTTATCAATGATACAATCATTTCTTCCAGCACAAAGATAATTGTGCTGTCCTATATGGAAAATAAAAGCACTGTTAAAATTTTACAGGTCTCAAAGGAGATGTTTTCTGGAGTGACTTTGTTTCCATTTTGGGCAGAGCGGAGCCAAGGAGCAGAGGCACTGAGAGGAAGGGACAGTGGACTAGCCTCCATTGCTGCTGCAAAGATAAACTAAAATGTCTGTTTCTTATTCTATTCATCAAATTCAGAACAGTGTATTAAATACTTTATGGCAGCATACAGATAGAAAAGTGAGCATTTCATAAATGGAACATCTCCATGTGATCAGCTTTCAGATCAAGAAGCAGAGTAATATCCCACAAGTGCCCCCCAAGGGCAATCTCTTTTGTGATAAATTGTGCTTTAAACAGTTTCTTGTTTTAACAGTTACAGGAGATGTCTGTAGTCACTATTTTATTCTGACCTAATGCTGAGGAGGATTAAAGAAAAAGGAAACTGGTTTTAAAATACTGAGAGTCCCAAAGGGACAGGACTTTCATGTAACATTATTCTACCACAAGCAAATAAAATGTTATTTTAAAGGAAGCTATAGGTAAACAGTTAATCTTAAAGTTTAAGGTTGCCATCAGCTACTTAGGAGAATACCGACTTGACAAATGAAATTACTGTAGATCCTACAGAGACTTGTTAATTATTTCACAGGCTTTTAGAATATAATAATGTTTGAATTCACCATTAATCCCTCCAAATATTAAAGACCACTACTGTATAAAATCTTATGGTTCCAGTTTTTAAACAGTGTGTTAGAGACAGAAGTAAATTTCAAAGGAAAAGACAAAGTCACCCTCCCTTCTCCCCATATACATAATCTTGTAATTTTCTTTGAACCTGGTTGGTGAAGAAAACTATCTTCATGAACTCTCTCTCTCTCTCTCATATATATATATATATATATATATATATATATATATATATATATATATATAAAAGCCTAATCAACTGTTACAACTGGTCACTATGACACACACTGACCTCCAGGAGGCAAACCTTCAATGCAGGAGCTGTCCCCTGGTAGTCTGGTAGTCAGTGAACCCCCACATCCAACCTCCCTAGGTCCCCAATAGGGACTGGGCAAGACAGCTCCAATCGCTAGCCAGGCCGAGGGACCCCACCCATGCACTGGCCTCTAGTATATAAATAAATACACTAGACAACTAAGAGTCCATGTACCTTACACTAGAGGGGGTGATCTTCACAAGACTGCAAGCCATTTCTCTTCTCAAAATAACTCATACTCAAGGAGAAGAGAAAATTCAATTCACTAGATTGACTATACCTAGTTCTGATTTTTAAGGAAAGATCCTTTACACATAGGACAACGTAAGACTTGCCTAAAAATAAACTGTGTTTACTTCTTCCTAATAGGGTAAGTCACAGTGCTCTTTAAGCATTAGTTCTGGGTAGGTGGTTAACTGAAACCAGTTCAACTCTGTGAGGCAAAAGCCACAGAGCTGACTAACGGCCCTGCTCCAGAACTGCTCTCCAAGGCCAAATGTCTGCCAGCTGCTTCAGGCCTGTCCATGCTGAGGACATTTCCTAGCTGCTTTACTTGAACATAAAGTGCGTCAAGCCAATAATTCTACCCAGTAATTCTATCCTCTATTAAAGCAAAAGTAGGAACAAGAGATGTATCTATTGTTGAAGCAGTTATAATATAAAGAATTTCGGCTTCATAAGAATATCGCCAAATCACTGTCCTGCAGTTACTAGAAAAGGCAGTTGGAAAAATTAGTACTAAAAACAAATTCTAATGCTTTATTTGTATCCAACCAAAATATCAGAATGTGCATATGATGCTAATAATGATTTCTTTAACCTAGATACTAAGCTAGAGGATCAGTGGGCATTGTATATTTAAGTTAAAATTCTCTTATCTGGTTAGTAGTATGAAATTGGGCAAGTCTGTGTCGAATTTATAAAATGAGGAGTGGTCCCTATTTTATAAGACCTGGACAAGAACCATTAGTCAGCCCTTGCCAATCCCCTTGATAAGACAAAGGGATGTCTTGTACCACTTGGTAAATTCCCATTCTCACTAATAAATACAATAGAAAGTAGACATCAGGAGAAAAGCCTTCAAGCCAGCTGGAATTTCTTAACATTGTTTGCATCGTATTTATTTTTGTGGCTAAAACCTATTTTTGGCAAGTGATTCTAGTTTCTATTTGTGGCAGGTGTGGTAGTCAGCCTCCAAGATGAACCCCAATGGTCTCTGCAGTCCCTTCCCATACTCTGCCAGGATTGGTCTGTGTAACCAATAAAAACATGGCAAAAGTGACAGCATGCCACATCTGAGACTAAGCTGTGAAGACATTGGTTCCATGTTGGTCACTCTCTCTTGTGGATCGTTTGATTTGGGGGATGCCAGCGGACAGCAGGCTGGAGGAGCCACACAGTGGGGAACGGGAGCTTCTGCCAAAAGCAATGCTAATGGGTGGCGGGAGCCCTCAGAGGACAGCAGCCCCATCAACAGCGTGATGTAGCCTCACAACTTCCCAGAACCACCGGGCTTAGAGCTGCTCCCAAACCCCTGACTCTCAGAAAGGGCAGACACATCAAATGCCTTCTATTCATTTTGGAGGTAATTTGTTGTACAATAGATAACACAGGAGGAATAGTAAAGTTGTGCGCTCTTTTTTTTTTTTTTAAGTAATCTAAGAACAATGTTAATAAGTAGGACTGTGATGCACAGACATGAACAAGACCATGACAGTGCTATGGGACACAGGTACCACAGCAAAGGGTATGTCCTAGGTTTCCCCCAGTTTGTATACTCTATTTGAAGTAGCCAAGTGATCAATGTGAACTGTCAGCTTCAGCCCCTCTCTGTACCTGCTCTCAAAAACAGTGTGGTGCAATGGAAAGTGTACTGCTAAGGTGCCAGGAACCCCTGATCTGAATTGCAGCCCTACTTTCTAGCTGTGTGATCTCAGTAATGTTTATTAACTTTTCTGAGCAGTTGCTTCCTCAGACATAAATCTGAAAAATTAGCACCTATTTGGCTGGGCTTCTGCAAGGTTCTCTCAATAGTGCCTAGCACACTGTAAGGACTCAATAAATGATAGCTATGAAACAATGCCCTTGCAATAACTTTCAGATCTAGGTATATTATGAACAGATAGGTGGCAGGTTTTTATCCTATACCTCTCAGGGAGCCAGTGCGACAGACACTGAGGTTAAGAGCCAGCTGTGTTACAATCCTAGATCTGCAAGCTAAGCTCTCTGAGCCTCAGTTTCCTAGTCCCTCAACTACGAACAGCATCTAAAAGCTCACAGCTGTCAATTAAATGTTAAGACATATAAAACAGGACTTCCTGCATGGTAAATTAAGAGTAGCTGATGCCTGTCTTCATCATGACCTACCAATAAAGATGAGATATACTACTGTGCAAAGGGAACATAAAAAAAATGGCACTTAGGGGGAAAAAAGATCACTAAACTAGTATACATAAAAAGTAAGAAAGCTACCCATGTATGCAGAATAGTGACTTCCAGAATATCAAGTAAAGAAGTTCAAAATATCTATCCTTGATCTGGTTTTTATGTAGAATAAGTAAAACTTTGACAAATTTCCTAAAAACAGTTAAATGTTTGGCAGTTACTATAATATGCCAATTTAGGGTAATACTCATCATTTGTGGCAGGTGTTATAAGTAAATGAAGATCTAAGTATAATGCAAATCGTACAAGCTATATCTTCATAGTTTTTAAAAAGTGCTCCAAAATATGTATCTGGGCCTTAAAACATTTTTATCCTGTCTATAGAGGTTGTCTAAGGGTTGCATAATTGTAGAGCTTAAAGGGACCTTGGAGAACATTAAAATACAAGGAAAGGATTTACTTAACCATCCACATTTTAGCTTTTTCCTATTAATCATGCAATTTAGACATCACACTTAACTGAAATGTTTAAATGATAAATATTTGAAGCAGTAGAGCTAATATTAAATTTTACCTAAAAACAAGTATAAGAATTTAATTCTAAAGCAGGGATTAAGACCAAAGAGCAAATAGCTTGGAGTAATGTTTTATTTGAGAAGTATATTTAGCTTTCTTTTCTTTTTAAGTTGCATTTGAATGCTTTTACCTAGTGCAGTGTTTCCCAAACTTCTCTCACAATGAGAATCACCTGGTGGAGTTGTTAAAATACAGATTCCTGAATCCCAACTAAGAAGTGCTAAACTAGAATTTTTGGGAACTAGAATTTCTAAGCTTAGAGCACTAGTTAAGTATACAATTTTACCTATATGTTCCCCAAAATTCTAGTTATCACTGCATTTATATCATGGGTAATTCACCAGGTAAGAAAGTGATGAATAAAGTAAATTGAGGACAAGAAGAAGCTTCCTCTCTTGGGTTTGTTGTAAATAACATCTACTTTGTTAGAGGCACTGCTCTAAGCAGAGGTGGGCTTTACTCACAACTGTACTCAACAGTTGGGAATTACTGAACAGATGAAAACCTGCACCCCGTGTGCTCGAAGTGGGGTAACAAGCAATTCTATAGTTGGCTAATGAATTAAAAAGTAGTCCAAAGAAAGGAAACTGACTCATCTATTTCCTAAGGATGCAAACACAACTCTAGCCAAATCCTTCTCATATTGTGAATGAATGAAAAGAGTATTTCTTTAAAAATTAATAGAACCACAACAAAACAACAAGAAAGCCCACTGTATGGGAGAACATATTTACCAATGTTATCTCCAATAAGGGTTCAATCTCCAAATTTACAGGAAACTTATACAACTTAACAAAATGAAGTTAACAAATCCAATCAAAAATGGGCAAAGGACCCAAATAGACACTTTGTGAAAGAGGACATAAAGAAGGCCAAGAGACATATGAAAACATGCTCAAAGTCACTAATCATCTGAGAGATGCAAATCAAAACAACAATGTGGTACCATATCACACCTGTCAGAATGGCTATCATCAACAAATGACAAGTGCTGGTGAGGATGTGGAGAAAAAGAAACCCTTGTGCACTGCTAGTGGGAATGCCGACTGGTGCAGCCACTGTGGAGAACAGTATGGCGTTACATCAAAAAACTAAAAATGGAACTCCCATTTAATCCAATGATCCCACTTCTAGGAATATATCCCAAGAAATCAGAAGTACCAATCAGAAATGATATATGTACCCCTATGTTCATAGCAGCACAATTTACAATAGCTGAAATTTGGAAACAGCCTAAGTGTCCATCAGCAGATGAGTGGGTTAAAAACTGTGATACATCTACACAATGGAATACTATGCTGCTATAAAAAAGAAGGAACTCTTACCATTTGCAACAGCATGGATGGACCTGGAGAGCATTGTGTTAAGCAGAATAAGCCAGTCAGAGAAAGTTAAATATCACATGATCTCACTCTTTTGTAGAATATAATGAACAACATAAACTGATGAACAAAAATAGAACCAGAGACAGAGAAACATTGAACAGATTGTCAAACCTCAGCAGGGAAGCAGAGGAGGTTGTGTGTGGGGGGGTGGGGGAGATGGGTAAGAGATCAACCAAAGGACTTGTATGCATGTATATGAGCATAACCAATGGACACAGACAGTGGGGTCATGAGGGCATGTGGTGGGGTGTGAGCAGCTGGGGAGAGATCAGTGAGGGAGGGTGGGAAGGAGATGTATGTAATACTTTAAACCCGTGGTTGGCAAACTGTGGCTTGAGAGCCACATGCGGCTCTTTGGCCCCTTGGGTGTGGCTCTTCCACAAAATACCTGGGTCAGTCTATTTTGAAGAAGTGGTGTTAGAAGAAGTTTAAGTTTAAAAAGTTTTGCTCTCAAAAGAAATTTCAACCGTATTGTTGATAATTGGCTCTGTGACTAATGAGTTTGCCGACCACTGCTTTAAACAATAAAGAATTTAAATAAAATTAATAAAATTAAATAAAAGCTCTACAAAAATGTTTTAAGGTAACCTTTAGGTAATCTACTCAGGCCACACAGTCTTCAAACTGTGTTACAGATGACTTACGGTAATTGCATATTTCATAGAAGCATTCACTGTTAACATTAGAAAATGATTTCTAACAATAATTTGCTATAGAAGGAATTTCTCCTGTTTAAAGAACTGATGCTATTGTCCTTATCAACAAGCTGAGTCTATTACAAGGTAAAGTTTATGTTAATGTCATGTTTGTACAGTGAAATCAAGGTCTTTTCTGACCTCTTCGGCACTTTATCATTTGCTCCTGTGTACTGTAATCTCCGTGCCTTCTTTGCTCACTTTCCTCTGCCAGTAGACTGTGACATACCAGACAGTAGGGGTCAGGTCTTATGTTGTATTTTATATCACTCAGCACAGTGCCCAGGCCCCAAAGCAAAATACCTTTCCCTCCAACCTCCTCCTCCCCCATTTCTCACTGTCACTTATGATCAAAATTAAAGTACATGATCTAATACAGGGCTGGGCAAACTTTTTGACTCGAGGGCCACAATGGGTTCTTAAACTGGACCGGAGGGCCGGAACAAAAGCATGGATAGAGTGTTTGTGTGAACTAATATAAATTCAAAGTAAACATCATTACATAAAAGGGTACGGTCCGCTCTTTCGTCTCCGTGCGGGCCGGATAGAACAGCCGAACAGGCCAGATCCAGCCTGCGGGTCATAATTTGCCCACGCCTGAAATACAATGAGTATTGTTGTTGCCCAAATCCAACCCATCGTTTCATATAACACTTTTTAAAAAAAATATATTTTTACTGCTTTCAGAGAGAAGGGAGAGAGAGAAACATCAATGATGAGAGAAAATCACTCATTGGCTGCCTCCCCAACTGGGGATCTAATCCGCAACCTGGACATATGCCCTTGACCGGAATTGAACCTGGGACCCTACAGTCTGACCCTCTATCCACTAAGCCAAACTATCTAGGGCTGATACCACTTTCTTAAAAGTTACTTTCTGTTCTCTGACCAAGCATCCTCCCTTCAGTTTATACTTTTCTATTCCAGTTCTGTTTTATGTTGCTTTTTAAAATGTCTCTTTCCCCCTAGAAACCTAGCAGCCATTACCGGTACCTCTCCCCTCTTTACAAAGCCTCAAAGAGCTTTGCCTATTAGAGAAATTTCAAAATCCACTCTGAGAAATAAGAACCAAGTAGAGGAAAAATAAAAACTCTTCAAAACACACACTACCTTCCACTGCTCTTTTGAAGAAAACTTTGCAGCTCCCACAGGTCAAGACCCCGTAGTGACATCCTGAAGCTTCATCGGAGCACACAAGGCAGAGTTTGGGAGGTGGCCCTGATGCTGCTGAGCTGGATGCAGGAGGAGAGCTTACATCTGGTCTCATGCCCGGGCTAAAGAGAGAAGAAAGCAGCATTAGGATTTAGTTGTCACAACTGTAAAAAAGATCCACACATCAAAACACAGTTCTCTCAGCTTCTCCCTCCCCAGTAAGCATGTTCATACTGGACTGTGGCTTCACATACTAGCAAACATCACAATATCTAACCAACTTAAACATATTCAAATAATTATTTTGTTCTTTAATACAAAATTAAGAGAGGTCATTAAGTAGTTGTGTTTCACTTAGAAATTATAATGTTTAGTTGCTTAGGATTTGTTTATATTAATAGTCATCTTTATTAAGTTGTCATTGACGTACAATAATTCTCACTGTTTATAAATATACAGTTGATGAGTTTTGTTAAATAGACAATTGTAAAGCTAACACTGTGATTGAGAGATAGTGTATGTCTATCACTTCCCCAAAGATTCCTCTTACCTCTTTAATTGCTAGGACATCATTTTTTTTCTAATTTTATTATCTTAGACAGGCATGTCTGTTCATTCAACCATGTCTCATTATAATCCTACTCATAGCCTCCACTTGAGTCAAAATTTTTAATAACCTTCTTATAGTTTCTTAGGACTTAGAAGAGATTGATACAGAAACATTCCTTTCTATAACTTTCTTATCTGGATTGTAGTGAACGACTGGAAAAAGCACTAGGCTTTCAACACTAAGGACCATTCTGCCCTTGCCCCTCAATGAAGAGATGCCCTGGAGAAGAAGGTGGAAAATGGGAATCTGCTTTTTGTACTGGGCCTCAATTTTCTTTTTGTAGACTTCACCACAATGGGCACAGGTTGTTTTTTAAGGCTAACATTATTTTCCTATTAAAGAATTGTATAATGGATATATATTTTTCACCTGTACTCACCATTCTTAACACTCTGCCACATACTATCTTATAAAAGAGGGAATATGCTAATTGACTGCCATGCCCTCAAAGACTGCAACTCCCAGTCCCCTCAACCCCGCTGGGGTGGCAGGCATGTGGCAAGGCCGGGTGCCTGCCTCCAGAGTCCCCCAGCCCCCCAGTCACCCAGGGCCAGCCTGAGGCACAGGCAAGCTTGAGATGGCAGCTTCCCAGCCACCCAAGGCTGGCCTGAGGTGCAGGCAAGCCTTGGATGGCGACTGCCCAGCTACCCAGGGCCGCCTGAGGCTCAGGTAAGCAGGACCAGCCGAGGCTTGCGCTGCCGGCAGTGGCAGCAGCAGAAGTGTGATGGGGCATCGCCTTCCCCTGACCCTTGGCTTGCCTCCTGCCCCTGAGGGCTCCCAGACTGTGAGAGGGGGCAGGCTGGGCTGAGGGACACCCCTCCAGTGCATGAATTTTCATGCATGAGGCCTCTAGCGCAATCCTTTTAATGCTGAAGAAAAAATTAACTATGAAATATTTCATGATAGATCATGCAATATTTTCCAATGTTTCATCTTCCTAAGTAATTTTATTCATACATGCTAACTTTAGAACCAAAGATATTGTATTGTATGCATGGTATAACTCAAAAGAGTTTGTAAGCATGTAACTTTCTGTAACTAAAAAGTCTCTATTATTCTTATAGAAGTTTAAGTTACAAAGAAATAAATGTGTGACAGAAGTTAAAAAAAATCTTTAAAAAGAATTTCTAGAAACTTCCCATTCCTTCTCTAGTTATGTGTTTTTCAAAACTGTGAATGGCAGCAATCTGTTGATTTTGGAACAATAGATATTAAAGTGGATTATCAACTATATAAGAAAGTTCATAAGTATACCATTACTCCTTCCTAAAATTTTCTTAATTAGCTTATCCTATTAGCTGTCCCATTGCTATCTTTTATAACTATAGCCAATAATAGTACAGTATGTCCTCAAACAATATTGTTCCATTCAATGTTGTTTTGTTACATTATTTTGCTTAATGCCACAGAAATGACGGATAACATTAAGGACTTCAGTATATTAAATCTCAACTATAAATATGCTCAAACTCACAGAGCAAACTAAATTGTTTTGTTTATCAACAAAGTTAGAAATTATATTTCTGAAATAACATCTTTGTTCTGTTTTAGGAATAAAAGTTAAAAGGTAATTATAGAATGACAATTGTTTTATAAACATCACCTTATGTCACTGGGCCTCTAAATCCAAAGCTCCCCTGAAAATCTGTCCTCACAGTAAGCTCACTGCACCTTGTAACCCTTGTTTGTCAAAGGGGCTTGGTCAGCAAGGCAGCATTCCCGTCACCCCAGCCCTGGGAGTACGCCCCGGTTTCACGTGTTCTCTGACTACTGTGAATACTTTCTGGATACTTTCTGGATGCTTTCCTATCACAAGGCATTGGTTCTCTACTAGCGCTGGGAATGGACTGAGGGCATAGTGAAAGCCTACAATGAAAGAAAATAACCTAAAAGGACTCAGCTGTAGGTCTGGCAGGAGCCACCCTTGATTAATAGAAACTCGTGACTAATGCAGAGAAGCTGCTCTGAGCCGTTTCACAGAGGCTGGAAGGCTTGAGGGTGAGTGACTGGAGCAGTGTGTCAGGGAAGCACAAATGTCCTTGGCTTCTGCTCTGAAGATGCCCCTCTTCCTGCCCAGCCAGCCTCTGTCATCTGACATCTATTTTTAGGGACCAACCAGTTGTTTGTGTATTTAGTTTATGGAAAATAAGTGTGATATTTAAATATTTGAAATGTTAATTCTGATATGTAATAATTACATATATGTATTTTAAAATTTTTTTACTTAAAATTTTAAAAAGTATTTGTAGTACTTTATAGTTTTAAAACACCTTCTGAATAGAATCTCACCTCTCCTCTCAACAAACTGGTGAAAGAGATGCCATAGCCTCTGATGAGGTCATGCCAAAGCAGGAGGTTTATGAGGGAGCCTCTGGGATTACACTGCCATGTCTCAAGCCCAGCTCTCCCACTTAAAAGGGCTGAGCCTCAGTTTCCTCATGTGTAAACTTGGAAGGACAGTATGTGTGTGTGCTGTGAAAAGAGAATATGTAGAATGTCAAGCATACAGTTCCAACATATAGCTAGCACTCGATAAATGTTCATTCTTTTATCTGCAGCGAATCTGGAAGTTTTATAAATAGCATTATATAAGTACTAGAGGCCTGGTGCATGAAATTTAGGCACTTGTGGGGAAGAGGAGGGGACCATCAGCCCAGCCTGCACCCTCTCCAACCTGGGATGTCCCTCTCACAATCTGAGACTACTGGCTCCCAACTGCTTGCCTGCTTGCCTGAACTGCTTCTGCCTGCCAGCCTGATTGATGCCTAACTGCTCCGCTGCTGGCCCAATTGCCCCCAACTGCCCTCCCTTGGTGGCCTGGTTGCCCTTAAATGCCCTCCCCTACAGGCCTGGTTGCCCAACTGCCCCTCTTCTCCCCCCCCCCAGCCATCATGATGAGGTGGCCATCTTGTGTGAGGGTGTGATGGTCAATTTGCATATTACCACTTAATTATATAAGAAGAAAGTAGTTTTAAGTCTAAAACCTAGCACAGCATTCCCAAATTATCACTTATACATTAGAGCACCTGCAAGTGTTCAGGCCACTGCACTGTGAGCTACAGATGACACAAGGTAAAGTTAAAACAAAAATGGATCAGTAGAACTGCAGCTAAAAATCTGGAACTTAAGTCAAGCTCTTGGCATCCCTTCAGGCGGTCATTCTGGGCAACATCAGATAAGAACTGACTATGTGGAAAACTGCCAAGCATACCACAGACATCAGTGGAGAAAAATCAGCTTTTGCCACACAAATATGAGGACCATGATGGCATATAAAGAACACCATTGGGAAATTGGATGACATTGCAATGGCATTCAATTGCATATGTGACCCTGTGATACTGCTAAAAGGGCTAGGGTACGACAAAATGGTTAGAACTCAAAGGAAAACCATATGGAATCGCCATTTTTTAAATGATACATGGCAGAAAGAGATAAAAAGCACCTCAGGATATGAGTTCATATTTCACTCTCTTTACATGAAAAAGCTAGAATATCCAATGTGTGTTTACAGTGATGCCAAACATTCTGAAGATGTTGAGATTCTGTTAGAAACTGACTATGTCCAGGGTCCTTTCTTTTAAATGAAGAATCATGTGAGCAAAATGCTTTATTTCAGGTGAACACTTAAAGGCAGTTTCCCATTCAGAATGGACACCAATGTTATTCCTGAGGCTACTAAGATTATAAGAAGAAAATCATGTACAAAACTGGGTTTTTATACTTAATTCTTTTGCAAGAAAAGCAATTGATGGAAGGAGGATCACTGATCGACAGTCATGGATAGATTATAAAAATCATACACCTTGAGAAGCATGTAAAATTTTCAGGCAAATTACACCCTTTCTTAAGCACACCCTTCCTGGCACCTGAGTGCTAGGCCCTGTGAGGATACAGTGGCCATATCTTATAAGGAAGCCATGTCATGCATGAAATGCAATCCCAAAATGAAACAGATCTAAGTAGGAGTAGCAGAATATGTTTTAACACCTCTTGTGTCATACACTGCTAGGAAGATAATCAGCTACATGTACAGACAAATCTGGTTTCAAATCCTAGCTCCTGTGCAACAGTGGCTAGCTGACAAACTCCTGAGTCTGTTTCATTATTACTACCATTTTAGGAATTTTTGTGTGGATGCTATATCCACACTCATATAAAATACTGGGCATACACTTGATGATTATCAAACAATCCTCTCTCTCCAACAGCCCCTTCCCCATTAACTTCTTTTTTTCTCTTTCATCCTTCCCCTCCTTCAGTTCTTGAAGCACCTTAGGTTAACGGTCCCTTTAAAAGTTTAAGTTCAGGTAATTGTAGATACATAGTTGTTATATTACATCAAAATTCGACAATGCCGTTTTATAAAGGTGTTTCACTCTGGAATCTGAAACCATATTAGCAAACTTCTTGTAAGTCTGTTATATTAAAATCCATTGGTCTGTCTTGCAACTTTGAAAGGATCTTTTAACCCATGCGTGATTATGTCCTGTCACGCATTGGTCATTTGGAAAACATTGGTTCCCTTACTTATGCAGACTTTCCAAGTGTTGACATAGTTCATTACACAGTATAAAGGAGTCACATTTGTTAAGCTCACAGTGGCAGTTGTGTCTTCCAAAGTTCTAAATTCTGTTTAGAAGTTCTAATTTTTATCAACTGGTAACAAATACTGTCAGTTGTCTTCCTTGAAGTGATAAGCTCACTGCAGTCATTTTTGAGAAAACATGCCAAGTAAACAAGGCTGAGAATCGTAGCTGATCCATGGTATACCATGAACAAGGGGCTTGTTCGGCTCACAACTTCATCTTACACATGCTTTCCTCTGAGACAGCCATCAGATGCTATACCTGCCCATTTTGTCACACAGAAGGCTTTTTGAAAGACACCTTTTCAAGGGTAGATATTTAATGGAATTTGTATTTTGATTCCACAAGGATATTCTTAATAGCAACAGGCTTTCTTGTAAAAACAAACGTGAATGCATGGCGGTGAATACGATGACTACTGTACCCTAAGATGCCAGTAGTTTTACTCATCATTATTGTTGTACTATTTTTGCAAATATCATCAAAATGAAAATGGCAAATGAAAACTATGGATTATCATGAAAATCATTGTGAAAAGATCTTGGAGGCTCCCTGGGATCCATGGACCACGTACAGAGAATCGCTATCGTAGAGAATAGTGAGGACGCCGTCAGACAAGCTAGAATTCATTACCTAACTGCAATGTAGGAGCTTGGTGACCTTTTAATCTCTCTAATCTCAATCGCCCTATTTCTAAGTGGGGAGTGTAGTGTACCTGGCAGAATGATACATATTGCTCACTAAGTTAGAGGCTTTCCCCAGAGAGAAAGAAACAGAGATGCTAAACTATTACAAACCCTATTAGCAAGGCTGCCTGACCCTTCAATTTAAGTAAATTTAATCAACAGCTTTTTAATGAAATGCAATAAATCCATTTGAGGAAAAAAGCAAAACCATATCACCTCAGGGAACAAGTATTAAGTAACAGGAGGGAAAATATGGAAATAAAGCTGCTACAATTGGGTTAATTTTTTACCAACTAGAAACGGAATTAGGTATGTTCTCATTGATTTACCAGTTTTGTCCCAATACCATAAAGCAGTACCCGTATTTGCCGGTGTATAAGACGATTTTTTGGCCCTGAAAAATATGCCTCCAAGTGGGGGGTAGTCTTATACGGCGAGTATATAACAAACTCTGTATTTTGAGTGGAAATGTTAGGGGGTCGTCTTATACGCCCAGTCTCTTATACGCCGGCAAATACGTATTTTTCAGGGCCAAAAAATCGTCTTATAGGCCGGCAAATACGGTAGTTCTTGACTGGGAGCAGTTTTGGTCTCCAGAGTATGTTTAGCATTGGCTGGAAATGTTATTGGTTGCCCAAAGTAGGGAAATTCTACTGCATCTGGTGAAGAGGCTAAGGTGCTACTAAACATCCAACTCTGCACGGGACACCCCCACCATCACCACCAGCAAAGAATTACTCAGCTGCAATGTCAGTAGTGCTGAGGGGTTAAGAACTTGCCACAAAGCTACAAGCAATAAAAAGCAGAGGAAAAACTTTAACAAGAATCAGAAACGTTTTGCCGAGGTCGGTTTGGCTCAGTGGTAGAGCATCGGTCTGGGGACTGAGGGGTCCCAGGTTCGATTCCGGTCGGGGGATGTGCATTGGTTGCAGGCGCATCCCCGGTTGGGGGGCGGGTGCAGGAGGCGGCTGGTTGATGTTTCTCTCTCATTGACGTTTCTGGCTCTCTATCTCTCTCCGTTCCTCTCTGTAAAATATCAATAAAATATATTTTTTTAAAAAGAATCAGAAACATTTTAAAAACCTTCTGAACTGTCTTCGAAAACTGAGAAACTGCCCTGAGGCAGCTCTAAATGCTATTTGACTCAAGACAAACCCAAAAGAAGAGACTGGAAACAGAGCTGAGGCCAGGAACTATACAGCCATAGTGATTAACTTGAGTCAATAATTTAACTTTATTCTTCTCTCTGGTGCTAGTCCTAAATGGTGGTTTTTACACATTAAAGTCAGCTGTACTTTTTAAAAACTTTTCTCATTAGGAGAAAGGTAAATGCTCAGCTATACACACCAGGCAGTGATATTTCTGAATGCCCTTTTATGCCTAAATTAGCAGAAGGATCACTGATTTGGTGGTACTAATTATGCATGTGGCATCTTCAAAGAAGGCAAGAACAGGTTTGATACAATGGCATACTTACTGTCTTCTTACATACATCTCACTATGTATGCAGATACTTACAGAATTAGCACCGCAGCTGAACCAACATTAAAAAAAAGGGAAGAGTGCCCCGGGTAAGCCGTACCCCCCAAAGGGGAAAGGTGTCCCGGGTGAGCCGTGTGTCCCAGGGTGAGCCGAGTGTCCCAGGGGGCCGAGTGCCCCGGGTGAGCCGAGTGTCCCAGGGGGCCGAGTGCCCCGGGTGAGCCGAGTGTCCCAGGGGGCCGAGTGCCCCGGGTGAGCCGAGTGTCCCAGGGGGCCGAGTGCCCCGGGTGAGCCGAGTGTCCCAGGGGGCCATGTGCCCCGGGTAAGCCATACCCCCCAAAGGGGAAAGGTGTCCCGGGTGAGCCGTGTGTCCCAGGGGGCCGAGTGCCCCGGGTGAGCCGAGTGTCCCAGGGGGCCGAGTGCCCCGGGTGAGCCGAGTGTCCCAGGGGGCCGAGTGCCCCAGGTGAGCCGAGTGTCCCAGGGGGCCGAGTGCCCCGGGTGAGCCGAGTGTCCCAGGGGGCCGAGTGCCCCGGGTGAGCCGAGTGTCCCAGGGTGAGCCGAGTGTCCCAGGGGGCCGAGTGCCCCGGGTGAGCCGAGTGTCCCAGGGGGCCGAGTGCCCCGGGTGAGCCGAGTGTCCCAGGGGGCCGAGTGCCCCGGGTGAGCCGAGTGTCCCAGGGGGCCGAGTGCCCCGGGTGAGCCGAGTGTCCCAGGGGGCCATGTGCCCCGGGTAAGCCGTACCCCCCAAAGGGGAAGGGGGAAGGGTGTCCCGGGTGAGCCGTGTGTCCCATGGGGTCGAGTGCCCCGGGTGAGCCGAGTGTCCTAAGGGAAGCAGTGGGTCCCAGGGGAAGGGGCGGTGAAAACCAGAGGAGGAGCGGACTCTATTCATATGAGCCTGAGATGGTCACCATAAAACAAGCAGATTGTCAAATGACAGGGGGGAGGGGAAGGAGACCTGGGGGGAGACAGGAGAACAACCGAGGGACTGGTATCCATGAACATAAGTACAACCAATGAACACAAAACTCTGGGGAGGGAGGGCATAAATGGGTGGGGAGGGGGGGCAATGGTAAACTATGTACACAGAAAATACCTTAATAAAATAAAATTAAAAAAAAAAAAAGGGAAGATAAGGATGCCCACTTTGACCACTTTTGTTTGATATAGAAGTACTAGCCATAGAGATCAGACAAGAAGAAGAAATAAAAGACATCCAAATTGGAAAAGTAAAACTATCCTTATTTGCAGATGACATATTAAACATATAAAACCCCAAAGACTCCATCAAAAACTACTAGACCTAATAAATGAATTTGGCAATGTAGCAGGATACAAAATTAATACCCAGAAATCTATGGCCTTTTTATACACCAATAATAAACTCATAGGAAGAGAAATGAAAAAACAATCCCATTTACCATTGCACCAAAAAAAAAAAATTAAAATACCTAGAAATAAACTTAACCAAGGATGTAAAAGACCTGTCCATGGAAAACTACAGGACATTGAAAAAATAGATAGAGGAAGACATAAACAAATGGAAGAACATGCCATGTTCATGGGTTGGTAGAATCAACATCCATTAAAATATATTACCTAAAGCAATCTATAGATTCAATGCAATACCTATTAAAATACCAATGGCATAATTCAAAGATCTAGAACAAACTCCAAAAATTCATCTAGAATAATGAAGACTCCAAATAGACACAGCTGTCCCGAGAAAGCTGAACAAAGTTGGAGGGACCACAATACCAGACATCAAACTAGATTATCAAGCCACTGTTCTTAAAACTGCCTGGTACTGGCACAAGAACAGACATACAGACCGATGGAACAGAATAGAGGAGCCAGAAATTGACCCAAGCCATTAGACTCAATATTCGACAAAGGACGCAAGAACATGCAATGGAGTTAAGGCAGCCTCTTTGATAAATGGTGCTGGGAAATCTGGACAAATACAGGCAAAATAATGAAACTAGATCTTCAACTCACACCATACACAAAAACAAACTCAAAATGGCTAAAGGACTTGAAAGTAATATGGGAAACTAAAAATCCTACAAGACTCCAAGGGATTGGGAAATAGCCTAAATGCCCATCAGCTGATGAGTGGATTAGAGAACTATGATACATCTACACAATGGAACTCTACGCTGCTATAAAAAAGAAGGAATTCTTACCATTTGCAGCAGCATGGATGGAACTGGAGAGCATTATGCTAAGTGAAGTAAGCCAGGAAGTGAAAGAAAAATACCACATGATTTCACTCATTTATGTGTAATAAAGAACATTATAACCTGATGAACAAAAAAATAGATACAGAGGCAAAGAAGCATTGAACAGACTGTCAAATTACAGCAAGAAGGCTGGGGAGTGTTGGGGGGGGGGAGTAAGAGATCAACCGAAGGACTTGTGTGCATGCATATAAGCATGACCAATGAACGCAGTAACACTGGAGGGGGTGGAATAAGGGTATGTGCTGTGGAGCAGGGGAAGCCGAGGGAAGGTCAGGGGGTGGAAAAGGAGACATATGTACTAGTATTTCTAATACTTAGGGAAGACAACATTATTCCTCTACTCCCTAAAAAATGAAATCTGGTGAAACTACAAGTACATTCATATGTGAAGGAAATCAAGTCATGAAAGGATGTAAAGTTAATCACAGGTGACATTCAAGTTTACAAACAGCTCCATGGCCACCGGTTTCAACCTTGGATATATACTTATTGATCCTGAAATTCTGAACATTTATTGCAATCTGTAATATAACTGCTGTGAAATACTTGAAGGTGACAAAAATCCAAAATAGCATTCATGTCCGCCTTAACTACAACAGTAACATTTGTAAATATCGTATTGTGAGAGGGACTTGAGTTCCCCTCACTATACTTAGCAACCCAGGCTTAAATGCAGCGGTTTTCCCAATTTCAATCTCTTTCCCACATTCTATTACTACCTATATCACTACACCGTGTACCTTTTTCTTCCTGCCCACTCCCACTGCCACCTTAATGCATGCCTTCTCTCACCCCTTGCCTTAACCATGGCAATGGTTTATTCTAAGCAGTCTCCTAGCTCTGGCTTCTTATCCTTTCATTCCATCCACCTCACTGCTAAACTCTTTTGGCCCAGTGCTTCTGGGCTTCTCCATTACATACAGTACAAGCGCAAGATGGTCCCAACCTGGTTCTTCTTCCTCCAATCATATGCCATCAAACTCCTCTAACAACCATTTTGTTTATCACCTTAGGAAGGTTCATGTATCCTACAAATATTTATGAAGTGACTGGAGTGTCTATCATTCCTTTCTGGTCCATGATAACCTCTAGGTTCCCTTAAACATTACCATGTATCACTTTATACAGGTTATCCTATAAAACATTCCAATATACTGGCATGTTTTTATCAATAACTAGTGGCCTAGTGCATGAAATTCGTGCACGGGGGAGGAGAGTTGTCCCTCAGCTTGGCCTGCACCCTCTCCAATCTGGGACCCCTCAGGGGATGTCTGACTGCCAGTTTAGGACCGATCCCTGTGGCCTAAACAAGCATTTGGACATCCCTCTAGCAATCCTGGACCACTGGCTCCTAACTGCTCACCTGCCTGCCTACCTGATTGCCCCTAACCACTTTGCCTGCCAGCCTTCTTACCTCCAACTACCCTCCCCCGCCAGCTTGATCACCCCCAACTTCCCCTTCCGCTGGCTTGCTTGGCCCCAACTGCCCTTCCTGCTGGCTTGATGGTCCCAATTACCTCCCCCCCCCCTTGCTGGCTTAATTTCCCCCAACTGTTCCCCCCACTAGCCTGCTTGCCCCAACTGCCCCCCCCAGAGCCTGATCACCCCCAACTGGACCCCACTGCCGGCCTGCTTGCCCTCAATTGCCCTCCCCTCCTGGCTTGATTGCACCTAACAGCCTCTGCCTTGGTCCCTCCACCATAGCTTTGTTCTGAAGGATATCTGGAAGGACTCTCAGAAGGTCTCCTGGTCTAATTAGCATATTACCCTTTTATTAATATAGATTATTTTCAGATAGAGCCCAGCATCTTGTCCAGTATGTTATTTTATCTATTTATTGTTATATCTTCATATGTTCTGTAAAATAATTTGAGGCAGCTAACATAGTCGATAATTATGAAGTTATACTCACAATATAGGTATCACCTCACTATGCAAGTTCTTTCGTTATATACATTATCCCCTTTAATCTTCTTCACAAACCTATGAGGTGAATGGATGCCCATAGGAACAGTTATCATAGATATAGAATTAATACTTTTTACCAATACTCATCTATTCACCCTGCATGCTACAGATATAAAAAAGGGCTGGCAACATTTTTAAAAACTACATGTAAATTGTGCTAAAATTCAGTAATTGCCTTACTTTGGTAAGAGTCATTGTATAATATCAGTCATTATATAATATCAGTCAAAATATATTGAAAACAATGTATTGTGGCACTGTATATAATATGTACTCTCACTCTAATGCATTTGTCCACATACCCCTTTTCTCAATAAAATTTTATAAATAACAGTGATAAGCAACATAAGCTATCATGTAGTTTCACTTTTGCTAAATTTAGCACTACATAAAAAAGCTTTGGCTTGTTTTTCACAGCACACTAAGTATTGATTACTGCAGTTCATTTTAAATATTCATTCTAAAAATTTCAACAGAAAAGTAACTTGTATTTCTTCTAAAATGTTATCAACTAACATTTTAGAAACCATATAGAAATGGAAGAGAAACTCTGAAAGCAACTGATGTTGTGATTTTTGTTTTAAAGTTTTTGGGATATTCTTCAGTATTTAAAAATTGTAAAGGCACAGGCAGCACTTTTTTTTTTTAATAAATAGTAACTACTGTTGCAGTAGAAAATTTCCATTGGAAAGCTTTGAAATTGATAAGCATTTATGATCAATAGTAATTCTATTTCTAAAATAATTTGCAGGTTTCAAAATAAAACTAATACTGTAATTCTCTCAAAGTTGTCTGAGAAGTTCAAAGTTTGTATCTTTGCAAAAGTATTATACAAATTAATTTAAACCAAATCCCTCCTTAAAAGAATAAGAATGTGAGTAGTCAGCTGAGTTCTTATGTAAGCAGTAAGTTTTGTGTGCAGGAAGCAGCATGCCGAATGTCAGAGCAGAGCCGACATTCCCAACAAACTCTCGCTCCAAAGTCCAAGAGAAATGAAACTTCTGAAAACAAAGTTTTCAATTTAAAATACCAAGGTTTAAAAAACACACACACAAAAAAAAATTGTTACTTTCAACAAAATTATCACTTCCAAAAATTTAACAATTCAACACAGTTTAGCAGAACAACAACAACAGAACTAGGTCCAAAAAAACAATACTTTCACCCATTGTTTGAAATAGAACATAAAAATCTACCATCTGCCAAAATATAATCAGAAACTTAACATTTTAAGGACAAATTATTAATTTGTAGTACAAATGTCTGACAACTCTGGATAAAATGTTTTCATTGTTGACGAATGATTCTCCCGCATTAATACTGAAAGCTGGTAGTTTTAGAACAGGAAAACAACCCATCACGATATGGACTGTTAGGTGCACGAGTTTGTCTATTCTGGGCTTATTTTAAGTCTGTTTGGACACCCCAAGGTGTTTTTTTTTGTTTGTTTGTTTTTTTACTTATCCATTACTTTCTATAAAAACCAGGCTAGATCTTAACATCCCAGCTATAAGAATTAAGAATACTAAGCAAGAGGAAAAAGAGAATCTTTCACTATTACAATGGAGGCAGTTAGCAAAGCTTTGCCTACTTACATAGCTTGAGGAGGAAATTTGTCCCTTCCTCAAAAAGGGTAGCAAAAGGATGTAAATAGTATCTGAGAACATTCTTGTTGTAAATTTCAAATTTTTTCACAGTGCCCAAAAGAGTAAACTAATATAAAGAAAACGTGTGTGTGTGTGTATATTTTTGAAATGTAGCATAAACCCTAAACCTGAGCAGAATGAGAAACAGTGACAAGGGAAACGGAGAACAGGAAGGGCTCACTCACATTTTATGCCCCTTCAGTGGATAGTGGAAATGACTAGCGGGTTATGTTGGTGGGCCTGAGGTCACATTTGGAATAGGAAGCAATTGCTCCCTCCCTGCCAGCATCAATACACAAACATCAAGGGCAGCAAAGTGTTAACATGCTACACAGTCCTAGGTGTTGCCTTGCTCCATTTTTGACTCCTATGGGAAAGGTAAACTACCGTATTTGTCGGCGTATAAGACGATTTTTTGGCCCTGAAAAATATGCCTCCAAGTGGGGGGTAGTCTTATACGGCGAGTATATAACAAACTCTGTATTTTGAGTGGAAATGTTAAGGGGTCGTCATATACGCCAGCAAATACGGTAAATAAACTCAATATAAGCAAGAACCCCACACTGAGGAAAACTCATTACTGTGTCCATAAAGCCCAAACTATTCTTTTCCTAGTTTATCTTTTTATATCTAGTCCATAACCTACTCCAAGGTTACTGCTTTTTATTCATTTGGAAATATATAACTAGAACAAATAAAAAGTTGGAAGATACTTTTTAAATTATAAAAGTCATACTTAAACGAAAAACACTAAAAGTATTTAAATTAGAAAATAAAGCTATCATATATATATATATAGTTGATTTTATATATATATATATATATATATATATATATATAATTGATTTTTTACAGAGAGAAAAGGAGAGGGATAGAGAGGAACATTGACGAGAGAGAAACATCGATCAGCTGCCTCCTGCACACTCTCTACTGGGGATGTGCCTGCAACAAAGGTACATGCGCTTGACTGGAATCGAACCTGAGACCCTTTAGTCCACAGGCCAACGCTCCATCCACAGCCAAACTGGTTAGGGCTAGAGAATAATAAACATTGTACACATAACCCTAATCTTAAAAAAAATTGTACGTATTTAATTTGGGAATAACAACAGAAGTGATTGTCTTGTATGCGACTTTTTACATGTAAAGCTCTGTTCATTTGTTGTCATCACAACATTTTGAGAAAATTTTCTATGTCAATAGATAATCTTTTATTACACATTCTTTGATGTTTGCTAAGTATTCAGTTCTAACTTAGCCATTCGCTCCCTATTAGTTATTCTCTGTTTTTGTTTTCTATCATAAATACCACTGCAGAAACTTTCACAAACATCTTTGATCACATATTAAATTCCCAGAAGAACAGGATCTTTTGCACACGTTGTTAAACTGCCCACCCACCCTATCTCGCTAGGAAGCAGGCTTGTGCATTGCCTCTAATTCACTCCACAGAAAACAAATCTGGTTAATGGACAAAAACTGCTTATGTCTTTATTGGGGTGTTTGTCTTCTCAATTAGCAAAAATGTTTTACATACTAAGTATTTCAACACAGCCTATTGAGGACATATCTAGAAAGCTCTCATTTTAAGTCATATTTTAAAGTATTTCATTTCTGATACCCTGCTTCCCTGAAAATAAGACAGTGTCTTATATTAATTTTTGCTCCCCAAAATGCGCTAGGTCTTATTTTCAGGAGATGTATTATGTTTCCATGAAGTAGGTCTTATTTTCGGGGGATGTCTTATTTTCGGGGAAACATGGTAGTTTAGGCCTGTGATGTTCAAAGCATTTACTATATGCTCACATGAGAATGCGTTTAGCCATATTATAGTTTGAAGTTTCAAGTGAGCTTGAAAATAAAATGGCTAGCCAAATGTAGTTCTGGTTCAAGATGATATTGTTATTTTATTTCAGCTCCCTCTGGAACCCAGTAAAATGAAAAGGAATGGCATTTGTTTTTAAGAATAAAGACAAGAGAAGTGATATTTTGTCAATAGCACAATGCTTTGGGGTGTGGGCAGGGAGAGAAGAGCTAATGCAATCGGACTGGGCATTCTGGAGTCTGTTAAGTTGCCGGTGGGGAAAGTAAGAAGTAACCTCCTTACTAGGACAGGACTTCCAAGAGATTCAGAAATGGGGATAAAGAAAGGGGTCAAAATCAGTTCAATGTCTGTTTAAAAGTATCTATAGGGAGGGCGAGCTGTTGGGGAGAGGTCAAGGGGATGGTGGAAAAGGAGACTCATGTAATACTTTGAACAATAAACTTAATTAAAATGGCTTTTTTTATTGTTTAAAGTATTATTTATGTGTTACTTATGATTCCTTTTCTCCCCATTGACCTCCCCCCCCGGCCACCCCCACCTCCCAACACATGCCCTCACCCTCCTAGTGTCTGTGTCCATTGTTTATGCTTATATGTGTGCATACAAGTCCTTTGCTTGATCTCTTACCCCCTCCCCCGACAGTCCTCCCCTACCTTCCCACTGAAATTTGACACTTCTCTGTCTGTTTGTATTTTTGTTCATCAGTTTATGATGTTCATTATATTCCATAAATGAGTGCGGTCATGTGATATTTAACTTTCTCTGACTGGCTTATTTCCCTTAGCATAACGCTCTCCAGGTCCATCCATGCTGTTGTGAATGGTAGGAGTTCTTTTTTACCGCAGCATAGTACTCCATGTATAGATGTTCCACGGTTTCTTAATCTACTCGTGTGCTGATGGGTACTTAGGTTGTTTCCAAATCTCAGCTGTGGTGAATTGTATACAGGCAGTCCTCAGGTTAAGTTGGACTTGACGTACCTCCTTTCATGGTTATGTTGCCATCTCCCATTTATTTATAACAAAACAAAACGAAGTTCTGTCATTTTGACATATGTACATATGTACTTTGTTTTTTTATTATTTATTTACCACAAGTAAACTTTAGTCAGGAATTATCTTTCTTTTATTTATTTATTTATTTATTTTTACTGTTTCACTTCATTATTGCTGTGTATGTGTTCCAGGTGGTGACGTAGGTGTTTATTTAGGTGGGTTATGACTTAACAGCAAAAATTGTGTTACTTCGCAGCATAGGAATGGATCTCTGACGTAATTCAAGGACCTACTGTAATTTAATAAAGTGAATCAATAGAAAAAAAAGAATATTTACAGTTTTCTCTTTATAGAAATGACAGTTAAGGTTATGGGGACCAACTTGCCTGTGGAAAACCAAAATGTTGCATAAAAAATATTTTGAAAAATCTCCTTAAAAACACTGGTGAGCTGACAAAATAATTAAGGACTTAGGTGAAAAATTTAAAGGAAAGCACCCAGTCACTTGTGCTGTGAAAATGTGTACAAATTCAGACAAATTTATGTTTCAAATAAAATGACATGAAACCCACTAGAAAAACAGACACACAAAGAAAATGTACACATAGTTCATCAAGGAGGAACTCCAAATGACCAATAAATGAAAAGCTATTCAGCCTCATTAGTAACCAGGGAAATGAAAATCCAAACCACCATAAAATATCATTATACACCCACCAGATTGGCAAAAATTAAACATTTCATAATAAGGATGTGCATTTAAATGGCACATCGCTTTGGAAGGCAGTTTGGTATTACCCAGTATAGAGGAAAACAAGAATATGTCTGATCCAGTAACTGGATATATACTAAAAGAAATTAATATGTCTATATAATAAAATGTGTAAGAATTCTGACAGCAGCATTTTTTGTTGTTAATCCTCACAGTATTTTTTCCATTTATTTTTGAAGAGGGGGAGAGACAGAGAGAGAGAGAAACATCAATGTGAGAGAGACACATGAATTGGTTGCTTCCCACACGTGCCCAACGAGGTATATGTGCCCTTGACTGGAATTGAACCCCCAACTCTTCAATCCAAGGGCTGATTCTTTAACCATTGAGCAAACTGGCTAGGGCTGACAGCAGTATTTTTTTGTAGTAAACCAAAACCAGAAACTACCTAAATGTTTGCAAGAACAGAATGAATGTATAAGTTATTACAATGATCTACAGTTCTATGTAATAACATGGATGAGCTATGCAATGTAGGGTAAAATGAAACCGAATATTCTACTCATTTAAGTTCACAAACATGCAAAGGAAGCTCTCGTTTATATAATAAGAACAGCAAAAAAATGAAAATAAAAATTATCATAAGCATCAAGATAGTGGTCAATTATGGGGAAGGTAAGACAAATGGGACTATAATCTTGGAAGGTCACACCAGAGGCCTCAAGTATTCATTAAAGTGTATAAGATGGAATTTTCATTTTTATGTATGCTTTGTTTCATAGTAAAAACTTAAAATTCTAAACAAATAAGCAAGTAGGGAAAGAAACCAATAACTTAATCCTTCTATTCCCTCCCCTACTCCCTGACATCTTTCCTTTTGTTGTCTGCATTCTGAAACTTCTAGACTGCTCCTGTAATTTTCTTATCTCTTATTTTCTATCTTTTTGCCTTTTTGCTCTTATTTCTGCATTATTTTTTATCTTTATCTCCCAGGCCGTCTACTAAGCTTTTCATTTACACTTTCATTTTTAAAATATATATATTTTTTTATTGATTTTTTTTACAGAGAGGAAGGAAGAAGTATAGAGAGTCAGAAACATTGATGAGAGAGAAACATCTATCAGCTGCACACCCCCTACTGGGAATTATCCCGAAACCAAAGTACATGCCCCTTGACCGAAATCAAACCTGGGTCCTTTCAGTCCGAAAGCCGATGCTCTACCACTGAGCCAAACCAATTTTGGCTACACTTTCATCTTTTTAACTTCTAAGAGTTGGGTTTTTTCTGAGTGCTTCCCTTACTCTTATTTGTGAATGCAGTATTTTTCTTATTGCTGAGCATATAAATGATAGGTTTGTGTAAGTTCCTGCTCTCTGTATATTGTTCTCATACTGTTGTTTGCTTTACTCTCTGTTTTTGAAAGTAGAAGCTATCCTTCCTTTCACCCTATCCAGAAAATTGGAGGCTTTCTCTATAAAGATCAAAACAGAAAAGAGCTCTGGACTGAAGGGTTCCAGACCCAGTTGAGGGTGGCTTGATGATTAAGTGGGCTGTTACACACCCAATATCAATAGAGTTCATATAGTCTAAAGAACAAAGGCGGGGGGTGGACCTGAAGAAAAATCCACAGTGACCAGGGGCCTGAGAGGTAATATCAAATGGCGTAAATTAAATCCCAGGATAAGAAGGCAGTGAGAAAAGAGCAAAATATATTCAAAGAATTAAAGGGTATAAAGATATTAGAACTACATTTAGCATGGTCACAGAGCACAATTTACAAAAATCAACACTCTTTCTATACATTGCAACAAAAAAATTTACTTATGAAAATTTAAAATTAATGTTATTTATAATTGCAGCAAAACATATACCCAGAAAATAGTAATAAATTAGGGAACTGGTGTGCAAGAGCTCTAAGGGAAAACTAGAAAACATTATTTACATAAACTAAAGAAGATCTAACTAAATGGAGGGATATACAGTGTTAGCTATGTCTGTTCTTCCTAAATTGATCTATAAATTCAATGCAGCACAATCATAATCCCAGTAGAGTGTGTGTGTGTGTGTGTGTGTGTGTATATGTGTAGAAATTGACAACTCGACATGGAAATGCAAAGACTTAGAAGATCCTGTATCGTGGCTTGACCTGGGAGAGAGCTAAATATCTCCATTCACTTGCCAACTATTTTTGAGTGCCTGGGATTAAATATATACAATGAAGGCAACTCATCCATTCCAATCAAAACAATTCTTAAGTCTGTGGCATATGCAAAACTCTTCTCTTAGATGTTTTATAAGCTGTTGTGGTTTCTAAATAGTAGTAACATTCATTATTTGGTTTAGGCAAACGCCTGAAATATATTAAAGAAGTCACTGCTCCAACAAGTCAGCCAAAGAGATAATGGAATGTTAGAGGAAAAATAAACTAACTTAAAGAAAACTTTATTTTGCCAAAGGCTTGGTCGGATGTGCTAACTCAGAATTATAGGTGTACTTTACTTTATGAGGTTCTCGTTTCAGCACTTTTAAAAATTAAAGGTAAAGGCTCTGATAGCTTATAGCAAAAGGAGATGCTCTACTTAAGCAAATTAACTAGAAAACAGTATATTTGAGAAGAAGAGCTGGAAGCAGAAGTCTTTCCCTCAGCAACCAGAACGCTAATAAAAATGACAAAAGCAGAAAGAACTACTACTTCCACCACTGGGTCCTTTTAGGGCACCTGCACACACTGCTCCCAACTGCCCGAAAGAGCAAGTCTTCTAATTGCTAACACTCTTTTAACAGAACATGGAATTATATCCTTTAGTATTACCACACTTTGTTTTACAACCAGAAAAAGATGAAAGAGAAAGGATATTAAATACTTAATATAAACCTGTTATTAACTGTTGTCAGAGAATTATTACTTTCATTAAAGTAGACTCATTGGTAAGGAAAAAACCTTTTCAAATTGTGACTGAATATATAATTACTCAATTTACAACAGATAATATAGGTGAAGCCCTCCACTCTTCTTATGAATTCAACCTAAATGTTACCACATCATACGAGCTTGATGTGGATAGTTTTGTGGCAGAAAAAAACACTGAAAAAGAAATGAGTGTCTTTCATCACATGTGGTCCTGGCTCCCTCCCATCGGACGTTTGTCCAGGATGATGCGATTGTTGAGTCGTAAACTGTTCCACTGACGCCATGTTCCCAATGACAAATCGGTCTCTCAGACCTGCGGCGGGAATCAGCACAGCCAGTCAGAACAGAGTGAACACCGAATTGCCATGCAGGTGTCTCAGGAAAAAAAGTTCTGAGACATACCATGTTTCAAGAAAACAGAATTTCCTTTTGGTTACCTCATTTAATCTGTTAATTTCCCTAATTTAATGTACACATAATTGTTGCTAACTTTTACTCAGTATGTGTCAGGCACTGTGTCAAGGCTGTTCAGAGATTATCTTGGTTATTTTCATTTTGGCGATGCCTTGGAGAATGGATTTTATTAACATCCCCACTTTCAGGACAAGAAAAACAGTGCAGGGGTCAGCTGCCCAGGGCACTGAGGCGGTGGTGCTGAGACCAGGAATCCGGGTTCTCGGACCTCCTGCTGAGGAGTTCCTTCACTGCCGTCTATTGCTGCTGCCCACTTCAATGACATCTCTGTAACTTTACCACGGATCTGCATTTGAATCATCAACTTTAGGGTAGACGCAGTCTCTGTTTTCATGAAGCTCCCGCAGCCCACTGTAAGGCATGGATAAGGAAATGGACAGTTATCACACACTGTGATTCCTGCTGCGAGGAGGACGCGGCATCATTGCTAAGAGCTGGAAAGGTTAAGTTGGAGAGGGAAGGTGAGGAGAGAAGATAATGAGCAGAGGCCTCTTAATACCCAGAGCACACTCATTTGGGAAACTCAAAGTAAAGGCAACAGAACAGAACTAACAAAATACCAAGAAGGTTTGAAAGTGCTATCCGCCTGCCCGCCAGTGTGGCTCAGAGACTGAGTGTCAACCTCTGAGCCCAGAGGTCATGGTTTGATTCCCAGTCAGAGGGCATGCAGGGGGCAGCTGATCAACGATCCTCTCTCATCACTGGTGTTTCTTTCTATCTCTCTCCCTCTCCCTTCCTCTCTGAAATCAATAAAAATATATATTTTTTAAAAGAAAAGAAAATATTGTCAAACCAAGGTTCCACGGTAATCTGGAAACCATAAGCTAAATTTCATCACGTGCAAGGATAAGACAGCATCTAAGAAAGGTGGTAAGAGAGAAATCTTAACACCAAGTGTCTTACTGCATCTGGCACAGCATTCTAGTGCAAAGCATTCCGCCCACCAGAAATGGGCAGCCACAGAGATCCCCGATATCCTACCACCAACGCACTGGGGACCATCCACGCAGTCAGCTTCCCTGGACTTCAAGCTCCTTCATGTGAGACTCACAGATAAAGCCACTCATCTTGTAGGATGCTAAAACTGATCATTTTCTCGGGATTCTTTCAGTTCTAAACCATGATTCTCTAACTCAGATATACAAAGGCAAACAACCAGAGATGCACAATATCACTAGCTTAATTAGAACCAGTACTAGTAGCTAATTCTGTGTTTAAGGACCAAGCAATGTGCTAGCACTTGACATTCCTTACTTTACTCAGTCTTCCCCACAAACACATGAGGCAATTTTTATTATCATCCTGAAACATACAGGGAAAATGCAAACTTTGAGAAGTTGCCTGCCCAAGGTCACATAGCTAGCATTAGTGGAGCCAGGTTTCTCGTCTAGGCGTTCCAGCGCCTGAGTTCCTGCCTCTCTTTTATACACTGTTAGCAGCAGTACTCCCAGAACTGTTACCTGCACACACTGATAGTACTTAGCCTTTTTTCAAAGTATTTTCACGTTAGCAATTTATCTTATCTTCCTAATATTCTTGGAAGGTAGACAAAACAAGTATTGCTATCCCCTTAGAGATGAGGTAATGGAAGCTCTGTGAGGTCCTGCAGGGATTCAGTGATGCACTGGGGCTAGAATCCAAGTTTTGGGACCTCCCTTTCTGTGTTCCTCCAAATACAGCAAATTACACAGATTCAGAAAACCAACATGAGAAAGTACAGACGCTTTCACTTAACTTTGTGTGGTTAATTAATTTAGAAAAGGATGATTAATAAAATACTTTATAAATCAACTCTTTTAGGCAAGCAATTTCTCTAAATTATATTTTATTATGTTCCCATAAAGTATAACAGGGAGCAACCTTTAACTTACTGTGCTGTGATATAGTGCTTAGCATTTAAATATTATATTTTGTTGTGTCTAGTTTAGGGAATCCAGACTTTAAAAGGACTAAGATAAATTAGGCATGAAAGAGAAAAATACTGTAGATTCCCAAGTCTTCTTTACTAATTACTGTATAACAGTTTGATTTCTCTAACATGAAGTCAGTTAATCTTTATTAATCTTTTATTTCAAGCTAATCAAACAAGAACCACATCAAAATAATAAAAACAATTAATACTGAGTACTTACTATGTGCTAGACATTAGTCTAAGTACTAAGTACTTCATAAATATTAGCTCAGTATAATCCTTATAAAAACTTACCTTATTCAATCCCTACCATAACCATATGCAGGTCTATTATGCCCAAGCAGACAAGGAAAATGCCAATTCATAGAAATTAGCTGCCCAAGGCCACTAACTAGCATTTAGTAAAGTCAGATTTCTCATTTCTTGTATGTGTTAACAGCCTTTTTTTATGGATGAAGAAAAGTTAGGTTATTTTCCCAAAGCGAGTCACCCAACTGAAAAACAGTTGCATCTGGATCCCAAATGAAGTAGACCACTCGGTGCCAAACTCTTAGCCACTATTCTACGCATGTGATAAAGGATAGGTTATTAAGGAGGCATACATGCTGTCAGAATCCTAAATCTAAGTTAAAAGGTAAGTTACTGAAAAGCTAGAGATAATCAGCAAGGAAATGAGCCGATAACCACATGATTGAATGAGACAGTAGCTGTGGTCCACTAGGGGGTATGTTAGGGTCACTATTCCACTGACTCCTTTCCCCCCTTATAACAAGCTTAGAATTCATGGCATCTGCCACTTCCCGTTTTGGTCCTACAGACAAACCTTCAATCCAGAGCGATCTCCAGAAGAAAAGATGAGACATAACAGAAGAGGAAAAATAGGTCTTTATTCAGCTTCATTTTATGATTTCCTACCTATCCTAGCATCAGTATTTTAAAATAAAATAATTTAACAAAAGATCTAGGGCCTTGAACAATATATAGGAAACTGAATTTTTGTGCTTTTCTGAGAAAGATATAAATCTAAGAAATTAAAAATTTCCAAATTTGAAAACCTTTGGATTAAAGGGAAAAGACAGCCACTGAAATAATTTTCAGATTCCAGGAGTGGCTCAAATAGTAAATTCGTAAAAGCTATAGTAAGGGATAGCAGCAAGCCAAAACCGGTTTGGCTCAGTGGATAGAGCGTCAGTCTGCGGACTGAAAGGTCCCAGGTTCTATTTCAGTCAACATTGGTTGCGGGCACATCCCTGGTAGGGGGTGTGCAAGAGGCAGCTGGTTGATGTTTCTCTCTCATCGATGTTTCTAGCTCTCTATCCCTTTCCCTTCCTTTCTGTAAAACATCAATAAATATATTTTTTAAAAAGGGAATAGCAGCAAAACTGAAATGACTAGAAACTTCAAAACTTAATTATATTTCAAAAAAAACCCACCCAACTAATTATGAAGCAAAAACAATTTAGGCAGAAAACAATTAGGATAATCAGAAAATCAAGTAAGATTCTTCTATAATCAGAGATTGCTTGACTGAAACTATAAATGCTACAAAGTTATTATTGAAGACTGATTTCTGATGTTTCCAAAGCTACAATGAGAGGTGACCTTATATATGCACAGTGTTCTATAATTACCAGACAGGTTTTAATAAGTAGAACTGTAAAGACAGTCTTTTTATTTATTTTTTTAGAGAAGAAGCTTTTCTTAATGAGGAGTTTCCTCCCTCTCTTTTTCTCATGCTTAAATGTAATAGTATATAGAATGTATATTTGATACAGAAAATGCCAAATATCCACATATTCATAAATAAACAAATACATTTTGCCATTATCTTTACTGCAATTTATTCTAATCATCTTTTACTACAGTATTAAGAAAGGAAAGACTAAAGTTCAAAAATTTGATGTAATAAATTGCAATAATTACCCTTTATAAGAATTAAAACTGGAACTAGTATGGCATTTGCCCCTTTACTTCTGTTTAAAAAAATGCACCTGAAAATATATACCTTAAGCTAGTGCTACTACCTCTAGGGCCCAAGTCTGATGTTAGTTATTTTTACAGGGTTTTTACATTGTTAAAGAATTAAAGGCCTTTTTCACTTGTAAATCCCACTTAAGCTGAATAAATTACATGAATTTCTACTATCTGTTATAGGCATTAGATATGGCTTTTTGCAAAATCCATTTTACTATACATAAAACTGGAGATTGCCAAGAGCTTAATTAGGTATGAACTTTTACTACCTTAGAATTTCAGCCTAAAAAGTCCACCTATTCCCACTAATCAAGAACATGCAATCACATTCCCATTGTAGAAACTTAGGCCAAACTAAACACCCAGGAATATCGTAATAGCGCTATCAAATCTATGCTACAAAGTTTTCATGCACCCCCTCAAAAACCAATAGCTCTGCTTGGAGGATAAAGTCCACGTTTCCTCGGTTAGGAAATACAGTTCCCCATCTGCCTCTCCAGATTGAGCACTTCCTCCTGTGAGCACCCACTCAGTGTCAGCATTCAACCTCTGTCCCCCCACCAGCTTCGCTGAATTCCTGTCTACTTGTCGTTTTGGTCTAAGGCCTTGACCCTCAAAACACAGGTAGCCTGACCAGGTTGCGCTGCACACAGTTCTTCAGTATTTACCCCAAATCTCAGGGCCCCCGTGATGGTGTAAAACTTTTTCCAGCCCGTAGCTCTGATGATGAATTATATGTTGAGTTTGCCTCACAGCATCAACTTACCTTTCTGGTAGCAATACTTTGGAGCTTCAATTATAAATGGGAAATGTGACTTCTAATAAAACTGCCGAAAAATGCCCACTGAGACTAAACTACAACATTCAAAATCAGGGCAATAACGTTAGAAGGTACTGTAACACTATTTTTAAAAGCTGACTTAATGATCAAATAAACTGATACAGCTTAATTGATCCTTGTTGTTTGCAGATTACATACCTGCAAGCTCACCTACTTGCTAAAAGTTATTCATAACTCCACCATCAATCCTTGCGCTGCTTTCCGTGGCCGCAACCCTGAGCTGCTCCATGCGCACCTTTCCAGCTCAAGTCCATCGCAGTGACCTGCCTTCCTGCTTCAGCTCAGGCTGGAAATGTGTCCTTTTCATGGGATAGTTAGTGCCCTGTTTTTGTGCTCTTTGTTGGTGATTTCCTGTTTAAAACAGCCCCAAGCGCAGTGCTAAAGTGCTCAGTATTCCTAAGCACAAGAAGGCTGTGATGTCCCTTAAGGAGGAAGGAGGGTATCAGACAAGCCTTGACTAGGCACCATGAGTTCATGTTACAAAGGTGTCTTTAAACAGAAACACAGATAAAACAAGGCTCCACACTAATAGGTTGGCAAAAATAGTATGACCAGAGGCTTGTAACCCCATTTCCCCAAGGAGCAATGGCTCAAGATTTGCTAATTCAGTGTTCACTGAGACTATTTTAGAACATAACTAGAGTGAATAATGAGAATCCACTACATAGCCATATGGTGAATATTTAGGTCTCTATTAAACAGGATGGTGTAAATCAAGGATTAGCAAATTTTTAATGTAAAAGGTTAGATGTGTCACATATTCTCTTTTGCTTACTTGTTTGTTTTTAGTCCTTAAAAAGGTAAAAACCATTCTTAATTCATGGCTTTGAAGGGCCAGGTTTGGCTTGTGGACTGTAGCTTGACCCCTCATGTAGATCTAGAAGCATTATCCACATCCACCCGTTACCCATATCCCTCACGCATACCCATCCATCTACCCATCGATTATTCATGCCTCCCTCCACTGGTCATTCCTTCATTCATCCAACAGACACACACACAGACACACACACACACACACACAATATATATATATATATATATATATATATATATATATATATATATATATATATATATATCTCACACTAGAGGCTTGGTGCATGAAAATGCATGCACTGGAGTGGGAATCCCTCAGCCTGGCCTGCCCCCTCTCATAGTCCAGGAGCCCTCAGGGGTGGAAGGAGCCCTGGAGATCAGGGGAAGGTGATGCCCCATCACATCTCAGCTGCTGCCACTGCTAGCAATGCAAGCCTCGTCCGGCCCTGGCTACTTTAGCCTCGGGCAGCCCTGGGCGGCTGGGCAGCCGCCATCCGAGGCTTGCTTGTGCTCCTGGGCAACTTGGGGCTGAGGGGACGGGGGACTCCAGAGGCAGGTGCGAGGAGCAGCCAGACCTGCCTGGGGGCAGGCCCGGCTGTGCAGTGTGTCTGTCACCCTGAGGGGCTGAGGGGACTGGGTGCCGCCTTCTTGTGGCTGTGGGTGCTGCCATCTTTGTGAGGGTGTGATGGTCAATTAGCATATTTCCTTAGATTTTATTTATTAATATTCTGACAGAAAGTCATTATATATATAATATATATGTAATATTCTGACTTTTTGTCAGAATATTAATTACCATTTTTTCAAAAAAAGATAAGGGCTCAAGTTAAACATTATATATACATATAGAAAAATAATGACTCTTACTATATTTGTAAATATTTTCCCACCAATGCTCCTCTGGATTATTAACAATTACTTTTCTCTCCATGCATGCCATCTTAGTGATGTGGTAAAACTGAAGGGGGTGGGGAAAGGAGCCTCCTCTTACACACACTTTCCTCTTCTTATCCTCCCAATTGCAATGCCCAGACAGAGGGTGGGGCAGGTCCAAGAGAATCAGGCCATCTTCAGTGGTAGCACACTCTTCATGAGCTGCTTTGTGATACCAAAGCCACCACACACCATTTTCCTTTCAGCACCATCAGAGGATGGCTCTCCTTCTCTAACTGCTGCACTTCATCTTGACTCAGGGCAGCCGCTGCTGTCACTCTCCTCCCAAGGGGGCCGGCCTCCCTCACCTGTTTGAGATGGTAGGTGGGGAAAGCTCCTCTTCTACCTCCTCATCTTCACTACCACTTACACTTCAGAGGACTGCACTCCTCCTTCAAGGTCTACTTTGGAACCTGGCTATCTTCCTCTCCATCCATCACCGCCACTATCCAGTGCTTGATGATTCCACACACACCTGAGCCTCAGGTTTTTGCATTAGTTATTGGGATCTAAAACACAGAATTTCCTAAGACAAACTCAACATTTCTTCCATCTCCAAACCTTCCCCTTTTCTACATCTTTCATAGTCTTGCTTCACTGCCTTCAAACCTCCTCGGTTCTCCTGCTTACATTTTCATTTATTTATACATCTAACACATATTTATTGAGCGCCTCTCATGTACCAGGCACTAGGGGATATCCTGGTGAAAAATGCAGACATGGTCTTTTTCTCTCACAGCACTTTTAGACCAGGGGGAGATAGAGTCAGGTAAACAAATAGCCTCAACACAACACGACAGATGCTGACCAGGCGATACCCGGCGCTGGGACGGTTCTGAGGAGGGACATCCGATTTAGATGTGGGGACCAGAGGAGGGGCCTGCTTGAGGGTGTGATGTTTTCGCTGGGGTTTGGCTACCCAGGAGGTGGCTAAACAAGTAGAAAGGATATGGGGGTTAGAGGTGGGGTGAAGAATAGGGAAGAGTATTGTATAAGAAATAGGACAGGAAATAGGGAAGTAAAAGCAGTTTGTAAAGGTTACACCATACCAAAAGCTTACCAGATGACAAAAGCCCTTATAAGCCAGAGTAAACAGTCACACTGTCCTGGGGCAGTGAGGACCCTAAGGGACTGGACATTATCTGTATGTGTGAAAGCTCTAGCTGCATATAGAATATAGACTGAAGAGGGAAAGAGAGCCAGTCAAGATGATGATGCTACAGGGCTATGGCAGCCTACATTTAAGGCTAGAGAAAGGTAAGTAGGTGGGTTTGTGAAGTACTCCATTAGTCAAATCTATGAGACTTGATGACTGAAATGTAGTGGGGGAGGGGGGAAACTGAAGGTTTTGTCCAGACTTCTACATTGGGGAATGAGATTGAAAAAGTACTGTGCATCTTCTGAGACAGGGAACACTGGAGAAAGAGGGAGCATGGCTTGCCATAAATTGATGAATTATTTTGCACATGCTGAATTTGAGAGGCCTCTGACCCACCAAAGAGAAGATACTCAATAGGTAGTTGGAAATACAGTAGTCCTCCCTTGGATATGTTCCAAGACTCCCAGCAGATGCCTGAAACCATGGACAGTAAGTACTAAACTACACACACACACACACACACACACACACACACACACACACACAGTTTTTTCCTATTCAGATTTTTTCTCCTAAAGGGAGCATTTTGTGGCTTTTGTTGGGCATATCCAAAATGCCAACACCACTACTCATCTGCTTTGGGGCTGGTATGCAGTAAAATTGAACACACACCATGAATCCATAACAGTCCAAGTGGATTTGATAACTGCGACGGCTACGGGCGGGGGCGTATAAAGCGTGACTAGGATGGACAGAGGGATGATTCATATCCCAAGTGGATGGCACAAGATTTCATCATGTTACTCACAATGGCCTGCAAGTTACAGCGTATGCATCTATTTCTGGAATTTTCCGTCTCATTTTTTCAGACAGGGTTTGAGTATGGAAAGTGAAACTGCAGATGAGAGGGGACTACTGTAAGGGCCAAATCTCAGGAGAATGTGTCTGAGTGGAGATACAAAAAGATGGGTGTCCAAAGCATATGGAGAGATGGCAACTGAAGCAACGGAAGATAAAAGATCACGAAGAGGGAGAAAGTGAGAAGAGGGCCTGGAGCAGCTTCTGAGAAGCTGTAAAAGGAATGAGAACTTGCGGAGAAGAGGCCAATGAGGTAGGAGGAGGATAACTAGGAACTATTATTGCAAAAACCGATAGGAACAAATCCTTAAGAACAGGATCCTGAAAAGTATGGTGGTGCACAGCAGGTCACTGAAAAGTATCCACTGAATTCAACAACAAGAAGTAATTGGTAGCTTTGGAAAGATGCCAGTGATTCCCAAGGCCAGTGGGAACCATAGCTTTCAGAAGCCTATCAGTGTCTACCCTGCATGTCCTCTCCACCCCACTCCACACTCACTGCTGTGCATGCTTTGGCTTGCCTGATCTTTGGGACTGGCTCATATCATGACTGCCGGAGTAATTTTTCTAAAATCCAGTTTCCAAATCAATCCTGGCTCAATTGCATAATGGTTCTTGACTGCTCTCAAAATAAAAATCTGAACTTATTAACATGATATCCAATGAATTCCATTATGTGGTTCCAATATATGTATCCAGCACTTTGCCCATATTCCAACCACCTCCTCACATCTGACTGTAAAAAATGCTGACATTTTAAAATAATTTAAAAACATTTAAAAAGTCAAGATTTTCATTATGGGCATTTAGGTCAGAATAATTTCTTCTTCTTTTATTATTATTTTTTGAGGCATGGGTCCAGGGCTCTCTTTATTCATCCCAGCACATGAACAAACAAGATCTGACAGAGCAGGACTGTCATATAACACAGACACTCCCTGTGGCGCTCTGGCATGAGACACATGACATAAAGAAGGGGGAATGTGTTTGTAATATTGTAATGCGCTTTATAAATACTAATTTTTTAAATTAGAAAACATTTCCACCCTATTACCAGCTCACTCATTCTAAACATCCTCAGCTAACTAAAATGACAAAAGAAAGAAGAGATATGGTTTCCTTTTTAAAGGTTCCCTCCAATCAGTCTTGCAGAAGGTGCCTGGTTGTTTCCCATAGGAAGATGGTACTTTGTATATACTGCACTAAACCCCAAGAGTTATAGCTCTTCATTTATACCAGATGCTTATCAGGAAACAATTATGTGGGTCAAAAGCCAGGTAAAACTTACAGACCATTTTAATCCAAACAATCAGAGGCCTGTGACACATCTAAGAAAGTGTTTAAAATGACCTAACAAATTAAGCAGGTTTTGTTATGTACTTTTAGGCATAGCTGAATCCCTCCCAACATTCTCATCCTCTCAAAACTCTGTTTTTCTTTATAGCTTTTAAGATTCTGTACAATCACACACATAGACAAACATGTGGACAACACACGTACTTAATGCTGTGCAGTGATAATAAAATTTACTTAGCAAAGATGTTCATTTTCAACTTAATCTGCTTGCCATGGTACTGCATTATAATACATGGTGAGTGAAGTAAATTATATATAAATATGTGTTCACATATAAAGATCATAAATGATAATACAAATGAAATGATCCCAGTATCAATCATCAGAAGATTACTGTGCTCTTAATAAATCCTATATCCCAAACAAATAATATTTATTAAAAATTTCCTTAGAATGGTACAGTGAAAATTTATCATTGTGACCTTAAAATTTTGATTAATAGTATGAATTGATTATCGTAGACATCATGGTTTACAGAGGAATGCCATGAAGTCTGTAACCTTTCTTTAATTTAGTATGTTCTCAGTGAGAAAAAAACCATTTTCACTAATATTGCTAAAAAATCAACATCTTCTATAATACACATTTCTTATCTTTTTTACATGCTGCATTTTACAGCTACAAAATATTATTAATATTTAAATACGATAGAGTACTCTAATGGACATAGCTATTATGTTACCAATGGTTCCCGGAAGAAATGTCAAAAGCATTTAAAGGGCTTTCTCAAATTATAGATTACCCATCTTAAACCCCCAAATTCTGACTTGGGAAACCTGGTGTGCAGCTCAAGAATTTTCAGGTGATTCTGATTTGGTGATTAACTCCAGAATTCAGTTTTTACTCATCTTAGTCTTTTTGAAGCATTTAGAGGTGACAACATATAATTTGTTAGGTACACATGAGGCACAAAATCAAAACAGTTTCTATTTGGTGCCTCTGTCATTTTTAATTGTTTAGTTTAATTCAAATCAAGAGGAGTGTCCTGGTTTTTCTTGTTTTTTGTTTGTTTGTTTGTTTGTAAACTGCCATGGATACTCTTTAGAGTTAACAGCTCATTTCTTAGTATCATTTGCATAATCAACTATAGTATCTAATTTTTAGCTTATTGCTGTAATTTAAAATAAAGCACTATTGTGTGAAATAGCAAATGCTAATCTCAGTTTTGACTTGCTTTTCTAGTTTTCAGGAAGTAAGGAGTTTCACTTTATTTGAGTTCTTAAACAGTGGTGAACAATAGAGATGTTCAAACCTAAACTTCTGAGGTTTTACTCTGTTTGCAATGTAGACAGAACCACAGGATTTGAACTTGAGTTTCATGAATAAGCTTTGACTAGGTCCAAGACGTTCCTCAATCATAATATTAAAGTTGTAAGTATATATGTTTGATGGATTTTTTTCCTGAGAAAAGTCAAGTACTTTCATCACAGAGCTTAAAAATACTGATTCAGGAAGAACTGAAAGGTTCACTAAAATGCACTGTAAACTCTTAAAAAACATTTTCATATTTTAACACTGAAGGATGGGCGGATCTATCTAAAATCAAAAGTCCTGTTTCCAGCTTGCAGTTTTATCAGTTTTAAAATTCACTGAAAGGACAGGCAATTAAGAGATCTTGTAAAGAGAAACATATGCTAACTCAATAAATATCTTTTTCTGCCAAAGAAAACGCACTAATTTGTTTTAATAATCAAATTTTAGATCATGCAGTTAAAATTCTACCTGGAAAACTTTTCAGATATGGAAAAGATTTTAAATTATTTAAATGTGAATGATATAAACTACTATATTACTCTTGAGAGGTTGTTTTTAATAAGAAAGACTTATCATATACTTAAAACTTTCTTCTTAGATTTTAATGTTTCAGTGTAAATTTTAATTTGAACATTTCCTTCATATTATTTACAAGTAAATAAAAATCTGCAAAAATATTTTAGAAACCTTCCAATTAGTAATTTGATTCCATAAAACTGTTCTAATCTTCATTAAAAAAAAACAAAAAACAAAAAACTAATTACAAGCATTTTTTGAGTTCAATAATTCAATATACAATAAAGCCCGTGGCCATAACGCTGTAACAACAAAACAGCTGGTCACCAGGAGGTGCACTGATGGTCTCGCTGGCCTGGGGGTCTGGGGTCCACCTTGCGAGGCGGGTCTGGGGTTTCATGTGATTTTGTCTCACGCGGGGCAGCCCACAGCTCCAATCACAGCAAATATTGCTAAAAAATTTGGCAGCTGGCAGGCATGTGAGAATGGAGAGGTGGGCGCACACTGGGCTTCTAGTATTCAATAATACCGTTAGGTTTTGACTAGTTTTTTAATTAAAAAATTGCTCAGAATTCAGCAATTCAGCAGCCTCCACTTTCCTTGCACAGGTGCAACTTAACTGTCTGAGGTGCTTAAATGATTCACCAGTTTCCAACAAATGCTTTGGGCATTATATATTTTTAGAGAAAAAGGGAAGGTCTTTTCCTATTTTCTAAGTTGTTTATTTATTTTTAATCTCAAAATAGTATTGGACAGTAAATCAAATACATTGAAAGTCAGAGAAACTCCAAAATATAATCCCAAATAAATCAGAGATGGGTGAGGGCAAACCTATTTGAAAAAAATTCATTTTGATGATGAAAATTTCCTTTTAAAAATTTGTCATCTTATGAGAGGTATTCAGATCCAGTGAAACAGGACTTATAATTTCTGGGGGATTCCTAGAAGATCTTGCAAACCCTAAACCATCTTATAAAGTACTTAAATTAGTATGATTGTGCCTTTTTCCCAAAGAAGCGGAAATGAACAAGTAAAAAGGCATTTTCCTAACCATGACTGCAAATCACAAGCTTGCTGCTGCCTGAAGCCAGCTGGCAAGATGCCCATTTACAGTAAGTTGTTTACTCCGTGTCTACCAATCACGCCACAGAGATGGAATGCCTACAGTCATACTCAGACTGTCTTTTCAAGACAGAGCAACAGGGAAATAGGGGTTTATGAGCTTGATTAAATTCTCAGAGGTATTATTTTTAATTCTGCTGCAAAATATTCCAATCCAGTTCCCACAATCTCAGCATTTTTAACTCAAATAATCACCCCTCAGTAGACAATCAAAATAATAGCGTATTAGTGGAACGGGTGGGTCATCTAATCATTTTAAGTGCCTTTTTAATACAACTTTTAAAGGCCACAATATCTATCTAACATGGATTTTTAACTTAAATAAATTAGACTAAAACTTTTAAATAAGCAATATTTAGCATAAAGACTGAGTAACAGGAGAATTAGAATGTCCACAGGAGGAATAAAAAACAGGATAAACAAACTCCGATTATCATGAGAAGTGGGTAAGAAAAACAGTGATTCAAATAAGTGATTCCTGGTCTGCCCTCAAAAACTAGGTTTGCTGTGTGGCCATGGAGAGCACCTCCCACCCACACTGGCCAGTTCAGGGATAACTGGGTGATAAGAAATCTTTTTCTCTTGGACCAAACTTGTCTACGATAGCTGTTCCCTAAGTGTCTTCCCAAGGTTACATGCCATCACTGGCATCAGGTACCACTGAAAAGTTCAGAATAGATCTCCCACTCAGTGTGTTCAATGAATGTGGACATGAGTGGCAGAAATAAAAAGGGAATGTCTCGGGCTACCTCTCGGCTTGATCAGAGAACCAGCTCAGTAAGCATTTGGGAAAACCCCCAGCTCAAAAGGGCACAGGAACCAAAGAACTTCGTAAGCCACACATCTGTGGCCAAGAGATGATAACCACAGAAATGACAGATACCTTCAACATTCTCTGTGGAAAGATGAATCTTATACCACCACAGAAAACATGCAAAGCTGGTTGTGTTCAAACATCTCAAACAGGCAGAAAGCCTACTGTGTACTTAGCTTCCCACAATTCTTCCTTATATGTGCTTCTGCAGCCAATTTTTCAGTGGGTCTAGAGACCTACATTTTTTCACTATTACAGTCCTCAAAATAATTCATTTCATGACAGCCATTTTTCTAGTATTTTAGCAATTTTATATAGTTGCCAATGACAAATGGCAGAGCAAATTATTTTGTTAACAATATAGGATTTTTTAGACCCTCAGAGCTAGTCTGGGTTTGTCTTTCTGGTTTGTCCCCCCTCACCCCAGTGTTTTAAGTCCATTATGCTCAAAATTTTCTTGCAGTTTTAGTTCCTGCAACCTTTGGTCCTATAATAATGTTTCTTCTATATCTTTTACTTTTTTGTGTTTCTCAAAATTCCTATTTGTTCAAAAAAGATGTGCAAGTTCTATTAAGTAGCTCACTAAGTTATCCTATACTACTTTCTAAATTTTCTTTTCTTTTGGGGGGAGGAGAGAGTGGTTAGTGTTAATGATCAGCATACCTACCCGTGTTTCCCCGAAAATAAGACATCCTCCAAAAATAAGACCTACTTCATGGAAACATCATGCATCCCCTGAAAATAAGACCTGGTGCATCTTTGGGAGCAAAAATTAATATAAGACACTGTCTTATTTTCAGGGAAACAGGGTAGATCAATTTTCTTTTTTAGGAGCCCAAACAAGAATATACCCAGAGAGTACTGGGACTAGCTATAGATCAGTGTGCATATGTTACTTCTAAGATCTCACTAGGGTGTGAGGTTTAAATTTGATTTCAATCAACAGGTAAATAAATAAATAAATAAATTTCTATCTTTGTTTTTAGTCAACATCTGGAAAGGTGCCAGACTCATGGCCTGAGAAATTACACAGCTTATAGACACGATTTCAAAATAATTCAGGGACAGTGGTACTTCCTCACTTCCGTCATTTCTAAATTCAAAGGACTAAAAGTCATCAACTATTCATTAAATAGGTTTAAAGTTTTATTTTATAGATGTATTGTATTCCAGTAGATTTGCTATAGGAAAGCAAGTTGGTTTGTCAGCACAATGATCAATAGCTTGATGCTAAGATTATATAGAGTCTTGGCAAAGAAAATTCAAATTTAATAGGTTGATAAATATATTATAGAAATAGTTCTATTTCCAGATAAATTTCTTAACATTCACTTTCTCTTTAAAACAATAAAAAAAGAAACAAAAAACCCCACAATTTCTATACAAAATTGAGCATTATAGCATGAGAAAGCAAGAAATGGAAGAAAATCAAAAGATGCACATTGTACCTATTAAGTGAGAAATTATTTTCTAATGAAGACATTTAAAAATAATTCTGTAATCTTCAGCTTATAGCTGAATTAAGGAAGGGCAGTTTAGCCTGATACCACTCACTACAAATTGGGGAATGCCATGATCCCGTTTTAATCTTCTTCACACACCCCTCCCTCCATTACTTTTTGGAAGATTTTCAGGAGTACCTAATAACATCTCTAACACTTACTAAAAAAATTACTGTTGTAACATATTGTCCTCAGTTAAACAAACAGGCCTTTATTATTTTATTCTAGTTTACTGATCTCCTATTTTAAGGTCTGTCCCTCATATATCTTCCCATCTTTCCCCTTCCCTGAATAAGGGGAGGCCTGGCTGCCAGTGCATTAGGGGCGAGTTAATTAGATGCTTCACCAGCTACAGCAAGCTAATTTTTTAAGCTGGAAATTTTGTATGGCCCTCAAATGATGTTATTAATATCCAAATGGCCCTTGGCAGAAAAAAGGTTCCCCACCCCTGCCTTACATAGTTGTTAGATTGCCAGATCTAAACTACATCTGAAATTCTGATTTAATAGCTGACCAAAAAGCCTGAGGTGAACAAGAAAAAAGCAGCATTTTCTTGAACAAATATATACTCAAGCAAAATGAACAGTTTTTTCACTTGAAAATAGCCAGTTAAGAATACTTAATCTTTTAGGTCATTAGGAGCTACTGAACAGGAAACTTATTTTCAGTAAAGTATGTTAGATTAGGCTAAATGGGGCTGCAAGGAAATGTAGATTATCACTTCTCTTCACACCCTTTTTTATCAGGAGCTCTTTTTATTCCCCACCCCCAATAAACAAACATTTGATTAACTGCAAGTTTTGTATTTATTTATTAATTAATTTATTTATTAAATAAAATTATTATCTGTGTTCATATTTTACCATTGCCCCTCCCATGCATTCCCTCCCTCCCCAGAGTTTTGTGTCCATTGGTTGTATTTAAGTTTTGTATTTTTATTCATCCTTTCTGATGTTTTGCTGCCCAAAGACATGATTATTTAACATTTGTGACGTAGAGGACTCCCCATCAAAGACATTAGCTCAGCAGTGACAAGGCCGCGAGGAGACATGGGAAAGGAAGAAAAGCCCCGGACACCTGCATTAACAGCAAGTATTCCACAAAGTAAACGATTTCATTCCGAAGAGAGGAAGCCCTACTGCCATTCTGATCGTGAGTCATGAATATGATAGCATCCTTGGAACATTTCAGCCATTACGACCATTTAATATCTGGTGCCATTAAATATTCATGGCAGAAATTCTACTGTAAATGTTTGCAAAGAATCTGTGAACGCAAGGACCTCCTAACTGTTCTCTTTGCCTGTAGTTTCAACCTGCTCTCATCCATTTTTCCTAACACATTTCAAGACCCAGCAGCAAAACTCTTTCTCTTAAAAAATTAAACTTTATGCAGAGCCCTCAATATATAAAACAGGTAAACTTGTTATTATACTGAGAAAGCACATTTTATTCATTTAAATTTTTAACATTAATCTGCACAGGAAGCAATCATGGAGATGAGTGAGGCTGTTTTGACAAAACCAGTAAAACTGAAATTGGAATGTCAGGCTTACCTTCCAACTTTGTATTTAAACAGAGCTTGGAAACCACTCAACTAAAACCTCACTTTGTCTCAACTATCAGCCCCAAACCTCAATCAAACCTTCCCCTTGTAAAAATACTAGTGAAGCCCAAACGTGAACGAGGCCCACCAGAATGTGAGCTCACCTCTCCCTCACCGTCTCCTGCAGGAACTCTCTACCATCCCAGTCGGTATGTTTTCTCCTTGTCCCTCAATAAGCCAAGTTCACTCATTTATTCATTTAAAAAAATGTTTTGAGTGCCTATAGTGAGTCTCTAGATTTTTGCTTATTCTGCCCATTATCGCCTTAGAATTTTCCTCAGTAAAAGCTTTCTCCTCTTTCTTCCCAAATTACCCAATGACTTCTACCACTCAAGGATCCTGAAGTGACGGCCTTTTTAAAGGAATGGGCTGGCCACACCGCATATACTTAAGACTGCTCACACAGAAATGCACACAATTGTTTCCTTAGCTTGGATTTTTAAAAACAAGGCTTTTATTTCTAGTGAAGAAAATAAAACCCACATCTGAATCTTAAAAATGAAGGTTTGACTATTTTATAGAAAAAGCTTATATGAATGCATGCAGTTTGCCCTAAGTGGTATTTGTGGCTTCAGCTTACCTTGTTGAGTAATTAAAAATTTAAAAGCCACAATTTGGCACACAGGAAAGTTTTATTATACTGAGGTTGCAAAAGAAAAGCCACATTTTTCACAAATATGATTAAAGAATTATTATCCAGTGTTTTTCTTAAAATATTTGACCAAAAATTTGAAATATTCTCAATGTATGAGTTCTAATCTCTACCACTATTTATAAACTTAGTAAAACTACTCCCAGTCCCTTGTATATGATTCAGTTTTGAAAGATGTGTAATTTCTTTCTCTGCAATCTTTTGCACTATTAGCTATTTTTTTAAAAAAATTCATAAAGATGCCTGCCCTGCTTCAGAAAGAACTTGAATTAGCTTAAAAAGATGTAAAATTCAAGATGGTTCCTTGGAAGAGAATGAAGTTTTCAAGCTTATCAACTGTGGGAGTGGCTTACTAGATCACTGTTAGATTATTTAGAAACACAAAATATTCAGGATCCTCTCAGACTTTTATCTTCGCTGACTAATTTACGGCTGGCCTAAAATTTTCTTCTGCCACATTAAAGCAGCAATGTCAACATGAAAATAAAGAAAAACAGTGCTTAATCACGTAGATACACCAGGCATTGTCTTACCTATGAAGTTTCATGCGAGAGTAGTGACAGTGTTCCCCCTAGGGAGGTTTATATGGTTCCTGTTAGCTCATGAAGGGACTCCTGTAAAGTAGCTGGTAAGTAAGGAGCAGAGTTTCTTCCAAGTTAGATACATGGAAGCTCTACAGGTTGTGGCCACTATAAACTGACAACTACTGCTACAGAGGAGGTAGAAAGTTTCTGTAGTAGTCTACCTAGTGAAAAATAGAAACAAATAAAACACACGAAAGCTACACTATCATACTGCATGTGACTTTAAATACAACATCCCACAGGAGAAGGAAAGAAAATGAGGCGCATCACGCTGCAGGACAATTAGATGTAGCCTTTTCCTTCAGCAACTGCAGAGTCTACTGGATGTTCAGTAATCAAACACCTCCAATAAAGTCCAGATGGCTTAACTAGTGAGTTCTACCAAATGTTAAAAAGGCAAATTAACAATACTCCATTCCAAACTCTTCTAAAAAATAGGAGAGAAGGGAAACTCAGTCTGAAGCCAATATTATTCTGATAGCTAAGCCAAACAAAGATATCACAAGTAAAACAACAGACCACTATCTCTTATGAAAAAAATGTAAAAATACTCAACAAAAATACTGGCAAACTAAATCTAGAAGCATTCGGAAACATTTATAAACCAAGACTAAGTGAGAGTAATCCCAGGAACACAAGGCTGTTCAACATATAAAATCAATTAATGTAATAAACTATATCAAAAAATGAAAGGCAAAATGCACATGATCATCTGAACAGATGAAGGTAAAGCATTTGACAAAAACCCAACATCCTTTAATGATAATGAAACTCAACAAACAAGGGTAAAAGGGAACTTTGTGCAATCTGATATAGGGCATCTATGAAAACCCCACAGCTGAAATACACTTAACACCAAAATATCTCCCCCTAAGATCAGGACCAGTTCAAGCGGCTTCTCACACCACAACTATTCAGCATATACCGAATGTGCTAGCTAGGAAAATTAGGCAGGAAACAGAATAAAAAATAATCCAAATCAGAAAGGGAGAAAACTATATTTATAGATGGCAACATCTTATACATAAAAAATCACAAAAAAATTTAGTTCTAATGAATAAGTTCAGCAGCTGCAGAATACAAAATCAACACATAAAACTCAATTAAATTATACCCAGTAGCAATAAACAATATGAAAATAAAATTAAGAAAACAAATTTGCAATAGCTTCAAAAAGATTTAAATACTTATGACTGAATTTAAGCAAAGACGTACAAGAGTTTTATACAGAAAACTGCAAAACACTGTTGAAAGAAATGGAAAGACATCCACTGTTCATGAATTGGAAGACTTAATAGTGTTAAGGTAGCAATACTCTCTTATCTACAGGTTCAATGCAATCCCTATCAAAATTCTAACTGCTGTCTTTCAGATATGGACATGCTGATCCTAAAATTAATATGGATTTGCAAGAAAAACAGAACAGCCAAGATAATCTTGAAAAAAGAACAAAGTTGGAGGACTTAACATTTTCCAATAGAATTTAATACAAATAGTATATAGTCATCAAAGCAGGGTGGTACTAGCATCAGATAAGGCACTCAACCAACGGAATGGAATTGAGAGTCCAAAAATAAACCCATAGGTTTATGGTAAGTTTATTTCAACAAGGGTATCGTTCACTGGAGTGAATACAGTTGAACCTTGAACAACATAGGTTTGAACTGCAAGAGTCCAAGTAAGTGCAGTTTTTTTTCAATAAATACATACAATCCAGTAAAGGTATTTTATCTTCCTTCTGGATTTTTCTCTTCTCTACCTTACTTTATTGTAAGAATACAATATAATCCATATAACATACAAATATTTGTTAATTGACTATGTTCTTGGTAAGGCTTCTGGTTAACAGTAGGCTATTATAAATTAAGTTCTGGGGGAGTCATAAGTTATACACAAACTTTTGACTGTGCAGGGATCAGCACTCCTGACACCTCTGTTATTCAAAGGTCAGCTGTGGTTTTTTCAACAAATGGTGCTGGGACAACTACATACCCACATACAAAAGAATGAAGGTTGACCCCTACCTCACACCATACACAAAAGTTAACTAGAAAGGAATCAAAGACTTAAATAGGAGAACGAAAACTATAAAATTTTTAGGCAAAAACATAGGTGAAAATCTGTAACCCTGGATTAGGCACACCAAAATACCATCAGTGGTAGAAAACAGATAAATTGGGAGTTCATTAATATAAAATATTTTATAAGTCAATTGACACTATCAAGAAAATGAAAAGAACCCTCAAAGTGGGAGAAAATATCTTCAAATTATATACTGATATCTGATTGAGGGTCTAGTATCCAGAATATATGAAGAATTTTTACAAACAATATAATGAAAAGACAACTCAAATAAAAAATGGGCAGAAGATTTGAATACATTTCTACAAAGTTACAGAAATAGCCAAGAAGCACATAAAATGTAGAGAAAAAGTAGGTTTACAGTTGTGAGTACATGAAAATTGATTCTTGCATTATTTATTAATTAGTGTATCATTTTCCATACGAACAACTGTAAACCTACTTTTGCTCCATCCTGTATAAAGATGCTAATTATCACTAGTCATTTGGGAAATGCAAACCAAAATCAAAATGAGATACACCCACTCAGATGGCTATTATAAAAAAGGCAAATGACAACAGTATAGGCAATGGTGTTGAGAAACTGGAATTCTCATATATCACTGGTGAGCTGGAAAATGCTACAGCCTCTGCACAAAATAGTTTAGCAGTTCCTCAGAAGGATTACCGCATGACCCGTAATTCCCTCCTCGGTGTCTATGAAATAGACATTAAAAACCAGTCACCACAAGAACTTGTATGATAGACCTTCTTATCTGGTTCTGCTTTTCATGGCTTTGGTTACCTGTGCTCAACCACAGAACAAAAATATCAAACGAAAAATCCCCAAAATAAACATTTCCTAGGTTTTAAATTGCACACCTTTCTGAGTAGTGTGATGAAATCTGGCACTGTCACGTTCCGCTCCCCCAGGACATGAACCATCCCTCTGTCCAGTGAATCCATGCTGTATACGCTTCTCGCCCACTAGTCACTTCACAGCATTCTCAACTATCATCAGATCCACTGTCGTGGTATCACAATGCATACATTCAAATAATCCTTATTTTGCCTTAAAGTGGCCTGAAAGGACTAAAGTCGTCACACTGAAGCCATTAAGTGCTTCCTTCGAGTGAAAAGATGAGTACAGTACAATAAGATATTTTGGGAGACACCACATTCATGTAACTTTTAATATAGTGTATTTTATTATTAGCCATTGTTAATGTCTTACTCTAATTTATAAATTGCACTTTATTATAGGTATGTATGTATAGGAAAAAACACATGTACAGGGTTAGTTCCTATCCAATGTTTCAGGCAATACTGGGGGTGAGGGAATGTATTCCCCATGGATAAGGGTGAACTACTGTATATGAGTTTTCATAACAGCATTATTCATAATTGCCAGAAAGTGGAAACAACCTGAATGTGCATCAGCTAATGAGCAGATAAACAAAATGTGATACATGTTCATATAATGGAATATTACTTTGTCTTAAAAAGTAAAAAGGAATGAAGTACCATTAAATGAGATAACATTGAGGAACCCTGGAAACATGCTAATTCAAATAAGCCAGGCACAAAAGGACACGCTCTATACCATTATATGAAACTAGAGGCCCAATGCATGAAACTGTGCACTGTGTGTGTGTGTGTGGGGGGGGTGTCCCCTCAGTCTGGCCTGCACCCTCTCATAGTCCTCGGGGTATGTGTGACTGATGGCTAAGCAGTCGGTCCGACACCCTTAGTGCTGCTGCATAGGCAGGAGAGGCTCCCGCCGCCACTGCTGTGCTCGCCAGCCATGAGCCTGGCTTCTGGCTGAGTGGCGCTCCCTCAGTGGGAGTGCACTGATCGCCAGGGGCAGCTCCCGTGTTAAACGTCTGTCCCCTGGTGGTCAGTGCGCATCAAAGCGAATGGTCATTCTGCTATCCAGTCCATTTGCATATTGGCCTTTTATTATATAGGATGGCCAGCATGGGCAAATCCAGAGACAAAAAGAAGTTAATGATTGTCAAGATGTTGCTAAACATCCTACAGTGAACAGAACATATCCCAACAACAAAGAATAACCCAGTTCAAAATGTCAGTAGTGCTGAAAGAGAAAAAGCCTGTTCTAAATTTAATCTATTAAATAGGGAAAAAAATAACCAAAGTAGCATTTTAGGATGTTGTACTCCAGCCTTACTGGAGCTCTAATTCTAATCTATATAACTCATATACAGTAGTTCACCCTTATCCAAATATGGGGAATATTTGGTCCACTTGTCTCACCTCTTACCTTTAGCCTCCTTACCAATGAAGTAGTGGTAAATTAATACTCTTCCTTCAGCAGCAGATAATATTCCATTATATGAACATGTATCACATTTTGTTTATCTGCTCATTAGCTGATGCACATTTAGGTTGTTTCCACTTTCTGGCAATTTTGAATAATGCTATTATGAAAACTCATATACTGTAGTCACCCTTATCCAAATATGGGGAATATTTGACAATATCAAATCATATAGCAAAGGGATGTTTAAGTATCAGTCTCAATTTAGAGTGCATTTTATGAATTTTAAGACATCTTTAAGATCTTGCAATTCATATAAATATCTTTTTTCTGAAAGGAATTCAACCATATTAGATATAGTGATTTCAGGAAATCTGAATGCCATCACAGCGTTTTTACAACTTTTCTAAAGGATGTTTCTTTTGTGGACATTGCTTACCTAGATTTTGGCTTTGAGCTTGAGATCCAGGACTTCAAAACTGGTGATGACATAAGGTCATATGCCAGCCTGTGTAGAGGCTCTACACAATCGTGTGTAACCATATGAGAGCAGCGAGCACATTGGTACCTGTGCAATTTTCTAAACTTTTCCTTGGAACTGGAACCTGACCACTCTCCAGTCTTTTGAATCTTCTTTGTAAGGTGAGAAAAAGGTGTTCACAAAAGTTCACAAACGGAGCATGAATGAAGGTGTTGGAAAACCATGCTGGAAAACCTGCATTGAAATGCCTTAATTTAAAAAATACATGCACTTCTAAAAACTCTGAGAAAGTACACATTCATATGTATAATTCTATGAAGCAGAAAGCACTTTAGTGGAAAAGGCATGGAATCAGAAGTCATGACCTCTCTGCTGAAGTCACTTAATCTCTGTTTCTTCATTCAAAAAAAAAAGGGTGGGGGGAGATAATTTAAACTTGTTCTAAGTATTTTATCATGTTCAATGGATCTTCACTCCCTCTTCCTCCCCCAACCTCCCCTCCCAAAGACGGTTTCTGGGATCTATTTGAAAGAAAGAAGCCCAAAGAGGTCTAGAACTCACTGGGGATGTTATGAACTTATGAAGCTTACTCTCTCTGTGTCCTCTGCGCTAACAGCCAGGAACCAATGACAAGATGGTACCGCTTGCACAGGCTCCAGCAGATTCTTACTGTAGTCTAGCATTTCATCAGAAACCATTTTGATCTCTTCTTGTTGTATATCAGTCTTTCCCTTTGGCTTGTAAAATGTTAATTCTGTGGAGCAACATACATTATCATCCTTCTCAAAGTTCACTAATTATAACCGTGTCATTATTATTTAGCCACCTTTACTTAAAATGAAGGGATAAATTCATTTTGTGGATATCTCTTCTGGAGTAGAATGACAACTTGAATTTCTTAAGCTGCATTTTTAGGAAAAGGAGTCTTAAGATATGTAGCCAATATATGTTTAAATAAAGTGAAATTAGGTCTCTATAAAAGCAAATGACCAGGAACCTGTAAGTAGATGAAACTTGGTATGACGTTCTGAACAAGGCACTCTTGCTGAGTGAAGAAGGCCATCTGACCATAGAGATATATCAACTGAGAATAAAGCTGTTAGAATTTGGCCTTCAAATTTCCATGGATTCTTTAGGCCACAAATGAAAAGTAAGATGCAAGGCATGGAGGACTATTAATAAAAGTATAGGAATATAAAAAAAAGTATAGGGATATAGAGAAGTAAATATTTTCTATAAGTCTTACTCTGATAACTAAATGAGTTCTTATTTGACCAAAGATCATTAAAGGGGAAAAAAACACTTTATTTTGGACTCAGAAGTTCTCTTTAAAAATAAAATGTGTTTTTTTTGGTGTTTTTTTTTTATTGTATATACATCATTTATTACATTAGGTGTCTACCTGAGGTTATCAGACAAATTAAATACCTTAAATACCAGAATGAAAAGTTAAGCTTTCATAACAGCAAACTTGATGCAAATTTTGAAAATTACTTTTTAAAAAAAATTCTCACAAATTGCATTCTGAAATGTTCCTTTGCTTTTGATTTATATCTAAAGCAGATTCTTCTATAGTCTAGCATTTTGTTAGAAACCATTTTGACCTCTTCTTGTTCCTTATCAGTGTTTTCCCTTGTTCCGTGGGACTGTGGGCTCCTGGGCAGGAACGTGGCCACAGAGACACAAGGTGCTCGGAAGGCAGAGGGCCGGTGCTTGCTGACACACACCACCCACAGCAGAAGCAGCTGTGGCGTGAGGAAGCAGAAAAGTATGAAGCAAAGAACCATGGGCTTGGCAATACCCTGAGGACACACACCTCCGTCACTTCCCAGGTGGGTGTCTTTGGTCCCCTTGTCTCACCTCTTACCTTTAGCCTCCTCGTCAATGAAGCAGTGGTAAATTATACTCTTCCTTCAGCAGCAGCGTCAGATGAGATAACAAATGTGAATGTTCAATAAATGGCTAGAGTTCTGTGTGACTGCAGGTTACCATTACCTATGCCACTGCTGCGAAGGTAAAATACTAATCACATTTTTTTCTTTGCTAGATCAGTGGTTGCCAACCTTTCGGACCTCGCGAACCACCAGTGGTCCACGGACCATCGCCTGGTGACCGCTGTCCTAGATAATTGTTCTGCCTTCCCTCAAACTGCTAAACTGATCCTCTTCAACTTTCCCCACCTCTATCCTCATTTAACACCAAAGAGTAAATTTCAAAATTTATTGCAGGAATTCCTTCCCTGTATTTTATCATAAGCTGGTGACCATCTTGCTCAGAAAATGTGTCTTTAAACCTAATTGCAAGTTTTGGCATATAAAAGTTGGGGAGATTAAAACTGACCAACAGCAAGAGTGCCTTGTTCAGAAACAGCTTACTATCATTCTGTTCAACCAGCACAATCACAGCTCTGCCTTCAGAACCACACATGCATCATTTAACACACTAGTTTTATTCAATGAGGCAGAATACCAAAAAGTGTTCCTTTTAGCCACTTTCGTAATCGATGTGTACGCCAAGGCTAATCTCAATTTCTTCATTAAAACAATACACAAAACCTGCCTTGATTTCTAATTATTTTTAAGTCTAGTTAAATGATACCATGAAAACCCATCATGGAAACATTTCACACCCACCATACTGGCGCAGAAGTAAAAGACCAGCACTCCCACATGCTGGTGAGGATGTGGGACATAAAGAATACTTATGACACTACTTGGAAACAAGTTGGCATTACCTAGAAGTTGTAGGTGTATACATTATGACCTAGTTATTCCACTTCTAGGTATAAATCCCTAAGAGAATGCTTTTAGAAGTATGAATCAAGAGACATTTTTACAGCAGCCCTGTTCAAAATGCAAATGTCCATCAATGTTTGTTATTTGTTAATGTTTTAATTAAGATGTGTACATTGTTTTCTTAGACATGATGCTATTCACACTTAATAGACTACTGGGGTACAGTATACCATCAACATAACATTTACATGCACTAGGAAACCAAAAACTTCATGTGACTTGCTTGCTATGCTATATAATAAAAGGCTAATACGCAAATCAACCAAACAGTGGAATAACCAGTTGCTATGACGTGCACTGACCACCCAGGGGGCACACGCTCAATGCAGGAGCTGCCCCCTGGAGGTCAGTGCGCTCCCACAGGGGGAGTGCCACTCAGCCAGAAGCTGGGAACACAGCTGGCGAGCGCAGCGGTGGTGGTGGGAGCCTCTCCTGCCTCCACGGCAGCACTGAAAGTGTCCAATTGATGGCGTGGGCCTAAGCCATCAGTTGGACATCCCTCGAGAGCTCCTGGACTGCAAGAGAGCACAGGCCAGGCTGAGGGGAATCCCCCCTCCCAACAGTGCATGGATTTTGTACACCAGGCCTCTAGTATTGCAATATTTGCTCTACTCTGGTGGTCTGGAATTGGACCCATAGTATCTCCAAGGTATGCCTGTAATGTCATATTTAGACATGTATAAATTGATAGTAGAATCTTAAAGCAAAAGCACAAAATTCAGTATTATATAGTTACCATGGGTCAGGAGGGAAGAATATATGTCTGGGAAGGTGTGCATTCAGTGAGCTCCAATAGTCATGATCTCTTCTATATGTTAGATAGTGAGTACAAAGAAGTGCTTGCTTTATTATTCTGTAGAGCATACAAAGTTGTATATATTTTTTCTATATGTATGAAATAATTCACAAAAGTGTGATTCCTATGGTAATACAAAAAATGTTTTTAAGATAGTTCATAAATTCAGTTTCTCTTTCCTATCTTTCAGCTTCTGGTCTTATTTTGCCATTCTATTAATATATAAAACATGCTGCTGCCTCTCTTGCCCTTCCAGGATGATGACTATTTAATATTTATACTAACTTTCCCATATTCTAAATAATTAATAATTTGTCTCAGTCTCATATTAGTGTGGAGAGTGCAAATGATACCAAAGGCTTAAAAATGATCAAAAAGGAAGAAGATGGGAGCTGAATTTAGGGTCTGAGACTTGATTCTCAGGCCATGAGTATCTAGACTATGTTTCTTTCCACAAGCTCCATAGGTCTTCACATTCTACCTATTTTCCCATCTTATAACTTGGGATGTTATAAGGTTACCATGAAGTGATGAAAAACACAAATTCCAGTAATGGAATGTCAAAATGCAGGCAGATGCTGGATTCAACACATCACATTGCCAGACTCCAGCTGACATTAGGTTCAGCAGCTATATTCAAGCAGGCTTCTCCAAAATCCCTCACAGGCCCTTACTCTTTCAATGAAAAAAGTGTAGTCATCCACCTATTCTTAACTGAAGATGTCAGGAATTTTATGCAGAACAAATTATTCAAAGTTAGTCATACAGGTAATATGTAATTTTACAAAGAAAGCTATTTGATACTTCTCATGGTACTTAGACCTACAGAAATACTTGAAAGAGTAAGAGGAGAAAATATATATACACAGAGAGAGGAGTACATTATAATAGCAAAAAAATTAATCTTCCATGACTTATCAACAAATCTTCTTTTGGCAGACCAAAATGACACCAAGTAACCCGTCAGAACTAGATGAATTAATGAGTGAAGAAGCATGAGAAATACATAAAACTTATTGAGCAGTGAAAATGGACCCCCACTAAATAAAGTAGTATTAAAAAGTTAAGGTAAATTCCCATCAATGGAGGGTCTGGTTAAATACACTGCAGTATATCAATTTAGCTATTAGAATGAAGTCCATGATACATTTTTAAGAGACATAATTTACACACACACTGACATTTACAAAATATTCAAAATTTAAAAATTTTAAAGAAATATTATGCACTTTTATCTAAAAGTACAGTTGACTCTTGAGCATGGGTTTCAACTTGTGGATCCCACTTAAATGCATACTTTTTCAATGAATATATACAGTACTATAAATGTATTCTCTTCCTTATGATTTTCTTAATAACATTTTCTTCTCTCTGCTCGCTTTACTGTAAGAATACAGTATATAATACATATAACATATATACAAGATATGTTAGTGGGCTGTTTATGTTATTGGTAAGGCTTCTGGAAAATGGTAGGTTACTCATAGTTAAGTTTCGGGGAATCAGAAGTTACATGCGGATTTTCAAGAGTTTGGTGCCCCAACCCCACATTGTTCAAGGGTCAACAGTAAATTGTCAACTTCCAGAAAAGTATTAAAAACATCAAAAGTAATCAAGAGAGTAGTACCTGTCATAATAACACACTGCCACTTATGACTGTCAAGACCACTTCTTTGCAAACTGACCACATAAACTTCATTATTTGTTAAATTGATTTGTGAAAGAGGAACCAAAAAGTTAAAGTATAAAGTGCTTTTTTTGAAAACCAAGAGAAAATAATCCTTATTTCAAAATAGTGTGTTAATTTCTTAATAGTCTTTGGATAAATACTTGAGAGAAAGCAAAACACAGGGCCAGTTTTGGTATTTTGCAACTTTTTGCTATTTCTCCCCTCTTAAAGTAGACACAGTGCTCTACCATATTTTCATAAAACCTCAATGTTAGTTAGCTTTTAAGGGAGGCTCCATAAAATTAGGTGTGTGCTAATTAAAATTTTTCTAAGGCAAACTAGAAGAAATTATTATCTGTCAGAAAGTTGAGAGGTGTGGAGAGAAAAAAGTCAGAGTAAACTTGGGAGGATTACAAAAAGCTGAAAAAGTTGTATTTGACATACAAAGGCAGTGGGTGAAACAAACTGAAAAATTGAATCAGGGGCTCTGGCTGGGTAGCTCAGCTGGTTAGAGCATTGTCCCAATATATTAAGGATGCAGGTTTGATCCCCAGTCAAGGCACAAAAACAGAGTTAAGCAATGAATGCATAAATAAGTGGGACAGTAGGCTGATGTCTGTCCCTGACTGTTTTAGAGAAAGGAAGGAGGAGAAATAATCAGTAAATAAAAAATTGGCCCTAGCCGGTTTAGCTCAGTTGAGAGAGTTGGCCTGCAGACTGGACTGAAGGGTCCTGGGTTTGATTCCCATCAAGGGCACATGCTCAGGTTGAAGGCTTGATATCCCCAGTAGGGGGCATGCAGGAGGCAGCTGATCAATGATTCTCTCTCATTGATATTTCTCTCTCCCTCTCCTTTCCTCTCTAAAATCAATAATATATATATTTGTAATTGAAGGAGGTTAGAGCACAGCCTTTCTCCATCTCACAAATGCAGTAGGAACTAGATTGTTAAGAATGGGAAAGAACCTTAGGTAAGTTCTCATATGGGCATGTAGGCCCCCAAAGAGCTAGGACTTAAGGCAGCCTCTTTACTTCTTGCACAAGATTCTTTCTGTCACACCTGCTGCCCTTGACCATCCAGAGCAACCACTTGACTGCCCACGTCCCTCCTAGGCTCATGACCTCTCCCTCAGGAGAAAGTCAGACCAGATACAGTGGGTACGAAGCCAGAGCCCACCTGCCCAGCTGCTTCTGCCTTCTGGTACCTGGGCACATGGACTATTTGGCTATGGTGGGTTTCTCCTCATGTTAGCAGGGTCCAAGTCCCATGACCATTTCCTTGGCAACAGAGTTTCTTGGCATCCTTGCTGGCCTTCAGCGCAGTGGTTCCAAACATGGGTTATCTTCTAGAGAGTTTTAAAAAAATATTCAGGTTCTTGGGCTTTGTCCCTAGAACTCTTAAAGAGGGGTGAGCATAGGAAAGAAGCAATATGGGGAAATCCATATTTTTCTTAAAAATATCCCACCAAGAGCTTGGCGCCACTATTTCCTGAAGGACACCAGGGTTTAGGAAAGTTGCGGAGGGGGACTAGAGATGAAGGAGGAGAGGGGAGGGAGGAAAAGAAGCAGACCCTGCTCCATGAGAAAGGCGGGTAGCAGAGGCTTCCTGTGTAGGTGAGGTAGGTGATGTGGCTAAGGTACACCTGAAAGGTTCTCCTGCCTCCAATTAGTTTGCTAACTTTACCAAAATAAAGTAAAATGCCTAAATTCCACCATTATAATTCCCTTCCTTCCTTAAAGTTGTGTCACTTGTTAAAATACAAATGCCCCTCAGTACTCAACCGTTTCTCTCTCTGATGCAGCTTCTTTTTCACAGACCACGAAAACACAGCACGCTCAAGAAGGCCACCCTATTCCTGTTCCTGGAGGGAAGGACAGGGGTGCCCCCCCAAAAGGTCATGACTCAATATTGTGGGATTTGAAACTTGCCTCAAGCCAGCCTTAGGACAGACAGTACCTATGGAGCTGTGATGCCAGCACAGACCTGACCCACAGGAAATGTCAATCTTCAGACGGAAGAGCCACTTGCTGAAGCACTGGACTGTCCTTCCTCCCTCGCTGACCTCCTGGAATCCTCCCCAGCACCTGCTCCACTTCATTGTTTCTTAATTATTTCATGTGTATGGATCGTCTCCCCAGCCTGATACAAGAACCTCTGCGATCAGAAGGAACATGATTTCTCTTTCCTCCTGAATACAAACTGCAGCACTGGACAGGTTATAAGTCCTCAGTAATACATTTACTGACCCACCTGGATAGCAGGTAGTAGCGGGGAGCAACACTCTTCACCTGCCATCTCTTTACGACCCTCCACTTCTGAACACTGAACTTTACTTGCCTGTCAAAAGTTTCTTCTTTCCAACTAACTGTCCTTCCAAACTAAAATTCTTCCCTCAGCACAGTCTATTTTTGTTGGTTCTGCAAACATCAATTGACATAAAATTAGCACTGAATATTTTGGGAAAATATTCCTGAGTCCCAAATATGTTTGGGGAAGCTCAAGTTTCCCTTGGTTTCTGGTTGAAAATGGTCTTTGTAAAGAATGAAACTGAGAAATGTTGATTTAAAAAAAAGCAAAGATTGAAATATATAAAGGCCAATTTAGTTTAAAAAAAAAAAAAAGACGAAAGGCTTCAAAGCCAAGCACTTTCATTGTCCATCCTAAAATATTTTATTATAAATCAAAAAACTACAGCCAAACTTTCTTTTCGTAGAATAACATGTAATTATTAAATATGAAAGGTGCAGACAGGTCAACTGACTTGCTTGTATTTCCATGACTAGCTAATGCCAGAGATAGTTCAATCTCAGCTGTCACTTCTTTTGAGAACACTTATTGGTACGTCTCCTAAGAGAGACAATAAAAACTCATTAACATTTCTTTTTTTCTTAAAAAATTATATATATAATTTTTTTCTTAAGAAAAGAAGGGAGAAAAGGAGAGAATTTCTATGAAAGAGAAGCACTGATCACTGCCTCCTGCACGCCCCCTACTGGGGATCGAGCCTGGAACTCAGACATGTGCCCTTACCAGGAATCACACAAAGCCCCCCTCTGTGAATGGGACTTTGCTCAACCAACCGAGCCACACGGGCCAGGGCTCGTTAACATTTTTGATTGGGTGGGTTTTGAAATATCTGGCTCTTTGGGTGGTTTAAGCTAATCCAATGTTACTGGGTATGGAGTGTGCGCACCCTTTTCTATTTCCTACGAGTAGATGGCAGAGATTTAAGCATTGCGTTTCTACCAAACATGACGACTGTTTTCAGGAAAATACATACTTCTAGGTGGCTCCTCTTAATTTTTTAAAAGCAGTCAACATACAACTAACTGTTCCTGTGAGATAATACTGTCTCCCACCCCTCACCCCTGCCCCCGATCTCATGCAATAACCGATTTCTAAGTGTGGCAACTCCCAAATCTAGTGTTAAGGTACCTATTGTTTAAGAGGGGCCAGAATTCATTTATTTTAAATCTAGATTTAGGTTGTGTTGAATGTTACAGCTCTCACCCCATGAATAACAGTGAATCCTACCCCCAGGAAACCTATAGATTTTTATCTCTTAACTATTTTGATCTCAGCCATTCTTTTCTTAGAGGAAAATACTCCAGTGTACAGTCACTTCATTTTGAGGGCAAAATTAGTAAAAGATTTCCCTTTCCTAACACACTTTCTTTTCCTTCCTTTTTAGTCCAAGGAAGTGACTGGGTCCTGCACCTTTATTGAAGTGTGGGAGACAAGAATAAAGATAATTTTTAATGTTATTAAAAGAAATTGTTTAAGTGCTTAGCAGGTACCTCACCATTTCTTTATAATAAATTACACATAAAAAGATCTGAAATTCAGCTTAATCAGCCATTCTGAGTGCCTACCAGGAAAGTTACGTAACTTGGGAAGGAGTGCAGAAACAAGGAACAGCTAGAATTTGAACCTCAGTCTATGAACTCCAAGCTTTTACACTTTTGATTTTGATGACTCTCCTTCCAATTTGGAGAAGTTTCATAAGCAGTTCGAATTATGAGAGAGAGAGAGAGAGAGAGAGAGAGAGAGAGAGAGAGAGAGAGCGAGCCTGCTGAATAAGAAGACGGGCTGTCCCCGTCATTAACACAGTCAGCCGGCCGGCTGCCCCGGGCACACTGAGTGAGCCCAGCGAAATCACGAAATCAGTGGAGCCTGCCCAGATCAGAACTGCTCAGCTGACCTGTTCACTCACGAGGAATAAGAAATAATTGTTATTTTAAAGCTACTAAATCTTTAGATGGTTTGTTATAGAGCAAATACTATCTGACACAAGTACCCAACAAATCCCAATCTGAGCAGTCAAAGAAAGTGAAACAAAAGGTTCCTTCTAAAAAAAATGGGCCCTGACATGGAAAACCTTGTTGATATTAAAATAAGAGACACGTTCAACAAATCCTTAATTACTTGACTTAAATTTGCAAAATAGTCCTGAAACATGTGACTTGATCCACTCAAGAATGTGGAAGGTGCTTCAGAGTATACAGTAAGTTTAGATTTGAACATGAACAGTTATGCATTTGAAAATATAAACCCAGAAAGTAAAGTCCTTTTAATTGTCAGATTTAATTCATACTGAAGCATAAAAAGCTATTTTTAAAAGTCCTCTTTTGAAGAGATAGAACCTTTGTATTATAATAGGACTTTCAGAGAATATATTCTTTAAGAAGCCAAAGATATATAAAGAGATCAGATAACAGAAACAATAAAATTATTTATAAAGCCCCACCAATTTGTGAAGACGTGAGAGGATTGCTCTCCTTCAGATTTATTCTAATTTACCTTAATCAAGTTGCTATGAGTTTCAAATAGTGGAAGAGTGTCTCTGAGCAGAGGAGCTCGGTGGGGGAAGAAGGGGAGACCAGATGGGAAGCACTCAGCACCCATTCTAACAAAACACCCATCACATATGCAGTTTTCAGTTCCTCTTCAAACATATGCCAAAAAAAGAAAAGTGATAATGGTACTAAAGGTTAAAGTCTCCATTACATAACTATAATTGCAGGCCTACCTCGAAGAGATTGCTGGTCTGGTTCCCAACCACCACAATAAAGCAAGTTGAATTTTTTTTTTGGCTGGTGGAGGGTCTTTCCTTCAATTTGTAAAGAATGTAACATCTGAGAAGCACAATAAAGAAAGCACAATAAAATGAGGTGTGCCTGCACTTAGTTTGAAAGTTAAGAGCAAAATGGAGCCAGTTTAAGAACTATCAACTAATGAAAAGGGTTTCTGGATAGGTTGAAATAGCTTAATGACCAGAGTTCTTAAGAAGGAACCTTTGGCATTAATAAGCTGTCTAATCTTAGCCGTCTCACTAAAAGTGATAGCTAATACTTCATGAGTGCTTTATAACTGCCAGACACTGTGCTATGTGGTTTGTAGGCACTATTTCGTTGTGCCCATTTTAAAGACCTGAGGATTGGTAGGGTTATAAACTTGCTCAAGGTCATAAAACTGGTAAACTGATTCATACCCACAGAATCTGGCTGAAGAGCCCTAATTCTTTTTTTAAAAATATATTTTATTGATATTTTTACAGAGAGGAAGGGAGAGAGATAGAGAGCTAGAAACGTCGATGAGAGAGAAACATCGACCAGCTGCCTCTTGCATACCCCCTACCGGGGATGTGCTCGCAACCAATGTACATGCCCTTGACCGGAATGGAACCCGGGACCTTTCAGTCCGCAGACCGACGCTCCACCACTGAGCCAAACCGGTTTCGAATGCAGAGCCCTAATTCTTACCCACAATGCTATACTAGTTGTACTAGTCTTAGTTTCCTCACATGAAAAGTGAGGAGTGGATATCAAGACTGGGTCCAGTTGGGATTCTGTGCTTCTATGGACATAGACAGAAGCGTATTCCTTAGTGGCTTGTGTTTTGGTAGTGACAGGGATTGGCACCTTTCTCTAAAAAGGAACGTCCTTGGAGTGTATGCTAACATTAACCACTCTATCTAGTCCTTCGCTTCTATGTACACATATGCACAGTAGTGAAGCTAATTGGGGAAACAAGTCTACTATCCATAAGCATGCACCTCCTCCCAGCAAAGGTCTGGCTGCCCTGGGCTTTCTCTTCAGTGCTTGCCAGAGTAAATGTTGACGGAATGGATAAATATCCCACAGCCTCTGCTGGAAAGAGCCTGAAATTGGATACCGCTGTTTTAATGTTCTCCACAAATCTTCTGACTGTAACATCCATAGACCATAAGCTCCACAAGTACCGAGACAACATCAGACTTGCTCACTACTGTATCCTTTGCAACTTGAACTGTTTGCATATAGTAACTGCTCAACACAAGTGCTGTTCTTATTGAGGTTATTGGATTTACCCCTAAAAGGGTGCTATGAGTGAGCTACATAAAGGAAAGTGTACGAAGTAGCAGGAATTAAACTGATCTAGAAGGCTACACAATGTTAAAAGCAGAGAGGAACCCGAATCTCAGAAGTCCTCCGCTATATCTATCACCCTGGTATATTGTGATCAATTTTAGCATTTGCGGCAAGGAAGTTTTTAGTAATAGCATGTATTTTCAATGGAAAGAAAAATAAAACACTGACAGGTTACACTGTGATTTGCTGTGATCCTTGTAAAAGTAATCCGGAAAGATCTGTTAAAAATTCAAACATACTCACTGGCCAGTGTGCTCAGTGGTTGAGTGTCAACCTATGAATCAGGAAGTCACGGTTTGATTCCTGTTCAGGGCACATGCCCATGTTGTGGGTTCGATCCCCAATAGGGGACATGCAGGAAGCAGCTGATCAACAATTCTCATATTTGATGTTTCTATATCTCTCTCACTCTCCCTTCTCTAAACTCAATAAAAAAAAAATTTAAATTAAATATACATACCCTTGACTCAGCCACTGTAGGGAATCTATGCTTAGAAACACAAGCTGTTATATGAAAGAATACACAGAAAAGGTTGTTTATTGGGGCCCTGTTCGTAGTGGCAGAAATAATTAAACAACCTGTATGGAGCATTGCATATCCATTAGAAAGAAGGGGATCCACATCTGTTTATCTTAAAGGATGTCAGGTGTACTGTTAGGTGAGAAAAAGCATGCTGCGAGAAAGTTGGCATGTGGTATATAATGCTCCTATTCTTATTTAAAATCAGAAAAGCCAGGATGCCTTACATGGGGGTGGGGATTGGAAGGGCACAGGCAGGAGGGAAAGGGAGAAAAAGGAAAGGAGAGGTGATATAAGTTTATGAACTGTTCTTGGTATAATTTTTTTAAGGGAATGAACACACATTATTTTTGGTAAATTTTGAAAAGGTATTTGCAAAAATAATAATGGATAAAAACAAGTACAGCCCTAACCGGTTTGGCTCAGTGGATAGAGCATTGGCCTGCTGACTCAGGGGTCTCAGGTTCGATTCCAGTGAACCAGTCACGGGCATGTACCTTGATGCAGGCACATCCCCAGTAGAGGGTGTGCAGGAAGCAGCTAATTGAAGTTTCTCTCTCATCAATGATTCTAACTCTCTCTTCCTCTCTGTAAAAAAATCAATAAAATGTTTGGTTTTTTTAAAAAAAACAAGTACAAAAAGAGTCAATTCACAGGCTATTCCTGTAATCTCACTTATACTCAGATATGCTTCCTTGCATAAAAGATAGATGAGATGGAGTTGCATGAAATTGTGCATAACCCAAATCCTCCCAGGGTTCTGAGGTATTCATGTGGCTTTTTACTATGTGCCATTTGGCATTTGGGTGGTGATGGAAAGACGGAGAACCATTATGTTTTGAGCAACATAACTGTAGACTTTGGTTAGGGGAATAAGATGGAAAGTAGTGTGTAAGATGACTAATCTGGCAGCGAGTGCAGAATGGACTGAGGAGGGAAAAGGGAAAAGTAAGAATACACTTGAAAGACTACTAAAGTATGAAGAGTCTGAACTGGGTATGGCCCGTTTGTTTCTGTCATGCTGTCTCGGAGAACAGAAACTCAATACCCTCCCGTTCACCAGCCCTTGTCTCTGACCAAGGGGTGGGCAAACTTTTTGACTCGAGGGCCACAATGGGTTCTTACACTGGACTGGAGGGCAGGAACAAAAGCAACCTGACCATGCTGGCACTCTCATCTTGGGCTGCTGGTGAAGGAGCGGAGGGGAGAGCAAGAGAACCCTCTGCTCTTTGGGCTCCGCGGGCCGGATAGAACAGCCGAACGGGCTGGATCCGGCCATCGGGGCATAGTTTGCCCACGGCTGCTCTGACCCCTTCCCCCACAAGTCTTTGTGGTCTCACCTGTGTGTTCCTTATTATCCACTTTAATATTTTAACCTAGATTTCAAAGACTGGTTAGGCTCTCAAACTTAGGGTTTTTTCTTTTAAAAAAATTATAATCTAATCACTCATTATGTTGTTTTATTTAGGGGTTTTACTGATTCCTCTGGCTTTGACTTCTTGAGAATGTTTATATATTTTTGAGGAAAGGCTTCAACAATGATCTCTCATAATTACGATATTCTGTTCTCTGCCTCTATCCCAGTTGACTTGACGGCACAAACTCCTCTCTCCCCGCCCCAATTTAATACTGTTTTCTCCCAATTCTCCAGCTATTCATTCAGTGTCTTCTGTGGCTGCGCCCCTTGGATGCCTTCCAGAGCCCTGTCCTTGGTCCTCCCCTCTTTTTTCCTGAACACCAAAGCAGTTAATTTTTACATGACCTCATCTGATTTTCTTGCTTCGCTAAAACTACCTACCTTGCATTTTCTCTCTTCTGTACTGTCTTTACCATGTTAGGTTGAACTTCCGCACCGCTCTTAGAAGAGAACTTACTTCATTTACTACCTTCTTAATTGTTGTTATACATATTATAGATAGAATATGTAAAAAAAAAAAAAGATAGAATTAAGTCAAATCCAAAAAATGTTAGTAAGCTGAAGAAAGATAATTTAGAAATGCAGGCAAAAATCAGATACCTCTCCTTCCTGGGAGTATTCAGAGATTATACACACATTTATCCAAAAAATGATTTCTTGCCTGAATTTCTAGATAAATCTACATAAATTCGTAGACAGCTACTAGAATAATCTCAATTTGTACACAAATGAAAAATGTAAAGATGAAAACTTCTGCTACAAAAGGTTACTGTCCTGAGCAAGGCAAATAAAACCAAACAAAGCCAAACGTCAAATTCTACACTTTCAAGCTTTTAATATTTTAATCTATATTTCAAAATATTTTAACCTAATTTTGTTCAAAGGTGAAAGTTCCAGAGCTGCTCTAAGAATCTGCAAAAAGCAATCCATTTCAAAGTCCCAGAGCAAACTTAAAGACCGACAACAATTTAAAATAGATTTTCTTTATGCATATTTCCTCTCTGTATGCGTGAGTACTTGTCCATGGTAAAACTGACGTCCTATCTGGAAGAGATACCCTGGGCTGTCCTCCCTCTCATCAAACCTGCTGGCATTTCCCTTCTCTTGGAAGGCAGAGTGCAATCCATCCCTACAGATCCTTCCTGGTTTACATGTCAAGTTTGTTTATTGGTATATATTCAACATGTACACATTCAGGTCTTGTATGTGCTAGACACTCTTCAATTTGCTGGGAACAGGAGTAAGCAAGACAGACTAGATCACCAATCTCACGAGGCTTCCATTCCAGCAGCGGGGCAGACCAGACAGACACATTAGATACAGATGCAGAATGGAGGGAACAAAGTGTGAAGGAGGCCATTGTTTCAGAGGGAGCAGTCAGAAGGCCTCAGCTACGGAGCTGGCACTTTTAAGCGGAGACCTAACGTGAAGTGAGAGAATGAGCCATGTGGACACCTGGGGGAGGAGCATTACAGGCAAAATTTCCTCGGGTTTGGGCGCATGCATCGGGGACCCACAAATATCTCCTGGAGAATAAAAAGATATTCTTAAGTGACTAGAAAAAAAGTCTTACAGCAATGGTTATGCATTAAGGGTGAAAATCTTGCTCTCTCGTCTTGCATCACAAATGTATAGGATGCCAGTTTGTACTTATTTGCTTCCTTCACAGGAGACTGAGGTTTCCTGCTGGCTCAATCACAACTACGCAATCCTCATCTGATCAGCTCACACTTTCCATCTTTTCTTCTTCTGTCTCAGACTCCTTGTTGCCTCCTTTTTCTTTCCAAATCGCTGAGTCAATTCCTCTGTTTTCCATTCATCCCCACACTTACCTCTATGTAGTTTCAATGATGCCTTCCTTGGGACAAGTGCATATTTAAAAAAGTGCACGTTCTAAAAAGCATATTGGGCGGGAGGTGGAACAGGTATGAAGATCACCAGAACAGCGTTTTTCAATCTTTTTCATCTCATGGAACACATAAACTAAGTAGTACTAAAATCTGGTGACACACTAAAAATATTTTTTGACAGCCAGACAAGAAATATAGATGTAATTTTGGTCTATTCACACCGATGGTTATTGTTGACAACAACACTGGCTAAAAATAACAACAGCCAACACGATCTAAGGGATCAGTGCCCATCTCAGAGGTCAGCATTGCATGTTTCTAAAGCTCTCTCGGCACACTAGAGTGCCTCTTAGGCACAGCGGTTGAAAATCACTGCACTAGAAGATCACCAAAGAGCTCTCTGTGATGTTGGGAACTCGTGTGTTTTGTTTTGTTTTTGTTTTTTAAATCTTCTTTATCTCTCCCGATGCAAAAATTCGTGCAAGAGTAGGCCTTCCTTCCCCCCGGCTGCCGGCACCGGCTTCCGTCCGGCCCCCAGGACCCAGGCTTCCCCTGCGGCCTCAGCTTCGTCAGGAAGGTCGTCCAGAAGGACATCTGGTCTAATTAGCATATTATGCTTTTATTATTATAGATTCCAATGTCTAGCTCCATGTTTGCTGCTGACAATGCAGCTGGAAGGAACGTTGCAATCATGAGGTTAACCTCCCATTCCACCCATCTCAACGACTCCTTTCTAAGAACAAGCATGTGTGTCTCTCTCACCTGTTCCATGGGGTGACAGGCTGCTTATGTACTTCCCAGCATTCACACAGAACCAGACACTGGAATTAGAATTTAAAGCTTTCATTTTCTTTTCCCAGGCATCTCTAGTTCTAACTTTTCCCTTTCCCTTCACTTTTCTCTTTTAAATGTGTCTGTGGTACTCCTAAAACACTGTGCAGTCCTATTACATGACATTATTGGTTAAAAGGGTCACGCATCTCTAATATACTGAATTAGAGATGTCACCTATTTTCCTTGCCTTTCCTTTAAAATCATTTCTTTTCCTTTGATTGTATGTAAAATTTGGTACCCACAACTACACCAACACAAGCCCATTGTACGTGTTTAGTTATAAGAAACATTTCTACCTAAATGAAAACTCCATCAACCTTCATGTTAACAGAATTGGGAGATTTAAAGAGTGAAAATATAAAACCAAAACTAGCAACAAAGCAATTCTGCCCTGCGATAATGGCTCTGTACCCCCTCCTCAGCCACTGAAAGCGTATAAGTCATTATTGGGGGAGAAAGAATATTTGAGAAAAAAGGTTGTTTTCAGTACAAACACAGGAAACAAAGTTCTTAAGCCACAAAGAATTTCAGCACTACCAGCAAGGGTTACAAAAGGTATATCCTATTTTTAGTGCCACTGCATGTATCTTTATGATTTCAAAGGTTGTATGGGATCCATTCCAAGTCTAGCATTTTACGAATAAACATGACTAAATTAAAAAATAACACAGTATTAACAACCAAATTCAGTTTTTATTTTTTATGCCTTTAAAAATGTTTATTTTAATTTGAGAGAGCTGGAGAGAGGGAGAAATACTGATTGTCTGCCTCTTGCACGCCCCTATTGGGGATCTAGCCTGCAATCCGAGCATGTGCCGACTGGCATGGAACCTGCTACTTCTCATGCACGGAGCAATGCTCAACCAACTGAGACACACAGGCTAAGGCCACTTAGTTCTTATTTTTATTTTTTTAAAATATATTTTATTGATTTTTTTTACAGAGAGGAAAGAAGAAGGATAGAGAGCTAGAAACATCAATGAGAGAGAATCATCGACACACACCCCCACTGGGGATGTGCCTACAATTAATGTACATGCCCTTGACCGGAATCGAACCTGAGACCTTTCAGTCTGCAGATCGACGCTCTACCCACTGAACCAAACCGGTTTCGGCAAAGGCCACTTAGTTTTTAAAAGTGCTTTCACTAAAATAGCAGAAAATTTATTTTCAGGTTATGAGGAAAAAATAGGAAATATGTGAAGTTTACATAATTCTTAAACTATTTTATGGGTGTAAATAATTTTAGTAGACTTGAATTGTTCTTATCATAATGATTGTCAGATAGTTAATTCCCTCATACATGGAGAACAGGAATGGGAAATTAAAGTATTTTGGAGATTGTTGCAGAAATTTAATTTATTTATACCATCACAGGTGAAGGCAAAGACAGGCCCATCTTCCTCACTAGACAAAAACTAGTCATGAAAAAAAAATCCGGTGTAGAAGTAAGTAATCTCTATTTTTTTGTGATCTATGTCAGGAAAAGGGAATATATAAGGTAACAAAAAGGTACTTGATAGCTTAAAGGGAACAAATCAGCACTTAACCACTTAAGCACTGTCCACCTCAGATCAGTCGCCTTGGGAAGCGGAGAGCTTATTTCATGGTTATTCGACACAGTACATGGGTCTTTTTTTTTTTTTAAATAACCTCAATGAAATCAACTGTTGTAATTTTGGAGAAAAAGAAAATTCTATATTTCTGAAAGAACTCAAATAATTTGGAATCACATAAATAAGGTAAATGATCAAGCTACTAGTAAGTAATATAGGTGGTACATTTAAAAAAAATATATATATATATTTTATTGACTTCAGAGAGAAAGGGAGAGATAGAAACCTCAATGATGAGAGAAAAATCACCGATTGGCTGCCTCTGGCATGCCCCACACCGAGGATCAAGCCCACAACTCCTGCATGTGCCATGACCTCCTGGTCCATTGGTCAACGCTCAACCACTGAGCCACACTGGCCAGGCTCAATACATTTCATGATCAAGCAATAATTTGGGTGTTACCACAGTGTAATGAATGAGTCCAGTTCTCTTTTATGGCTTACAAGGTGCTTTGGAAGGCAATTTCAGAAAAGGAATAACATATATACCCTCCTATGGTGGAGGCTTAGAAATACAACTTTTATTTTGGGTTTTCTGTTTTAAAGAAAATTAATCTATTTTATAGTCATACTTTGTCCTTAATAAACTCAAGCTAGATTCCTGTTGACAAATTTCATGTAGTGTTCTAATTAAATTTTTTAAAGTTTCTCTTTAAGGAAGCTGCCTACAAACTTAAAGTTATAGTTTATCTGGATATGTTTACCAATTTAAAATACCATTTCTGAACTTGGCTTTGTCAATTTTGTCTTACTCAAGTTTTTTTTTTCAACCACTTGACTAGTAAAGAAAATGTTAGTAAATGTAGTTTACAAGTTTCATAATTCTCAAAATTATGCAGTTAGGATAAATTTTGGTATTCATCACAGTCAGAAGCTCCGTTTCACACATCTTTGCTAAATATAATAAACATAAAAATAATTTAAAGCTGATAACTTCATTCCCACTTCCAGGAAATGAATAAGAATCTTTACATATTTGTTCTTAAAAGATTACCAGACAATAAAACAGTAAAGTGATATTCTAGCTAGAGCATTTATTAATAAAAAGATCACGCTGTGGGTAAAGTTGTCAATATGGCTATTAAATTTGGAGGAGTAACAAATATTTGACAAAATCCATTGGAAAGCTAGCAATAAAAAAAATCAGTGTAAATATGAGGATCTTGGCAGCAGACAGCAGAGCGGTCTGTATGCAATTAGGATCTGTGTGCCTTCAAATATCACACATAATAGGCACTGAAAAAGTCTAAGTGCCTGATGAATAGAAAACACCTACACAGGCAGATGCCCTAATGTATTCAGCCAAAGGGGGTCATGCCGGTTTGTACCCAATAGATTTGTCAGGGCTTTAAAAATTCCACCTTGAATTTTTATAGCACATTATAATTTTCAAAGTAAACACCCAGGCTGTTAGGCAGAAATGCTGGGTGTTTTTGCTATTTTGCAGGAGCTGAAACTTGACAGAAAGCAGTAAATGATTACACAGGCATAAGCAGGAAAGCAGAGGTTTGATCCCATTTCTCCTTTAAATATTTAAAGATTCAATGAAGACAAAAATTTTGAAGCTCTAGGAGGAATTTCTATCACATATTAAATTATATTTCCCTACAAAACAGTATTAACTTTCCCTGACTTTTCTTTTTTTTCCCTCTTTAAATATCTCACCTGTAAAAACAAGGTAAATAAACAGCTGACTGTGTAATACATAGATATTGACAGAATCAATAACTTAATATAGGAAGTAGAATTAAAAACCGTTATAGGGCTGTTATGAGGTTTAAATGAGATGAATGCATACAAAGTCCTCTGCTGCCACATAATTATTATGTTCAATATTATTAGAAAAAAGAGGGTAAAAATATACTAAAAAGAATGTGAATACTGTGTATTTTTAAAAATCTAAACTAGGTGTTTCATAAACTCCTACCTAATCTGTATCATGTTTCAGGTCTCTAGAACTGGAGACCAGATGTTAAAAAGAACTGGGGAGCTTAGGTACTGACAATTAGGATATTCAACCCAGCAACCCCACTAACTAATTCTGTGTTCTTTCTCTAGACACTCTCTGTGGATGAAAACATAAGAATGTGGGGAGTCCATGAACTTGTAAGTTCCTTTAACCTCGCATCTAAAATCATTGTTATCTAACACTTAAGTCCAGTTCTGAGAATCCACGGGACCGTCAGCTCTCTGGCACTGCCAACAACAGTGTTCACATATGTCTACGTACCACCAACTACATTATTTTAAATTTTATCTCATGTAAATACCAAATCTGGGTTCATTTTTTTCCTTTTATCTTTATAATATACACCAAAAAAAAAATTGCCCAAGAACCAACTTTGTGTACCATTCCATACCACAATTGCCTCCGTCACTAAAGGGATGTTAAGAGGATTGTAGAATTTTGAACAGAAACACATATACACACATTTTGAAAGTAATTATTATATAATTGTAAAAGTATTTTGACTCCAAAGCACCTAATCACTCAAGGTCATAGACTGGCTCTGCTCAGCCTTTGAACTCAAGTCTGATTTTTAGTCTAGTTATGTTCTACTATTTCTATTATTTAATAACTAAATCAAATGTTTGGAAGGGATTAGAGGTTTTTTTGTGTTTTTGTTTTTTTAAAAGCACCAAATTTGCAATTTAAATAATCTTGAAATTAAGAAATCCCCTATTCCCAGTAATTATAAAACATTACAACAACAAAGTAAAACAGTGTTCCTAACAAACTGGTAGAGCTTTAATGTTCAATACGTGACCATCATAAGGTCATAAGTCATTGCATTGCCCCAAACATGAATAATAAATCGTGAACTAAATTATTTGTTCATTTCACAATAGCTTTTAAAAATTGGCTATCAAATAAACTTTCATAATAGACTCAGTTAAATATTATGGAAAAATTATGAAACAAACTAGAATAAAGGCTAATTTTATCTTAAAAAGAAATACAAGTAATCATATATTGTAACTGTACGTCCTAAACATTGCATACTTAGGTTGAACTCTCATATTGTTAGTTACAACAATAAAAATTCTATTAAAGATACTGTGATACACATTTGGAACTAATCATATCATGAAACCTTTCTTTCCCCATCTATATATGTTTGGCGCACTGCAGGGCAAATGAAATAAATCCTATATAGTAAAGAGCTGGTATGCTCATTAGACCTGAGGGCGGAACAGCCTTCCAGAGCCACCATCTGGAAGGACCTGTGGGCGGGGCTGCAGGGCCAGGAGGCAGCCAGGGCGTCAAGGGCTGAGCCACTGGCATGAATTTCGTGCACCGGGCCTCTCATTCTAAAATAAAAGGTATGTTTATTAAGTTAGCTGCACTGTAGACACTATTAATCTTGTTGAAACTTGTTGAAAAGAAAAAACATTTTAAAGCACTCAAAATTAATATTTGAGTTACTCTGTAAAAGTATGTTGAAGCATGCAGCTCTACCACGATAATCAGCCACTAATATTTAAACTGGCTAAAAGATAAATTAGGGGATGACACACTTCCATTCAAAATAATTGGTTTTAAGGGCCATAGTGCAATATAAATAGTTTAAAAGATTGTCTAGCAATTGCAGAACCCTATAATTTATTCTACATATAACCCAGCATTAAATGAAAATTTAATAACCTAGCAAAAAGTACACAACCCATGGAAATATATTACTGAAGGAAAGGGTTGATTCCATAGTCAGATGACAATGAATATGAAAGCATGCTATAAAATATGAAGTGGTTATAACAATAAGATACTATAATTGTTTCAACCACATTCTAATAATTAGATTTTCATTGATTAAATAGCAGCTTAAATAAAAACTAGACAAATATGAACTTAATCTTAGCTGAAGTAATCTAAAAAGAATTAAAATGTTCATTCAATCCTTTTTTTGAATAATAAAGTCTAGCAAAAGCTACCAAAGACATAACCAGATAAACAGAGATACACTGCCACAATTAGCTTTCGATTTCTTTCTCAAATTAAAGACACTAAAGTGTAATCCTGGCTGATACACTCTTTTATACATAAACAGAATTCCAAATTTTTCTCTTTTTAGTTCTCTGAATTAATGACAGTTGGCCAAATTGTTGGTTTCTGGAATTGTTCTTGATATTTCTAAACTTGTCTCCTACCATTCCACACTTCTGCTCCTTCCTCTCCCAGACCCCGCCCCCCTGCCTTCCGTAACACTCATTAATTCAAAAACCCCACTGTAAATCCTGTATTTAAAGGGCATTTGTGATGGTAGTGAGGTGAAAAGGAGGCAACCTGACAAAAATTACTTGTTTGGGGATTGAAATCACTGTCTACAATGAATTTTTAATTTGAACTGCAATAAAATCAAACATTTTCTATAAATTATACCTTACTGTGTAAAATGAATTTTAAAAATCAACATTAAAAGTCAAGCTCTAATCCAGATGAGCATAGAAACAATCACACACAATTCAAAGGGAAAGGAGCCCTGGCTGGTCTGGCTCAGTGGCTAGAGCGTTGGCCTGCAGACGGAAGGGTCCCGGGTTTGAGTCTCCTCAAGGGGCACATGCCCAGCTCTGGGCTTGATCTCCAGGAGGAGGCAGCTGATCAATGTTTATCATCATAGATGTTTCTCTCTCTCTCTCCCCCCCTCCCTTCCTCTCTGAAATTAATAAAAATATATTTAAAGGGGGGGGCACTAATGAATCTTTTCTTTAATGAAAGTCCTCCACAGGAATATTTTTATTTACTTGAAAAATACAAAGTCTGCGTAGAATAAACTAGAAAGAGAGAGAGAAACAGTTGGCTCTGTGAAACTACAAAAATAAGGAGAGCATGGGCTTTAACCCCCCTGTAAAGGTTAATAAGGAATTGATATTTTTCAGTTATAGCTTAATTCAACAAATATATATATGTATATATAAAATTAAAAGGCATTTGCTTCCATATTTCCATGACTCAGAAATATGGAAGCAAATGCCCTTTAATTTGGCGAATACCTATAAATACTGCACTACACAATCATCAGGATGTCCTTAGAAGAATAAAAATACAAACCCGTTTTTCCTATTTATTTTGTTCACTTAAATAGTAGTATACAATGAGAACTCACTGCTATTAAAAATTTGTGTGATCTTTAAAGAAGAGAAAAAAAAACGTGTTTTAAGAAATATGCCCCAGACTTATTTTAAACCCAATGTAAATTAAGATTTTCTAACAACTAGGCTATTTTAATCACCTCCAGTCCAGAGTGGATAAGCCTTATGTAATCAACCAATTAATACAGATGCTCTTTCACATCAGGCACTCATACTAAAATAAACCCTTTTGATCCAATCTCTAAAATCTCAAAAGGCCCCTCCAGTGATCTCTACCCACATATGCATTCCCCTAATAATACAGTATGCATTTAACCTACATTTATGCAAAGTGTATTTCAGAATAAGTCATAAAATTTATAGACATTTAATAATATACTGAAAGTGGTCAGACTAACTAAAATATCTGCAACACCAACAGACAAAACCAAAACAGCATTATAATAAAAATCACGTTATCAATTACAAAAATATCATGGGTTAGCCAAAGAAACATCACCAGAAATAATTTCAATAAAATCTGACCACACGTTAGTCACACATTTCTGTAGTCATCCCACACTAAGTGATACACCAAAATACAGTGTGAGTTGCCTTTTTTAATCTTTTACTAATGTAGCCATAGCAAAGTATAGTTTTAAAAAAGATTCTTACCATAAAGCTGAAAATAAAAAAGCAAAAGTAAATGTCCTTTAACGTTTAGCAATCATTCTATATGAGTGAGTATCAGAAATATTAAGATTAAAAAAGACTTTGAAAGACTCATTGCTAGACCCTATGGGAGAGGAAGAGAGGGAGAGGAAGAATGTAAAGAAGTATCCAAAAACGGAATAAATAAATTCAAAACACAGATTTTCCTTATGCCTCCTCTACTTCCGAGGAAACATTCTATTCAATGTTAATAATAAAAACGAGCAAGGGACAGACTTTGCTCCACTCATCCCGCGTTTGTATAGGTCTTCACTTTCATTATCTTAATAAAATTAGACACACATGCAATTAATGAGAAAGGTTAAAACAGACAATTTTTTGTAGCTTCATTAGGTGCTAATCATCACAACCCCAAACCCCAAGACGGGGTATACAAACTCATCTTGCATCCTTCTTTCTCTCCAATAATCTTATGCTTCAGAAACTTTTAGCACCAAAGTTTCAACCTAATCCCAATAAAAGCTCTAACTCCACCTGACACCAATTACTACTTCCTTCCCAGCCCCTTTTCAGCAGTTCCGTCCTCAATGCTAAAGTGAAACAATGTTGAAAATCAAATTATGCAGAAATGGGCCTTCGTCAATGTTACCACTTTATGCTAACTTCATTGAATTTCAGTATTTAAAAAAACATATTAAATTGTAATGGCTAGTTCATTTTCCTTAACGAATGTATATGAACATCAATAAGATTTCTCTTGTTTTTTTTACTATCAATGTATGAACTCCTAACTTGACTATGTTCAATCACAACATTCAGAATTTTACAATTTGATGTGGTCATTGGAAACTGCTATGTTTACACATCAGAAGACACTCCCTTCCGCACCAGGCAGTCTGGCTCAGTGGTTGAGTGTCACCCCCTGTATCAGGAGGCCGTCCTTGGATTCCCATTCCTGCAGCCATTGGGGCTCCATCCCCAGTTGGGGGCGTGCAGGAGGCAGCTGGTTTATTGTTTCTCTCTCTCTCTCTCTCTCTCTCTCTCTCTCTAATCAATAAAAACATAATCTTTAAAAAAAAATGAGTTAAAAAAAACGAACTACCTTCCCCTCAAAACAGTGTAATTATTTTTAAGCTTTCTGATTAAAAAAAAGTTTAGGTGTCATCTTAAAAAGTCAAATATTATTTCTTTTTATGTAAAAGGAATGCAAGTGAAGTTATTAGCATTTGATATTTTTATATCAAAAGTCAGAAAGGCTGTACTCAATACAGTTGTGGTCTCAACATATTGATTTATCTGCTAATCATTCCGGGTCACGGCCACACCTAATGTTTGGCTAGAACCAAGTAGCACATAGAGAGGAGAAAGCAACCGATTTTAGTTTATGTCAGGGTTGTTGTTTGGGAACAATAGAGCAATTCAATGACGGTTAGAAAAGAAACATTGTTTCAATTTATTTGGAAGAAGCTTTGTTCTGGGCAATCATAATTCCCAATGTTAATGCCAAAAGGTATAAAATTTTCAAACATTACTAAATAATTCCCTACAAATTATTATACCTTAACACTAGGACACCCACTATGGGTTTATAATTCAAATCACACATCAGCATAAAAATAATTTTTGCATTAGATGTTTAAGAATCTCGAAAGCGCCGCATCATCTTAAGGTTGCTATGAGTCTCAAATTTAAAATATGAAGGTACTTTCTTTACATGTCATAAATTACTATAGAAGGTACTATAATGATCTACGAGCAACTATGTCACCTGACGTATGCTCCAGATCCCATGGGGCCTAACCAAAGTTCATTGTAAATGGAAAATAACCCTGTCCCTTGCATTTTTTATAGTAAGGAAAACGGTAACAATACCTTAGTAATTAAGAGTTTCCTCAAATATGTTACTTTACTTTGTACAATTACATGTTTTTATATAAATCAATGTAATAACTTCTTACAAATAACTTCCTACAGATAGCTTAGTCAAATCAACCAAGCACATTCAACCATGAATTCCACTGCCAAAAATTTGGGATTAAAAAATTTAAAACACGGCATGTCTTCTAACATTCAAACAGAATAGTTTATGTGGTAAGAAACATCTCAAATCTCTTTACTGAAAACATTTTCAACCTCAATTCAGAATGACAGCAATTCAAAGCTGGAGTAGTGTTCTTTTATAGGAAGATAATTATTATTTAAATAATAGACTAGTAGTAGCTTGCTTACATTTAGACACAAAGAACCAAGATGATATTTTTCTGATGAGAAACAACTAAGCCCTTTACAGGAATAAAACATAGCCTAAATATAAGTGTCAAATTCTTCTCGAGCAAGAAAAGCTTCCTATTTGAGGAGGGGAAGAGGAGGCACCTGTTAGAACATCCCTTTAACAGAAAAAGTATTTTAAAGGAACTTTTAAATAAAACCTCCAGTGATTAGTTAATGGGAACAGTGGCCATCACTAACATTTGAGAAAAAACTGGAAATGCTTACGTATAAATAAATCACTGTCTACTATGCCTTTAAAAAAATAACCACCACTGATTGTCTCCACAATCACATTTTAAAGTATTTTCCTCCACACACAAAATGTGGCATACAACCCGGTATTTATCTGAATTGGGGATGGGGTGCAGGTACAGAACTAACAGCAGGTACGTCTAAATTTAAACTTTTCCCCCAGTAATTCCATTTTAATAGATCCTCTGGATGTCAAACAGAAATGCCAGTACACTTACAAGCGACTGAGATAAACAAAGAAAAGCATCCAATGACGGTGAGAATTGAAGCTTAACAATATTGGCCATCAGTTTCCACTTAAGAAGTTGTGGGAACATTTGAAAGTAAAGTTTTGTTTTGCACTGTGTTGCCGCCAATTCCTTTTTGAGAGAGACTGATCAGCAAGCAAGACTTGGCCACTTTAGGTCAGGAACCTCATAAGCAAGTCCTCTGCCTAATACCATGGTCCCATACACTGTTCACTGCATTGCTGTGACTTGTTAGTACTTCTGATTTTTAACCCTTTAATGTCGTTACATTTCACACTCGTGCAAATACAGCAGCACAACTCTTGGTTATGTAAAGTATAAAGGGTTCTCTTCATTGCAATGTAAGCGTATTCTAAAACAGCTTAAATGAACAAGCACAGTGAACATGCTGTATCTGCAAACGTTAAAACCTCTTGAACTTACACAATTTTTAATTAAGATGCCTGTTAATGAGCAGTATTTTGTTTAAAATAAAATTTCCAACCACTGGCCAATGGGATACTGAGTGCCAATATTCAGACAAAAACTCGAAATGGTTATGTATAGAAACAGGCTGTCTACCATGTCTACTTTTAAAAACAACACTCCTTAAACTTATTCACATGAGGAAGCACATTAATGGCTGGAGAAAACATACAAATATGATGAGCAGTTAAATGTGCCAGCCTGTCACAGACTTAGGAAACAGGAAGGAAAGCCACGTCTTACCTTGAGTAGCCATTGGAAAAAACGGATCGCCCCGGGAAGTTCAAAGTCCCCAAGGAGGCCAGGCTGTCGTCTCCAGATCCTTGGCACCTATTCCAATTGTCGGAACCGACGGGGATGGGCGGAATGACATTAAAGACGGGTTTCTGATCCTGCTGCTGAGAAAGGGATGCTGTGTTCATGTCATAGTGGTACATCTGCCCCCCGGAGGTGCTCACTCCGTGGACAGAAATGGCAGACATCTTACTGCCAATTACGTTCGCCCCAGAAAAGCTCTCCTGGCAGTAAACGGGGCCCAGCCTCTCCTGCTTAATGACCCCCGGGGTGCAGAGTTCGATGAAGTCCTCTTCCTTTTCCGTCTTCACTTGGGGCAGCGTCGTCGCCGCGCTGCTGCCGCCGGGGCTTGGCAGGATCAGATCCCCACTCTCCTTAATTTTAGGTTTAGTATCTGGCAGAACGAGAGGCTTGCAGTCCTCGCTGGAGTTCCCTTCCAAAAGGAATGGATCGTCCTCTCCTCCCAAAGGAGAAAGCAAACAGTTTTCATCTATCAAGAGGTCTGGTCTCCAGGGGCTCTCGTTCATCTCTTTCCCTGGGGACCCAGAAGGGAACTCCAAATCCTGCAAGATGTCCAAGGCTCTTTGGTCTGTGGCATACAGCTTCACGCTGCCGCCGTTGGCGCCCGCCTGGCCCTTCAAACCCGGCCGCTCCGGGGACGCCTCGGGCTGCGTCTGCGGAAACTCCTGGTCGGCGGGGGCGACCGAAACGGTGGCGGGCGCCGCACTCTTGGGGTTCTCTGGAACGACGGTCGACTTGTTGAGGTTTGCGATGCTTTCTTCCAGAAGCCGAAAGTCCGTTTCCCCGGAGGAGAGGCTGAGCGGGCCGGGCGGCGGGAACCCCAGGTCACTTCCCATCCCTTTGGCTTCCGTCTCCCCCATGTACAGCCCCATGGAGAGGGAGACGGCCTGGGACAGGTCCGGCGGCGGCGCACTGCCCGCGGGGCCTCTGGGGAAATCCACCAAAAGGCGCGGCGGCTTGGAGTCGGACGGGGAGGCCGCGGCCAGCGCGGGCGGGGACGTGGACACCTTCACGGAGGCCCCTCCCCTCAGGGTTTTATAGAAGTCCATCGCTCTCCCTCGCCCCGCGGCGGGCGCGCCGCCGGGGAGTTCTTCTCTACTGGGGGAGCCCACGGGTGCCTTTGAGTCCATCAACGAGTATCAGCTACAAAAAGAGAAAGGGAGAAAAGAGGGGGCACATAATGAGCTATACAGGCACATTATCTCTGTGATCCGATTAGTAAGAGCTTGTTAAATGAACCTTTTAGTTAACCCTGAATTTAATTCCTCGTTATCAGAAGCGGCGTTTCTCTCACCCAGAATAAAAAAAATGGCACGCCCCCTGCTCCCGCTCAGCGAGCCAGTTCGATGCAGTCCATTTGCATGGCTGAGAACAAAATCCTATCAGACTGAGCTTGGCTATGCATCCTGACACTCACAGACCTGTAACTTCGTTAATTATAGACATTATCATTCATTACATCTGATTATTCTAAAGGTTCGAGTTGGTGCCAAAGTATTTAATTAAAGAAAAAAAAAAGAACCGTGATCATTAAAATTCCTGCCTCCCTTCCAATCAAGGCTTTTCTGAGAACCAATGCACATAAAATTTGATAAGTACTATGATAGAATTCTTTATCTGATTATTCCCCAATTCCCCTCCTACTAGCTAGCGAGTCATCCTTTTAGCACAACCTCCTAGTAAGTCGTGCTCGTTTTATCTGGAAAAACAAACAAGGATGATTCTGCTTATCTTCCAAAAGGCTAGGAAAAGGCTCTTATTTTTCTCTCATACTTCTTATTGAATGCACCTGTTGAATAGTACCTGCCCTCAAATTTGACATAGCAAATGAAGTACATTGTATAAAGGCCAACTGAAATTCAGATTTTAAAAAGCAGAAGAGAGCATGGCTCTTTTCACTACAACTTTAGCTTGTTTAACTATGACAAATGCAGTGCCTCCCAACCGCACAGCACAATAAAATATAGATGACGCTACATTTCTTTAAAACTGCTTAAGATCCTCCGTATGAAACAATATACTTCTAAATAAAGACGTCTCCTTTCCAGCTTTTAATTACTGAACAAGAGAAAAACCCAGAACGCTAAAGCCATATTCGTGTAAACCCACGCGGGTGGGGGGGGGGAATCCTGTAAAAATGCTGATAATTTTCTCTGCATTCTAAACCTTCACCTGGGACAACTCTGAGCCTATGCTCAAGACGGTTAGATTGCCAGTTTATTAATAATCAGGATGTTTAAAAAAAAACGGGCAAAGACTTTGATAAGCATGTTTGCTTGCGACATGACAGTCAAATGTCTCCCCAATGAAAGGAAACTTGTCCTGTTACAGAGACTTTAAAAACCATAAACTTCACTGGCCCCACAAAAATGGGCGTTTGATGAAGGTACAAGGGTGAGATCTTGGTGGCAAACTGCTCCTCGCCCCCCCCCCCGCCCTTTTATCTGATAACGATCCTTAAACACCGGGCATCGAGTGGAACCTAATGAATTTCCACACCGTTTTGACAGCTGCCTCCCAACCCTAAACCAAAACAACGCCTCCTGAAACAGGGAAAAGGATCCCTCCCTCCGAGGGCTTCAGCCCCCAGATTACGTTGCCAATAACTGACCCCTCAGGGAACCGCAGTACGGGGGTCCTCAGGGCCAGTGCCCGGCGGCCAGACCCAGCCTGCACCCCAAACGTCAGACGGCGGCTTGTCAACAAGAGCCGCCCCGGAAAGCGGCGACGACGAGGGGGGTCTTTGGGGGGAAGGGTCACTTGTAAGAACCAGGTGAGAAACGGAGCCAGGCGCCAGACCTCAGCCGGGGGAGGGGGCAGGGGTGGGGGCGGGAGGTTGAAGAGAAGGTGCCTAGACCTGTTGCCGCGTTCTTCCCGACACGCCCACTCCTCCCGAGGTCGCCCGCCCGGCCAAAGTCTCCGGGGGCCGGCGGTCGCCCCGCGGGGTGCGCTCCCCGCACGCACACTCACAGTCCCACGCACACTCACACTCACACCCGCACACACAGCCCCACGCACACGCACACCCACACTCACACCCGCCCCAAGTGGGACGCGCCGGAGCCTCGACAGAAACCCCGCCGCGCTCGGCGCGCCAGGGCGGAGTGGCAAGACCGGGGCGAACAGAATCCAGAAGCGGCTTGGCATTCCCCATAAAAATGGGTATCTGGGCACCACCCCCACCCCCCGCAACCCCCCACGAAGGCAAAGGAGGGGACTTGGAAAACAACAACAACCAAAAAAAGAGAGAGAGAGAGAGAGGCTGGAAGCCCGGGGCGGCCGGACCCGGCTCCGCTCGCGGAGTCCGAGCCCAGCCCCCCCCCCCCCCCCGGCCCAGGCGGAGGCAGAGCCCGGCGCTGGCACCGCGCACGGCCCTTTCGTCACCGGCCCGCGGCCCTCGCCGGCCCCCACCCCCCCCCCGCGCCCGCGGCGGATAAAAGTTTGCCGGCCCCCGCGCGGCCCCGCCGGGGAGCGGGGAGCGGGGAGCGGGCCCGGCCGCCGGCTCTTACCTCCGCCGGAGGCTCCGCACCGCCGCCGCCGGCCGCGCTCCCACGGCGGTCCGGATAAACAACTCAGCACGGGAGGGAGGCGGGCTTCTCCCCGGAAAAAGGGAAGCCGACCGCCGCCCCCTCCTTCATGGGCGGGCGGGGTGGGGGGCGCCCCTCTCTAAGGAAAGTCCAGCATGTCTCGGCTGACAGACAGGCCGGCCGGCCCCCGCCCGGAGCCCGCTCCGCTCCTCGGGCTGGGTCTCGGCGCGCGTCCTCCTCCTCGGCCGGTCCCGGCGCCCCGGCGCGTCGCTCCGGCCGCGGCGGCTCCTTCCACCCACCACACTCCGTCCCCGACGGGCGGGCGGCGACGCGGGCTCCCGTCACCGACTCGAGATCGCAAAATGGAGGAGGAGGAGAGGAGAGGAGGAGAGGGGAGGGAGTGCGGACACGCGAAAGGGCCGCCCCGCCGCGGCGAGCGAGCGAGCGAGCGGGATGGCGGGGGCGGGCGGGGGCGGGCGGGCGGGGGCGGCGCCACGGCGCGCACACTCTCGCACACACGCGCTCCCACTCCACCCCCGGCCTCCCCGCCCGGGCGGCGGGGAACGGTGCAACCTGTTGGCGACGCCGGGCAACTGCACGGGTGTCCGCAGCCCCTGCCCCCACGCCCTCCGCCCGGGCCCGACAGCGCCCCGCGCCCGCGGCCCCGGCCCGGGCACCCGGGCACCCCGCCGCCCCCGGGTCGCGCGCGGAGTGCCCTCGCCGCCCACCCAGCCCCCCGGGAAAAGGGAGAGGAGGCGGGGGGGGGCAGACCTCGTCTCTCGGGGAGCGCTCCGGGGGGAAACCGAGTTTCCCTAGTTTCTCTTCGGCCTCCTGCCCGCCTCCGCCCGGCTCCGCGACTCCCGACCCACTCGGGAGCTCGCCCTGGACCGCGGCGGCTGACAGCGGCCGGCGGGGGGCCTGGGCGCGGCCGCGGGCGGGCGGGCGGGGGTGGTCGGCGCCGCCGCCCCGGCCGAGGTGCGCGGAGCGGGTCCCCGAGCGCGGGCCGCGGGGCTGCGGGGCTGCGGGGCTGCGGGGCGGCGGGGAAACGGCGCCGCAGCGCCCGTGCGCCCGGGGCCGGCGGGCCGACACGCCCTCCGGGGAGGCCCCGGGCGAGCGGGGCAGAGGAGGGGTCGGCGCGTACGGACTCGGGGCGCGGGGGCAGCGGCTGCCGGCGGGCCCCCCGCCCCCGCACCGTCTGGGCGGCCGGTCTGCACCGCCGCCGCCGCGCTCCCGCCCGGAGAGAAGTTGCCAGCAGAACCCACCCTCCCCCGCGCCCGCCGGCCCCCACCTCCTCCCCGAGCCTCCCGGGCGGCGGCGGCTGGAGGCTCTGCCTGCCAAGTTCAACCCCCACCCTCCCTCCCAGCGCGCTCACACTTGAAGGAAGTTGCACGCCAGAAGCAAAACCTCCAGCGCGCTGCATTTCTGTGCACCCCCCACACCGCACCCCACCACCCCCATTATTTTTAAGGAAACCAGGGGGTGGCAGGCCTAAAAGCAAGTTGCAGGCGAGACAGTAAGTGGTTGCCCGTAAAGTCCGCCCTCACCCCCAAACTCCTGACCTCTCCCGCCCGCCCGCCCGCCCGCCCGGGACCCGCTTCCAGGCGTCCCGGGGAGGCCCCTCGGGGAACCCCGAATCTGGCCGCACGCGACTCCGTGCACCGCCCACCCCTCCGTGCGGCCGGGACCCCGGCGCGCCCCCCGGAGACGGGGCGCACGCAGCCTGAAGACGCCGGCGCCCAACTCCCTCCAGCTGTTCCCGTTACGCGCCTCCCCTCCGGCCCCGGGGAGCCGGCGCCGGGCCGGCCCCCTCGGAGAGGGGCCGGGGCCGGGGCGTCCCCCCGGGAGGTGCCCGCTCGCCGGGCCGGGGGCCGCCGGGGCGGCGCGGGGACGGAGCCTCCTACCTGGGGCGGCACGTACCATGGTGGCGGCGGCGGCCCGGGAGAAGGCGGCGCGGCGCGGCGCGGCCCCGGGGATTCGGGAGGTAACTTGTGCGCCCCCACAGGTGACAGCGCTTGCCAGCTCCAGCCGGGGGCGGAGGCTGCCGCCGCTCCACCTCGTCCCGGCCCGGAGCGCGGCGCAGCCACTCGCCGCGCAGGCCGCCGCCGCCGCCGCTCTGACGGCTTCCAGCGGGTGGGCGGCGCGTGCCGGAAGCCGCCGCCGCCATCTTGGTTGAGGGCGCCGGCGCCGCGCGGCCACCATCTTAGCCCCGGGTCCCGCTGGGGGCCTCCGGAGTCGCCCTTCCTAGCTTCTGAGGCGGGGGGCGCGCCTCGGGGGTGGCCGCGAGGTGACGGGAGAGGGAGAAGCCTTCCGCCAGCTTCTCCTCCCTGAGGCGCGCCTGGCGCGCTTCCGTCAGGGCCGCCATCTTGGCAAAGGGCGAGCCGCTGGGCCGGCAGCCCCAGAAGGGAGAGGGCCACCAAACCCTGGCCTGGGTGGGATTCTATGAAGGGTACTGGGCAACCCAGGCGTCAGCCTTCCTCTGAAATGACGTCTCCTTCCCTTTCCCTGGGTGCCAGCCTGCTCCAGGAAAGCCCTCGGGTTGGGGCGCGCAGTGGGCGTCGAATGAAAATCTGCCGGGGAAGCTGCCTGGCCGGCCTGCCCGCGCCCCACCCCCCGCCTCTGCAGGGCCAGAGCCGGAGGTCTGCAAACCACCTGCAGTGCCACGAGGGAGAAAGTCCAGACCCAAGCTTACAGTAATGTTATGCATGGTTTAAAAGGCAGTTAAATAACTCATTTGATTACGCTTCTAAATAGGCTTAAATGTTATATTAGGAATGACATATATACTAGAAGCCCAGGGCACGAAATACATGCACAGATAGGGGTCCTGAGGCCTGGCCGATCAGAGCCTATAATAGGGGCCTTCCTTCCCTGGGGTGCCTTTCAGTGTTTTATAGCCCAATTTCCCTTTTGTTTTCGTTTCATTACACTAGAGGCCCAGTGCACGAAATGTGTACATGGGTAGGGGCCCTAGTGGCTGCAGGTCCGGGCCTTCCTTCTGTGCCGCCCCCTGGTGGTCAGTGCACATCATAGCGAGTGGCCGAACTCCCAGTTGGTTGAACTCCCCAGGGGGCAATTTGCATAACAGCCTTTTATTATATAGGATATATATATATATATATATATATATCCCATAAGTTACCTAACTTCTCTCCAAAACATCAACCACTTAGTTTCTAATTGAATCTCTGCTCTAAGAATATGCCTCATTTTTTTTTTACTTGTTCAAATTCTAGGTGGGGGATACTCTGCTTTTTAAAATAATATCCAAGCATTCCCAATCAACCCCCCCCCCCCGCCACTCATTTTAAATTCAAACAACAGCTGAATAGATAGTTCGGGCAATTGATCTATTATCCAAGTGAGTTCTCCCATTCTGTTCACATGTATTATTATTGCCATTTCCATCACAATAATCCATGCCTCACCGCCAGATGACTCCTCGAACACATCATGAAATCATGTCATGTTCCTACTCAAGTAACAAATCGTGGTGTATATATGCGATAAGTGGTCAAGATTGCCAGTACATTATTACTGTTAACGGTGTGGAAAATGCTGAAGCTGTGCTAACTGGGGGAGAGGGAAAGTAGTTTTGTAGTTAAGATTGGGCTTTGACGTCATTTCTGGGATGTAAATAGCAGATTTTAAATTCTTGCTGTGTGACCCTGAACAAATCATTTAACTTCTTCTATGTGCCTGGATGGTTAGAAGCACATGAGGTGATGTTTGGGTTTGATATTTAGTAATCCTTCAATAAATTATATTTCCATATACCTAATAAAAATGAGGCATTGGAAAGATTAGGAAAAGGCATTAAATGTTAGGTCTGCAGGTTATAGAATTATAATTTAATATAATTAAAATTTCTCTTTTAGATAAAAATAACTACAATGATTCCCTATTCTAGTGTATGCAGACCCCCAACTTCCATTTGGGTATGTAAGGCTGTCTTTTACCTGTTCCTCTCTAGGTCAGGCAAAATCTCCTACCTGATGCAATTGGGTTGATATTTGATTAAATTAAAAAGTCAGTTAAAGCAAGGGAATCATAAAAAAAACAAAACAAAACAAAAAAAACTATACAGGCTTTGAAACCTGAAACCTAGAATTTAAACATTTGTTTCCTAACCCTTTGCTGAAGGTCTAAAGCAGGCGTGGGCAAACTACGGCCCTCGGGTTGGATCCGGCCCACCCTGAGCCGAAAGAGCGGGCCATACCCTTTTATGTAATGATGTTTACTTTGAATTTATATGAGTTCACACAAACACTCCATCCATGCTTTTGTTCCGGCCCTCCGGTCCAGTTTAAGAACCCATTGTGGCCCTCGAGTCAAAAAGTTTGCCTACCCCTGGTCTAAGGCTTTAGTGAGCCCACTGACTGGAGCTCGTTGCCTTCCTTCATGTATGAACGGCAGCACCGCATTGCAGTTAAGAGCCAGGCTGCCTGGGCCCCTCCCCCTCTGTGAGGAAGCAATGTTGGGTGGCCTACAATCTGTGCCTTAGCTTCCATCACTTGTGAAAGAAGGACTAGAATAGTGCTAACTCATGAGAGTGTAGATTTCATCCCCTTGCTCTCATCCTCATCTTTTAAAGTTGTTTTACACCCACCTCGTCTAATAGCAACTATTCACATAGCAGTTCTACATTTAGATTGTATAGGACAACTATTTCTTTTTTTTTTTTACTCATTTCATTATTTTACATAATATTTACTTAAGTAATTACAATGACAAGCGCAAATGAAATAAACATGTTTTGAGGGAAATAAACATGGGACTATTGGTAAACATACAGCTCAACAGATGGGGGAAGAAATGTGTAGAGTATAAGAACTAGCCTTGGCTCCAGTGTTCAGCACATCCCGAGCAGCCGTCAGTGTGTTTTCCAGGAAGAAGGGAGAACCTGGGTGAGCAGAGATGAATGCTGTTGGCGGAGAGAGATCCCATTAAAGAACGATCACAGCTTTACCACATTCATTCCCACCTCCACTGCTGTTTATCACTTGTTTCCTTTTACGTAAGGACACCTCCTTGTGATTTATTCTCTTATAGCTCATAATTCCTTGTCATGGTTCTGGTTTTATTTATTGTATCTTTCTGTCTCCCCACACACATACTTTATTTTATTTTATTTTTTTTAAATATATTTTATTGATATTTTACAGAGAGGAAGGGAGAGAGATAGAGAGCTAGAAGCCTCAATGAGAGAGAAACATTGACCAGCTGCCTCTTGCACACCCCCTACTGGGGATGCGCCAGCAACCAATGTACATGCCCTTGACCGGAATCGAACCCGGGACCTTTCAGTCCGCAGACTGACACTCTACCACTGAGCCAAACCGGTTTCGGCATCCCCACACACATACTTTAAATGTAAATTGGAATAAATTATCATGTTTGTATAAATCACTTTGAGTTATGGTAATTCATTGAATATATTAGTTGTATATTAAACCAACATGAGCAGATCCTGTGGGTTGTCAAAACTTACTTTAAAAAAAATTGTTCCTGCAGCTGTCATAGCTACTAGGTGCTTTTTGAGAATAATACCTTGACTTTAGGAAACACTTCTATTCTTGTTTAACTTTGTAAGGTAAGAGGCTTAAGGGAACCCCGCTGAGCTTTGAATATCCCATCTTTTTCTGCTCCGATATTTACATTTTATACCAGATATGCCTATTATAAACAACTCACATGTAGTGTAGCACATTCTTAAGCATAATGAATTCCACTTTCGTACTTCTCTTTGTAAGTGGAATTAGCACCACCACATGCACTGGTGAGTGCTAAATTATTACCAACATCCCTGGTGTCCTGCTGCTTCTCGTGATACTTTCAATGACTCCATCACAAAACCTAAAATATCACAGTTGTGCTCATATGCATGAAGTCTTTATCCTTTATGTTGGCAGAACGTAGTTTAAGCAATACCTGCTTCAAGGATGAGGTAAATATCAGCAGATAAGAAAGGAAAGTTTTGAAATAAGCTGAAAGCAAATGTGTTTAGCGTTTGGAGACATCAGAGCAAACACACTGAAAAACTGTAGCTAGTATTGTGCACTTTGTTTTTCATTTGTGGCCACTGTGGCTGGCCATTATGCCACCAGCTTTCTTCCTCTACTGATTTAATCTCCTTTTCTGTCCCACGTTCTCCGGTGGAGATTGTTTCAAGCTGCTCAATTTCTAGGTGAGACCTCTCAGCTCCTTTTAGAAAACCTGCATCTTCATTTTTGTGCCTACAACCTCTTTAATAGTGGAGTTTAAAAGAGCCACACATCCTTGGTACAGGGATCCTAGAACAAGATATGAATGTGCTTTATATCAGACTGAAGAGTTATGAAGGACATTTACAATTTTTTAAAAATTTGATGTCAGTATTAATTAAATTTTCTCTAGCCTCTTCTTAAGTTTTCCACATAAGACCTGAGTTGGAAATCCTGTCCTGCCGTTGACTTAACCAAAGGAGCTGGGCAGACATTTACTTCTCCTCAGCCGTGTTTTTTCTTTCTGTAAAAGTAAGATAATGGGATCACTCCACCTGTCTCACAGGACCTAAGTGAGGCTCCAAAGGAGTTTTTAAATGCCAAGCCTGGCTGGGAAAACAAGGAGGGACTTGTAGAGTTTTTGCTTTATCATTTCACCACAACAAAAGAGACCACTGATTTTATTAAAAACTAGGAGCCCAACGTGTGTTTCAAAATTGCATGGTGCCACCCACCCTCCAGTCATCGGTCTGGCCCTGCCTCTCAGGCCCCACAGCAGCCACCACCGCTGCTGGTCATGTCCTCCCCCGGCGCGGGCACATGGAGGCCCCCGATGGTGCCACCTCCTCCTGTCCAGTGGACCCATTACAGCGTCCTGGTTAATTAGCATATTTCATATATATATATATATCATTGCCTCCCTTCACTCATTCCCCAGGTAACCCATACCAATGGGAGACCTAAAGGTCCAGGCAGAGGAGTGATGACTCAGCAGTGTGCTGGAGCTGACTGACTGTCAAATTCTCAGGAATTGTGCAAGTTAGTTGTCAATCCTGGCCAATATTAAAAATTAAATTATTTATGAACTTAAAATTAAGGAAAACAATTTTTTAAATATATGTTATTGATTTTTTTTTTTTTTACAGAGAGGAAGAGAGAGGGATAGAGAGTTAGAAACATCAATGAGAGAGAATCATTGATCATCTTCCTCTTGCACACCCCCCACTGGGGATGTGGCCACAACCAAGGCACATGCCCTTGACGGGAATGGAACCCGGGACCTTTCAGTCCAAAGGCTCCACTGAGCCAAACCAGTTTCAGCTAAGTAAAACAATTTTTAAAACAAAGGTAATAAATGCTGAATATGTCCCTTCTTAGTTATTTTAAATTTTCCTAATATCTATGCTTTATAAAGTTATTTTCTTCTGTTCTGCATATTGGATCTATTTTATATGGTGTGATACAGCATATCTCTTCTCAATGCTGCGTTCAGAAATGTTATTTTGGTAGTTTGAAATCAACCATGGCAGAGTATTTACACTGTGAAAATTGGAAAACACTACAAATTAGGTTTGATTTAGTTTGTTGATTGTCTCAATTTAAGATAGTGAGGGGGAAAATTTTAATAATGATAATTATAATTAATAATAATGAAACTTAAAGCTGTGTTAATTTATGAGTAACACACAAAAATTGAGGAAATGTCTGTTCAGTACTTGAAAACGTTTATCTGATCAGCAAAGAAGTCTCTCACATCATTGAAAAATGCATGTCATCCATCACATATCTTTGTTGTTTCACTTTCATCTCCCTTGAAAATACATACATACTGCCCCACTCCCAACAAATTGTTAAACATTCATCAGCACAGGGGTGGACACAATCTAGTTAACCATTCCAAAAGATCATTCCACCTCTAATTGGAGCCTGTGTTGTAAGAGCTAAGAGAAGGAGCAGAGAGAACAGTGAGGAGGCAGGGGCGTTGCTTCGGAAAGATGGGAATTGTACCGCGGTGGTGGCAGTGGGAGTGGGAAGCTATGATGGAGCAGGGGAGGCGTTTGGTAGGCTAACGGAAGGCAATCCAGTCATTTGCAGCTCTAAGGAAGAGATGGACTTCGAGGAACGCCCATGCTAAAGGAAGACCGCCTGGCGAATACTGAGAAGGCTCAATGGTTGAAGGAATTGAGTGCAATGAAAGTTTGTCCTGAGGAATAGAGTAAGGAGCAGCGTGTGGAAGGAGGTAAGGAAACATCGGTAGTGTTAGAGTTTAAGTAAATATCTTTGAAACACCTGGAGAAAGCTGGGTGTCTTTGCCTTACAGTGGGAAGGGGGGGGGGGGGGCTCCAGTACCGGTAACATGTCATAACTGGAACTCACATTGTCAGTTTTCTTACTCCTCTAGAAATTTGATTGGGATATTTTTCCTACATCAAGGGATTGTTTCTTCATCCCAATGCCTCGATCCTAACCCAATCTATGTAGATTATTTTTTTTTCTAGCATTTGCCCATTTAATTTTGAAACTCTCCCTTACTCAATCACCTTGTGCTGCACAGATAGTGCTTTCTCTTTTCACACTTCTCATGGCCTTGTCCACAGTTTTTCCTTCTTCATAAAGAAGGACCCTATCATAAGCCGCCATACTGTATTGCCTACTAGTTTTCAGAAAGCTTCTGGTTACCTTGCCTCCTGCCTTACAACCTACAATCTATACTCCACACTGCAGGTTGTACTAGTATGTTTTGGTTTTAACATTTTGCAAGAGAAATTATTAAATTTTATGGGATTTTAAAAGCAGTAAATATTTTGTAAAAGAAAGGATAACCACTTGCCATTTACCCACCCTTTCAACTCTAATGGCCAGAGAAAAGACAGATTATCAACTACAGTGCTACCAGTGACTGACACTTTCAGGATCCTGTTTGGATATATCAATTTGGTTCACTTTGGTCTTCTGATAATTAGCTATTTTTATTGATGAGTTCAATTAATTATGGAATCTTTATTAATAGTAGAGACTTTCCCAACTGTCCCACCCATTCATTTATTCCTTCAGCAACATATAATTCGTTCAACAAAATAGCAATTATTACCTGTTAGGCCCCACTGGAAGGCTGTGGGAATATAAAATGATTAATATATAATCTCTACACTGGGGGAAATGCAGACAGATTTAGTAATAAGTCATTACCAATACAGAAATATGCATTAAGAAGTCATTGGGTGTTTAAAAAGGAAGTAGGTGTGGGTAGGGAGATGGTGGTCAGGGAGGGTTTCTGATGTGAATTATAACGAGTTTCCTACTGGTTATTTGGTTATTGCCCATGGAAATAACACTTATAAAGAAAGCTTATCATTAGCATTCTATCAGAGCATTTCTTTTGAGCATTTAAAAGAAACCAAACTGGTAAAGCAAAGAGAAAATTATTGATTTAGTGTTAGGCAAGATGGATCTAGGGGGCTCAGACAATGTCAAAAGGGCTTAGACTATCACTTAGCTTTCCTTTCCTCTATTTTGGCTTTATTCCCGAGAAGGCTACCTCCACTGGGTGGTCTGCAGCACCTGGATTTAAACCATCCTACCATTTTAGTAACGTCAGTGAAAGAGAGTCCTTTTTGTCCAATCACAGTAGTAGATGTCCCTGGGAGGGGTTTCATTGGCCTACTTGGGTCACATGCTCACCCCTGAACCATAGAATGTAAGCAGTGTGTACCCTGATAGGCAAAATCTAGGTCAAGTGTCTAAGAGTAGACACTGACATCTAAGAGTAGGATAATAATGAGAGAGAGAAAGAGAGAGAGAGAGAGAAGAGAGAGAGAGACAGAGACAGAGAGGGAATGGATGGGAGAGAGATAACTGGACTTTTAAAGTAGGAGAAAGGGGATGCTGTGCTGGCCAGGCACAAAATAACAGATGTCCATTACAATAACGACTTATCAAAATATTAATAGTGACATAAACATCATATTTTACATGTTAAGGAAATTAGTCATTACCTAAAATGTTTGTCCACAAGAGAACGAACCCTGAAAATGAAGTATCATTAAAAGTCCAGCTAATTTCTGTTGCTGATTTTAGTGGAAAAAGAACGTGGATTTGTACTTTAAAATTTTCAAATAGTACACCAATGAATTGACGGTTGCTTTGCAGAAATAGTACTCGTACTTAATTGGGCTCTTTTCGGGTGATGTAGTGATATTGACAGTGTTTAAGCTGGTTTTATCACCTTTCTCAGAAGGAATTTGTCTCCCGGGACTGTGGGGGCAGAGAAGGCTGCCCTGAGCTTCTGCCGGCTTATTTTGCTCCTTCTGTCCCGACAAGCTGAATGTCATGCAAACGTCTGCAGGCTGGGCACGGGGCAGGCAGGAAGCCAGCACCAGTAATAGAAGCAGGAGGCACTCCATGAATACTTGCTGATTAATTTTAGCCCCATAGGTCTAATGGGCTTTCCATCCCTATAATTACCGTCAGCAAATAGTTACTGAATGATGTCCAGCATATTTTTCTCTTTCCTTGCTCCTGACTTTCATTTTCTATTTTACTTCTCAGTGATTTCATCATGGGTTTCTGTTCATCAGACCAGCAATCTCATTGATCAGATTCTAATTGTTCAATTTTATTCCACCTAGGAGATACCTATCTTTGTTTGTTTGTTTATTTGTCCATCTGCACCTGAGGCTATTTCTCTATTGATTTTTAGAGAGAGTGGAAGAGAGAGGGAAAGACAGAGAAAAATATCCATGTGAGAGAAACACATGAATTGGTTGCCTCCTGCATGAACCCTAACCAGGGCCCAGACAGGGGAGGAGCCTGCAACTGAGGTATGTGCCCTTGACTGGAATCAAACCTGGGACCCTTCAGTCTGCAAGCCTACGCTCTATCCATTGAGCCACATTGGCTAGAGTTATTTAGTTATTTTTATTATGAATAGTTCAAGTCTTGTCTGGATTTGGTGAGGGGATAGATTGCGAAAAAAATAAATGGGATATTTTTAAAGAAGGCAACATAGGTAAGCACCTAAGCTGCCACCTCACACAACAAGTTAAAAAACAACTAAAATCAAAACAGAATTCATCCAAAAACACAGGAAAGCTGGCTGAGTGAGAAATCTACAACTAGAAAGAAGGAGAGAGGCTCATGGGTCAGATTGGGAGCCGCAAAGCATTGAGGTATGGAAACGCTCATGTGCAGAGAGAAAGTGCAACGGGAGGGGAAATTAATTCCCGATTGCACTGAACCCTTTCTGACTGTACTGAACCCCAACCCCGGCCAAAACCCATAGACCCAGGCTCATATGGGTGGAGTCTGGACTATAGAGAAAGGCATCCGGAGACTCAGAGACTGGGACACTTGGGGGAGCCGGGAGCTGCAGAAGGCAGGGTCTACAGTCGCACTCGAGTGAGTGTGAGCAGAGAGGTCTGACCTTGGAGGTTGCCACGGCCTCTCTGTAGCGGAGGGAGTCAAAAGCTCCAGATTACAAAGACCTAACCCAATTCCGGATGAGCCCTTGGGGCACCCATGCTCTTGCACAGGGAAGCTGAGACAATCAGGTGGAAACTCAGGGGAGCCACGGAAGGCAGAGGTCAGGCACGGAAATTCAGGGGAGCGCACAAGGGCAGGGCGGACTGGAAGCCAAGACTGTCAGCTCAGCCCTGAGACTCTGCCCCATCTAAGCTGAGCACAGAGGCTTTTGCAATTTTGCAAGTCTGATCCTATAAGACTGTCTCCAATACAGAAGGTATCCCAAAGTAGACACAGCTGATACCCACATCCAATTGGCCTGAAGGTCAATTCCTCCCAGGGATACCAACAACAATAAAGACTTAGCTACAACAAGGCTGAACACGCAGTCCATAAAGGGGAGCACCAAGTGTCTACCTCAGGTAACTGAGGAGGCTGACCTACTGAGCCATATAGGACACCAAACACACAAAGCCATTCTACCAACTCCGGGAAGCAGCGAAAATGCTGAGACAAGGAAATAGATCTCAAATGAAAGAGATGGAGGATATAGAGTTCAAAACCATAGTTATAAGGTTATGCAAGAATTTCCTAGAAAAGGCTGATAAATTTCATGAGACCCAACTAAAAATTATACATAAACTGACTGAAATGGAAAATATTATGCAGAGATCCAACAGCAAAATGGAGGAACACAAGAATCAGGTCAAAGAGCCAAAGGATACTCCTCTGGAGAAGCAAGAAGAAAATAGAATCCAGAAAGCTGAAGATAGTGTAAGGAGCCTCTGAGACAACTTCAAGAGTAGCAACATCAGAATTATTGGAGTGCCAGAAGAAGAGAGAGTGCAAGATACTGAAAGCATATTTGAAGAAATAATGTCAGAAAATTTCCCCTACTGGTGAAAGAAATAGACTTACAAGTCCAGGAAGCATACAGAACCCCAATCAAGAGGAATCCAAAGAGACATCATAATTAAAATGCCAATGGCAAATTACAAAAAGAGGATCTTTTTAAAAAAAATACATTTTATTGATTTTTTTACAGAGAGGAAGAGAGAGGGATAGAGAGTTAGAAACATCGATGAGAGAGAATCATCAATCAGCTGCCTCCTGCATACCCTCCACTGGGGATGTGCCCACAACCAAGGTACATACCCTTGCCCAGAATTGAACTCGGGACCTTTTAGTCCACAGGCTGACTCTCTATCCATTGAGCCAAACTGGTTTTGGCAAGAGGATCTTACAAGCAGCAAGAGAAAAGCAGTTGGTTACCTATAAGGGAGCACCCATAAGTCTATCACCTGATTTCTCAACAGAAACTATGCAGGCCAGAAGGGAGTGGCAGGAAATATTCAAAGTGATGAATAGTGACAACCTACAACCAAAATTACTGTATCCAGCAAAGTTATTATTCAGAATTGAAGGGCAGATAAAGACCTTCACAGATAAGAAAAAGGTAAAGGAGTTCATCACTACCAAACCACAATTATATGAAATGCTGAAAGGTATTATTTAAGAAGAGGAAGAAGATCAAGTGAATTAAAAAATCTGAGGAACAGAATAAACTGGTGAAGATAATAGAATTAGGGGCAAAGAAAGGGAGTGGATTGATAATTATCAGGGGGAAAAGGATGTGGGGGTGCAGAAAGAAACTGGATTAAAATGGTACACCTATGGATGAGGACAATGGGGAGGAGGGGAGGTAAGGGCAGAGGGTGGGGTGGGAATTGGGTGGAAGGGAGCTATGGCGGGGGAAGGGAGAAACAATTGTAATTGAGCAATAAAGATTTATCAAAATAAAAAAAATAAAAAATAAATTGGTTATTGAGTGGCAATTCTGCTATCACATTCCACACATGCTTTACAAGTTAGTCTTTATTTTTTTCTGAAATTAGAAATAATGCTTAATAAGGCTGTGAGTACTGACTGTGTCACTCTATAGAGCAAATGGAGAGCATTAAGGAGTGAAGGTTTGAGTTCTGCATATGACAAGTGGGGAAATACTCTACAGAAGGAAGATTGGAATCTCCCAAGAAAAACTGTTGTCTCTGTGTGGGTGGTCTTGGAAGAACAAAACATAAATTTAGTTAGTACTTCTGTCCTTATAAAAAGTTTTTTAAAAAGTAATACCTGCCTTAAATGCATATAGTAAAAAGTAAAAACTCTGTCCCCTCATTTTGCAGATGTAGCTATTTTTAAGAGCTGGTATGCATATTTCCAGACCATTTCTGTCAATGCATGTGTGTGTACGCATACATACAGTTTTTAAAAAATGTGATGTCAGTATGCATATTTTTCAACTTTATTCATTATATGATCTGGGGCATCTTTTTATGTCAACATTTTTAGGTAATAGCACAAGTTTTCTATTGTTTGGCTATATTATAATTTACTTCACCTTCTTTTTTGTAGATAAATATTTGTTTCCCATTTTTCACTCTTGTGAGCCATGCTGCAACAAATATCCTTGCATATATATCTTTGTGCTATTGTGAAACTATCTCTTTAGTATAGAAATCTTCAGGCAAATATAATTCATAACAATCGTGAAGCACCCAAATGTGCCACATTAATGGGCTTATTTTTAAAAAATGCTTGTCCGTTGCCAGCTCATTTTCTACTTTCACCTTCCTGTAGGCATTTTAGAAAAATTCAATCAGAGCAGGGGTCATGGACGGCCATGCAGAACAGGCTACCACCTGAAGATCCCTGTGTCTGACTAATTGTCTTTGCTGAATTCATCCTCATGATACTGTATTATACATTCAAGAGGATTGGTTTCCATGTGAAGTGGGAAATGTCACCTGCAAGGGATTATTTGGAGACACCACAATGCTTTTGATGAACAACCTTCCTCCTATGATGTTCTTGATCATGACCCTATGGTGGGTAGATACTGTTTTTTACCTCCTACACATCCATCCACTCTCCCCATATGATACATCATCCATCCACTCACCCCATATGATGCTAGAACCTGAATTTTCCTTTTGGAAAACTGTCCTTTCCCGAACTCCTCCTATGATGTTCTTGATCATGACCCTGTGGTGGGTAGATACTGCTTTTTACCTCCCACACATCCATCCACTCTCCCCATATGATACATTCATCCACTCTCCCCATATGATATTAGAACCTGAATTTTCCTTTTGGAAAACTGTCCTTTCCTGAACTTCAGTCCATGTGTTTGTGGTGGGATTGACCCCATCCCCAAATCCATGGATGGCTCAGGCCTGGACTACTAGAGTCTTTGTTCAGAGATAGGTGCGTGATACTTCACTGTAGACCTTCTGGGACTATTCAGAAACTTGCCCTTTTTCTTTTCTTTTTTTAAAAATTAATTTCTTTATTGATTAAGGTATCACATATTTGTCCTCAACCCCCCATTCAGTCTCCCCCCCTCACTTATGCCCCCACCCCCCTATTGTCCCTGACCACTGATTACTTTCATATGTGTGCATATAAGTCCTTTGGTTGATCTCTCCCTTTTATCCCCACCCTCCCTTTGAGGTCCAACAGTCTGACCCATGGCTCCTTATCTCTGGGTCTGTTCTTGTTTATCAGTCTATGTTGTTCACCATTTCCCTTAGATGAATGAGTTCATGTCCTCCTAGAAATTATTGCTTGTCTCATTTTTTATTCTTATACATATGTTTCCAGTAGGACATGAAACTTGCCCTTTTTCAACAGTAACAGGTAAGCTAATAAGATATGAGATTGGAGCAACTGTATTCTACCACTTAGAGCCTCCATCAGATGAGGCTGACAAAAATATTATTATATAATATAATAATAATAATAATAATAAGAAGAAGAAGAAGAAGCAAAGAGATCTGGAAATAGAAAGATTCCCAACTATACAATTTGAATGTCTAAATCCTGAGGCTAGGGTTATTTCTATACCTGGCTATAACATATTCTGAGAAATAAATTTGTTTTGTTTGTTTCAGCCAGTTAGAGTTAGCTCTTTGGCACTCGAATCTGAAAGGCTCCTGACTTAAGAAGTAAAGGCCGACGACATGGTGTGCTGCTCCTTCCTTCTGGGAGGGAGAGGCAGGCTGAGGTTAGGTGACCGCCAAAGAGGAGGAGAAGCCAGAGGGAGACGCCAGCTGAATGCCTAAAAATAAACTTTACCTGCTTTACGAGTTTGCCTAGAGTTCCCTATTAATGATTAACTAGGTGAGATAGTCATACTCCTTTATTTAAAATACACTAACATACATGAGACTATCAACTTTTAGTTAATTCAGTCAGGCTAGGGACGTCTGGCTCAGATTTTCATTTCAATTAATATAAAAATTACATCTCTATTTTAGGCTGTGACTTAAAAGAAAAATAAATGAAAACAAAACAAAACCCCACAATCCTCCCAAAGAAATGTCTTATCTGGTTTCTTCTCTTTAGGGCAGCTTAAATTATCACTCTGCTTTCCATATCAAGCCACCCTTATATTTTATTGCTTTGTTTATGGTAGAATTGATATTACATTAACTTAAATATAGTACCTGCAAATATGATCTAGTGACGTATATATTAAAATAGTTTAATATCTTATTATTATTATTGGTGTTTTTGAAACCCAAACCTGATAGCTGAAAGAAAGACACTAGTATAAAAAGTCAATCCCTTAGTTGAATTAAATGTTTAAATAAATATTGCTACTGTTTTACATATGGATACTTTATACCTCCCTTCCTCTGTAGCAGAGATAGGCGTGGTGGATAGGAATATCATTACTTGGACTTAGTAAACATTTATTTAGTTATTAATAGCCCCGGCTCAGTCTGAAATAGACTTGAGACTCTACCTCTTGGTAGACATATGTCTTTAGTTTCCTTATTAGAAAAGTAAAGGTAAGGATAGTATTTGCTCATAAGGTTCTCACACAGATTAAATAAGCTATTTAGCACAGTGTCTGACAATTTGTGAGTGCTGTTATGTTACATGATTGTTGTCGTTAAGCTCTGTGTAAGGGACTGGCAATGCAAAGAAACCAACAAATCATTATCCCTGTAGAAATCAAGATGGACACGTAGGCATACCCCAATCAGAAAGAACTTGCTCTCCCTCTCACACATACCCCACCACAGCACTCCACACCATACTACTACACACCACTCCACACCACACCATACCACACCACACGACACCACACCACACCACATCCACCACACCACACCACATTACTACACACCACTCCACACCACACCACACCACACCACACCACTCCACACCACACCACACCACACCACACCACTCCACACCCACCACACCACACCACACCACACCACACCCACCACACCACACCACACTACTAGACACCACTCCACATGACTCCACACCACACCACACCATACCACACCATACCACACCATACCATACCACACCACACCACACCACACCACACCCACCACACCACACCACACTACTAGACACCACTCCACATGACTCCACACCACACCACACCATACCACACCATACCACACCATACCATACCACACCACACCACACCACACCACACTATACCACACCACACCCACCACACCACACCACACACACCACACCACATCACTCCACACCACTCCACTCCACACCACACTACACCATACCACACCACTCCATACCACACCACTCCACACCACACCACACCACACCACACCACACCACACCACACCACACCATTCCATACCACACCACACCACACCACACTACACCATACCACACCACTCCACACCACACCACACCACTCCACACCACACCACTCCACACCACACCACTCCACACCACACCACTCCACACCACACTACACCACACCACACCACTCCATACCACACCACACCACACCACTCCACACCACACCACACCACACCACACCACACCACACCACACCACACACCAGCTTTCTTCAGACTAAACCACTTTCCTCTTCTATCATGGATTGTAAAGAGGCTCGTTGAGCACCTGCTGGGATTCTATAAAATAAACTCAGCCACTAGTTGGAAATTTTCACTATATGACTTATCAGGCTCCTCATAGCTTGTGTGTGTGTGTGTGTGGGGGGGTACTACAATTCTATAAATCACACAACTTTCACTTCACTGTGGCATTTGATTCTTATGAAGCCCAAGAGAACCACAGATTGTCCACACTGGCTGAGCGTGCTCGAAAGGACATTTAAAGGCATAGAAGTTGATCACATGCTCTTGAACCAGCAAATCTCTACAGCCCAAGGAAACGAAAGCCCAGAGAAATGGAATGATTTGTCTGAAGTCTCACTGATTTGCCAAGGAAGCAAAAGGAAGCTTGCCTAACACACTGATCGCAGTGATATACAATCTTCAAACATCAATATTTACCTTTTATGAATTTATTGTTGGCCATGTGTCAATCCGCAAATTCATTTGTTTACTTATATAAATGCCACCCAAAATCCCTTTCACTTCACCATCCAAGTTTGTTTAACAGAGAGGACAAAGCACTGAGGGAGGGAGACGGGCTTTGGTTTTGGATTTAGGACCCTTCCCTGCACCACCCTCCCTCCCACTGCACCGTCTGGGTGAGTCTCTTTTCCTCTTGTTGACTCCCTCCGGGATCTAGACTTTCACTCCCTGTCTCTTTGAACACACACAGAAGTAATTACGTTCCTCAATCTCTCTCACCGCAGAGCTTTTATTGGGAAGCCCATATTATTGGGCTCCTACTGTATGCGTATAAGCAAGACACTGCGGATAGAGATAAATAATGACAGGGTTAATTTTTTTTTGGGGGGGGAATGATAGAAACACTCTGGAATTAGATCGTGGGGATGCCTGTACAAAATTAAGATGATGACTGTCCTCAAGGCTCTCCCACTGAAAAGGAGACACACAGATGATGTTATACAGTAAGTGCAATAAATAAAAAAAGGATGAACAGGCTGTGACAGGAGGTCAGGGGGTGAAGGCAGGAATCTGGGAGGTTCTGGGGGAAGCAGGTCACAATTTCAAGGATGAGCAGGAGTTGGTGGTGGGCAGATCCATGGACAGAGCCCGGGGCTTGAGTGATGATTACCGTGCGGAGAGGAAGAATAGTGTCAACAGAACTGGCTCCGACTAGGGCCGAAGGAGAAATAACTTAGACTCTGATGCTTCCAGCTGTGTGATCTGGACCTCGTTACTCAGTTTCCCTGTCTTTTCAATAGGCACCATGATTGATTTCCCCCTGAGGGCTGTTGCAGATGGAAGAGGGTAGTCTCATTGGCCTCTGGAAGGCGGAGGCCAGTAATGGTGCTAAACATCCCACAATGCACAGCACAGCCCCCCACAACCATGAATTACACAGCCCACAACGTCAGCAGTGCTGACGTTGACAATCCCTGCCCTAGATGTAACCCACGCCCTGCTTACTTTCATTGATCGTCAGGAAACACGGTGAAGCAATGTTCCTCAGTATCCTAAGTTCAGCTGCAAACGTGTATGCTTCAGATATTTCACACATTTTAACCTCTCTGGAAACAAAAGTTCTTTGGAGCTCCTGGTGGTATCACTCACACTTTTCTTGCTACTAAAATAGTCAAGTTAAAAAAAAAATCATTTCCCTTCATGGATAACTCAGGATAAACACTTTCTTTTTCAGATAGTGATTTTTAATGAAATTCACCCAAAAAAGACTTGATTAGTCAGACTTTGAGAGCCTCTTTTTGGGGAGTACGCAAACTGGCAACCGTCCTGGCTTATCTCCACGGCCCCTGGGATCCGGATGGCTTAGCCACCCAACGCTGGCCGCTGCGGCCGCTGGGAGGCTGGGTGCCCTTTGAGTCCTAACTGCCGGTGGGAGCTGGGCCAACAGCAGGGGCTCAAAAGGATTTGTGTTTTCATTGTGTTTTTTTGTTTGCTTGTTTGTTTGTTTGTTTGTTTGTTTTTCCAAAAAAGACTTGCTCCAAGTAGCTTTTCTAAATGGCAATGTTGATGGGCCTTGTCCTTTATTCCTTCCGTCTTGTAGAAGAAGCGGAGTGGTGAAGCTCTGGGGAAAACCTGCCAGGGTTTGCATCTGGCTCTGACTCCTGTTGCCTATGTGACTTTGGTAAGCCGTGCCTCAGACTCCTTACATGCCACAGGAGAACAGACAACAGCACCCGCCTCCTAGGATCGTTTGTTGTAAAGATTGAGTTCTTATCTGTAAAGCACTTAGAACACAGCCTGGCCTGTGTAAGCAATAAATAAATATTGTTTGCTTCTCTCACGTTTTATTCTTATTTGCTCTTACGGTTCCTTCATTTGCTCATAGGATGTTCTGAAATAGATGTCAGGTGTGATGTGGGGACTTGGTAGAAGGTACGTGTCATCTCAGGGTACGCAACACAGAAACAGCCAAGACCGGCTGTGGTGCAAGGTGGGAGTGGCTGGAGTGGCGTTCATTGCTCGCTCAGTTCTCCTTTTTCATTAGCCAACCAACAGCTTGTTTTTCCTCTCCCCTCATCTTTACTGTACACAGCTTTCTCTTCCTTCTCCTAGCTTTTCCTCCCAAGTATGAAATTTCACCACAGTCTTCCCCGCTTCGACCCTCCATAGTGTTTTATTTGGCCGCCCCTTACTGGTTTGTTTCCTACCGAGCTGTCCATCAAATAACTTGGGAATTTGTTTAAAGTACAAATAATCCCTTCCCCCAAAATGGTGCTGAGACAATGGGATAGTCATAGGCAAAAGTATGAAGTTGGATTCTTGCCTCATATCACATACAAACACTTACTCAAAATGGATCAAAGAGTTAAATATAAATATATACAATACCAGAAGAACACATAAATCTCTATCTTTATAACCGTGGATTAGACAGCTACCAAAAGCACAAGCAAGAAAGGAAAAAATTGGTAACCTGGATTGTATCAAAATGATTGTATCAAAATGTTCTTTTCTATTTCAAAGAACATTAGGAAGAAAATGAAAAGACAGCCCCCGAAGAACGAAATATTTGCAAAGTATACATCTGATAAGGGTATTGATCCAGAACACACAAAGAACTTTCACTACTTGATACTAAAAGCCAACCTCATGCTTTCAAAACAAGATGGGCAAATGACGCGGATAGAAAGTTCTCCAAAGACACACAAATGGTCCAGTAAGCACATGAAAAGGTGCCCAACAGCGTTACTCCTTAGGGAAATGCAAAAATATGTGAAATGTCACTTCTTACCCACAATGATGGCTGCAATAAAAAAAAAGAAAATAACAGTGTTGTTAAGGATGTGGAGAAATGATAACTCATGTATCGCTGATAGTTGTAAGACGGTGCAGCCACTGGTGGCACTTCCTCAAAAAGTTAAACGTAAAGTTGCTATATGACCCAGCAATTCCACTCCTGGGTAATCTACCCAGGAGAAATAAAGAACTCTGCCCACACAAATACTTATACATGAATGTTTACAATACCATTATTCATAATGGCCAAAAAGTAGAGACTACCTAAATATTCATAAACTGACAGATAAACACAATGTGGTATGTGCATACAATATATATCATACAGCTATGAAAGGGACTGAAGTGCTGATTGACACATACTACAATGCAGATGACCTTTTAGCACATTATGTTAAGTGAAAGAAGACAGACACAGAGAGCCACATAGTGTGTAATTCCATTTATATGAAATGTCCAGAACAGGCAAATCCATAAACCCAAAGTTGATTAGTGGCTGCCAGGGGGTTTGGGAAGAAGGGAAAGGGGAGTGATGCAAAGAAGGACAGGGTTTATTTGGGGGGAGATAGAAACACTCTGGAATTAGATCGTGGGGATGACTGTATAAAATGAAGAATATAGGAAAGCCCACTGGATTGTACTTTTTTAATGGAGAAGTTTATGTCATGTGAATTATATGTCAATGGTAATAATAATACAAAGACAGAAGTTATTTAAAAAAACCAGCATATGCTTTCTATTTTCTTTGAAATGTTGATACATGGATACAAATCAGCTAAAATAATAAAGCACAGGAGTTATGCCATTAATGCTTCTTTTATACAAAGACACATGTTCCATTCTAGGTGAGAAATAAAAGTTCATGCGGACTAGGATCAAGAATAGCTAGAGGCCAAGGGAAGGCCACATTCAAGCAGCTTGGTTGTCAAAACTCCTTTGACTAATTTTTAAACCTCACATGATAATTCATCAGCTCATCAAAGCAGCAATTTGAAGAAGAAAAAAGTCCTTATTAAAACTTACGCCACGCTAATTAGTGGGTCAAGTCCTGTCTCACAGGCACAAGTTAGTCATCCTGAGAAACGTCTGAGCTCTTGCAGGAGGCCGCACAGCTGGAAATCTGGGGCTACGTCCCCGGCTCGGGCTGTGCCCTGTGGCGGCCTGCTCCCCGGGTCTCTCCAGTGGGGAAGGCTGCACCCACAGGCTCTGCTCTCTCCTCTGCCTGTGTGCTTTGGCCCAGGTTGCTCAGGCCGGGAGCCTCTGTGCCAGCGGCTGCGGGATTTGATTTGCTCGTGAGAATATAATTCATAGTAATTATGTGGACTTTGTCTTGCTTATCTTCTCCTTCAGTTATGCTCTCTTTTAAAGGAGCTCCGGAGCTGAGCCTGTCCCCGGTGACCCCCTGAGCACCCCTGGGCAAGTGTAACAAGTGTGTTCCTCAACGAGGACCCAGGTCTCCACCCGGAGAGGTTAGGATCTTCATCACTGAGGGTGACAAACTGTGTTTGTGCCATTTCTCTTCCAGACATGGCACTTTTTTTTTTTTTTTAAGTGAAGGTATAAATAAAGACCTGACGCACTTTGCTTCTTACGAGGCGAACACGATTAGTCACGTTGGGGCTGCCCTCACAGTGGGGCGGGGCGGAGGGAATTACCCTCCGAGTTTAACTGTGACAGTCATACAGCATGGATGCAGAGTTACCGTAAAGGGGCAGAGAGGCAGAAAGACAAGATGCAGAGCGGGGAAAAAAAGAGTTGGCATAAGAAACCTCAGCGCCCCCCCCCCCCCTCCGGCTCCACCCGGGAGATCACAGGACGGGGCCTTCCTGTCCCCGTGGGAAGGCTCTGTCAGGTCGCACACCTGCCTCCCTCCTGCTCTTTGGATAAAAAGCAAACCTCACACCAGAGTCCACAAGGCCCTTCCTCTCTGGCCGTGTCCGCCTTTCCAATCACAGAGCACAGCTCTCCCTTGCCCACCACGCTCTAGCCCAGGAGTTGACACACGACAGCAACGCTCTATAAGGCGCTGATGGAATGCAGCGCACACATTGGTTTGTGCGGCCTGTGTCAGCTGTCATGCAGTGGTGGCCGGGTGGGGTGGGTGAGCCGGAGAGTACGGCCCACAGTGTCACTCAGTAGCACCTTATGGCATGGGGCCTGGGAAATGAGGTCTGATCGGGCTTGTTCATCGGCTAGCAGTTTTGCTGTGTGCTTGGGCGTCTGAAACCGCCACTGCCCTTACCATTGTGATCACCACCCGATCCTCAGCAAAGGTCCCCGGCACCCTGTGGAACTTGTACCTTCAGGGCACACGTTCCCGAAAAACACTGGCTTTACAGACCTGATTTGGCATTCTAAATGAGTTATTTGGTGTTTTGATTAATTTTGCATCGTCTAGACCACCAGGGTTTTAAGAACAGTCAACAGGAAGCCAATGGGCTTCTAAATAGCTTCACCTTGAGTCTAAATGTACTGCTTAATATAGCTAACAATTATAATAATAGCAACTGATATGTGCTGCATACTTTAAAAAATATATTTTATTGATATGTTACAGAGAGGAAGGGAGTGAAATAGAGAGCTAGAAACGTCGATGAGAGAGAAACATCGACCAGCTGCCTATTGCACACCCCCTACCGGGGATGTGCCCGCAACCAATGTACATGCCCTTGACCGGAATCGAACCCGGGACCTTTCAGTCCGCAGACCGACGCTCTACCACTGAGCCAAACCGGTTTCGGCTGTCCTGCATACTTTAAATGTATGGCATCTCTAATCCTCACCTAGGAGGTAAGGGCTTTTGTTGTCCGTTTTATGAATGAGGAAAAGAGAAGTAACTTGCCCCAGTTACATAACAATCAGTAACGAATGATGGATCCAGAAATCAAAACTAGCGGTCTGAAGCCAGCAGACCAACTAATTCATTTAGCCTGCTAAGTACATTGTACGGTTAAACTAACATGTATAGTAATTTATAGTTTACAACATCGATTTCCCAGATATGTAAACTGAGGCAGGAAAAGTTTAAGTGATTTGACAAGGTAATGCACCCACTTTAAGGGAGAGTTAATACAGGAGTCCCCCCTTAACCTCAGGGTATATATTCCAAGACCCCCAGGGGATGCCTAAAACCACGGATAGTACCGAACCATGTATGTGATGTGTTTTCCTATATATACATACCTATGACAAAATTTAATTTATAAATTGGGCACAATGAGAGATTAACAACAGCGAGTAATAGAACAATTGTAACGATATACTGTAAAAAAAGTTATGTTTTTTTTCTTTCTCTTTCAAAATACCTTATTGTGCTGCACCACCAGTCTTCCTGTGATGATGTGAGATGATACAAAGCCTACGTGACGAGGTGAAGTGAGGTACTCAGAACAGTGCACAGTTTAAAGCTTATGAATTGTTTATTTCTGGAACTTTCCATTTAATATTTTCAGACTGCAATCGACCAAAGAAAGCAAATGAAACCACAGAAAGCAAATTATAAACAAAGGCTAAAGTTGAACTGTACGTAACTTGCAATTGCCTTCTCTGTAGCACGGTCCATGCTTAGAACCTCGTGGGCACTAAACCAGAACCAACTCTCTGCATGGCATTTGGTCTGTAGAGATCCCAAAGAGAAAGAAATTCTGCTCTTAAGAATATGCCTTACCCCATTAACCATGAGAGGCCATGTGTGATGATAAAAAAAATCAGAAAGCAACTTAATATCAACCAACAGAAGAATGGTTATTAAATTTGGTTGCATCCATAAGATGGAATGATGACATAAAAAATCATGGTTTTCTAATTACTAGTGGAAATGCTCACAATATATATTATTATTTATACTTTATATTTATTATATTAGATACTTATTAGTAATATATACTTATTTGTATATATATACATACATATGTATGCATACATTTTATGTGTATAGAAATTATACACAATAATACTATCTCTTAAGATAGTATTTCATGCTGTCACGCTGGAATATGTTTTCCAAAATATATTAATCGATGCTAAACTATATCACAGGAAATATTAACCTGACTATCTCTGGGAAGTGGATGATAGTTATTTTTCTTCAAGTATTTTCTTTCATACTTTTCTACTTTCTCTAATGAAGATGCATTGCTTTTATGAGGAGAAAAGTTTCACAATGCATGTCCCTTTAAGGAAAGACGCTTAGCTGCAAAGCCACTAACGCCTGAGGCTGAGCAAATTTGCACTGGGACTCTTAACCCCAAGCTTTCTCCTCTCACCGGCCTGTAGCTCATGGCTCCACTCCTCAGCAAGGCCCCACCCTGTTTGGGAGTGATGAGCATTTATATGAAACACAGCCCACCAATGTCCTGCAAGCCTCTATCTGTGAAGCGAGGAGGCTCCAAAAGCAGGACAGACTACACAGGGGAGGGAAATGGCACTGTACTTCCTGTAGTAAAGGTTGGAGTTAGTGAGAGCGGGGTAGTCTCTCTGCTCATTCCACAACTTGTCCTGACTCAGGCACCCCGGGGCGCATTTGCAGCCTGGGAGCAAGGCACAGTGGGTGGGATTTTTGAAGAACGGTAATCCTATAAAAGGGGTAACACCAGGTTGCGGCGGGGCCTCTGGCGCAGCGTACTGTAACGATGAAGCCCCCTGGCTCTGCATCACAGCTACGTGACAGTGACACGGGGGCGTGGAGGTGACTACGTCGGAGGTGGTGACCGTTAGCTGCCAGAATGACAGCAGCCGAGTTTCAGCCTTGAAGCCTCGCTGCATCTGTAAAGCTTTCAGGGTCTACTGCGGTGACCGCTTCACTGCTGGCTCTCCACCTCCAGTGCGAAAGCTCTACCCTGAGCCACTAAGGCCTGACTCTTAACCCCAAGCACTCCCCTCTCCCTTTGCTGAGTGGGGAAAAGGGCTTGCCGCTTGGGCAACCGGGTTATTCCCAACTCACTGGCCAGCACTGGGCCTGCAGGATTGCGGGGGTGGTCACGGGGCCGCTCTCACGGCAGCGGGGGGCAGGACAGACGTCCAGTCCCCAGGGGCCTCTTTGTGGCAGCACCAGAGCTCCGGTCTGTGGATTCCCACCACGGTGGGGACACTCAGCAGGATTATTTCTGAACCCTCGAGTGACGTCAGCACGCCTTGGCATTTCCCGAAATATGTAGGGGAAAGGGGCTCTTTAAATGCTTGAGATAAAACAGAGGCACCCAGAATCGGACAAGTGTGAGAGCCTTGAGGACCAGTTTGTTTAAACAAAGTAAGTCCAGGGGGCTATGAAAGCATCCGATTTACAGATTCAATGCTTTTTTTTCCACGTCAATTTGTCTTCTGCAGCTACGTGTTATATAACTACTCTAAGGAGGCACCCTTCTAGGACTTCATTTTTACTCGATGAGAGAAACATGATGACATGAAGCAAATCTGGACAATACCGCCTCATAGACCGAGTTTATTTTTGGAGGCTCCTCCCCAAGGGATAGTCTCGATCTGTCCGTCCTCCGCACACTCAGCAGCCTCTCCCCAACTGTTGCATTCTCTGCCCATATTGATTCTTTCTCTCTCCCAAACGTAAGCCAGCTAGAATGACAGAGAAGAAGGGATCCGATATAGAAAGTCGCCTAAAATAACCAGTGATCGACAGTGGCTGGAGTCCGTTTCTATTTTAAAGGAGGATGTGTGTGTGTGGGGTCTGCAACGCCCTAACAGAAAGGAATCGGGCTAATTGTGAAATCCTTTCGTCACGACAGGCCGTTGGAGGGAGCCCTTTGGGCAGGGGAACTTCCTGGAATCTGTGAATGGTCCCCCAAAGACAACACAACTGACTCAGAAAGTTAACTCTGACGGTGCCGATGATGTAACTAATAGCCCCTCTGCGTGCACTGGCTGAACTTCGGCGTTGCATTCAACACATCCTTTTGAGGAAGGCAGAGCAAAAGTGATCACTCAGAGCTCAGAGCAAAGGTGCTGAAGAGAAGAGAGGGCCACGTCTCTCAGCTGGTAATGGGTGGACCCCGGACTGACCAGACAGCATCTCGTGTGGGCCAAAAGGACAAGTGTCCACGACAAAGGTGCTTTCCTAGGCCCTCATGGGTATGTTAGAATGGAAAGTTGTAAGGGGCTTACAGCACAGCGAGATGAACTGATCTGTAAGCCTCTCTCTCTGACGCCCCACGTCCAATCCTCGAGCAAACCCTGCCCTCACATTCAGATCCACGCTGAATATGACCCCTTTGCACCATCGCCGCCACTGCACGCTCCCTGGGTGTTCACCGTCTCTGGGTTATATAATTGCGGCAGCTTCCTGACTTGCCCTGGACAGTCTATTCTTCACACGCCAGCCAGAGGGCTCTTGTTAAAGCTGTGCCAGGTCTTGCTTGGGCTGTCCCTGGCTTAGAACCCTCCGTAGCTTCCCATCTGACTCAGACTCAGAGCCAAAGTCCACACCCTGGTCCCCGGTGGCCTCTCCCTGTGGCTGTCAAGTCTCTCCTCGCTCCGGCCACACTGGTCTTCTTGCCGTTCCTCAGACTTGCCCAGCCGCTTCCTACACCAAGGCCTTTCTCCTGCTGCTCCCCTGCCTGGTGGCCACAGACCTTGTCCTGCACTTTATGCAGATCTCTGCTCAAATGTCAGCTCCTCGGAGAAGCTCCCACTCCACCCACTGGATCTAAAACAGCCCCCTTCCCCCCTCTCCCCCCCTGCTCCTTATCTCCTCACTTTGTTTTCATCTTTTTCTTAGCACTTTCTCCTAGCACGTTACATGTACATTTTAAAGAGCATTGTCTGGCTCTCTTACCTAGAGGTAAGCACCCTGTGAGTGTTGTTCACTGCTAGCCGCGTCCTCACTGTCTAGAGGGTGCCCGGCACTTACTGGCTGAATAAATGAACCTGAGAAACCCAGAGCAACGCCTTTCTTTTTAGATAAACCCCCACACACGAATGTTTTCTTCCTGCTCAGTTCAAACTACCCGGCGCATGACATCAGTCCTGTGATCATTTTTTTTTTCTTCTCCCTGATGCTCTCACCTCTGGGTGACCTTTAGCAAGTGAGTTGACTTCCTTAGAACTCACTCTACCCAGCTGGAGAATGGTAATAAAAATACCTCCCGCCCCTGACATTTTTGTGAAACAACTTCTGAGAAGTTGCCTTTGTTTCCTTGGGGAAGGAGGCACACAGATGAAAATTCTCATTATGAAGCTAGAGTCAGAGCCCGCTTTGAAGCCACAGGAGGGCAGGAGCTGTTCTCTCTCTCTCTCTCTCTCTCTCTCTCTCTCTCTCTCTCCCTCCCTCCCTCCCTCCTCTCCATTTTCCCTCGCAATAGGCATTTGTAAGTCCTTTTCTAAGTTAATATCTGCATCTTCTCAGCAGTCCTCCCGGAAGCTGGCCCCTGTCTGGGCTACCGCTCCAAGAGCAACAGAAAGGTGAAATCTCACCTGGAAGTGACACGGGACTGCTTTTTCCAGAAGCAGCCAACTGCATGCTGCTTAAGGAAGAAATAGCTGCCCCTCCTATGCTCTTTACTTTGAATATGAATCAGGCAATGTCTGAAGAGGAGAAAAAAAAAAACAGATCAGAGGACTTTAGCCTTTTTTTTTTCAGACCGACTTTCATAAATATCGGACTCTCCTCATTTTGGTGATCTTTTCTGGTTCAGCTTCTGAATCAGCAGATATTCTCAGAGTCAGACCTTAGTGGACATCCCTATGTGAAATAAAGTCTGGTGCTAGGTATTTTCTGATGTTCAACAAAGATTTGTAAAATTAGATGAATGGAGGAATATTCGCACTCAACAACTTGTTTCTGTTCTTACCTCTTTCTCTTCTTTCTTCCCCTGTTTCCTTTCTGGCTCTTCCCCTGCCCCCCTCTTTCTGTTTCATCCATGTATTCAATGGCCCTGCTGGGCTTGACAGATTACTGACCCTCCGAAGTCCAATGATTTGGTATCAGAAGATCTAATTTCCCCCTTTTCTCTCCCATTTAAAGAAGCGTGCTGTAATTTCCCCAGCAGAAGTGAAAGTGATCAGGTCTACTGACATGTCTGCACAGGCACAAGAATGACAGGGCCAGGAGCAAGAGAAGAGGAAGAGGGGACTTTTGAGGGGCTGAGATCGAACCTCACATACCACCCAGGAGAAGGAAATGAAAACTTGCGTTCCAAGGCAATTTTGCCATTGATTATAATTCTTTGCCATGAAGCAGGTGCCAGAAACAAATTCTTCCTTTTAATTTGTATACATTAATTTTAATGACTGGGACTTAACTTCCTCCCTTGCCAGAGGAGGAGCCATATAAGGAGGCACAATTTGTAGTTAATCTGAAGATGAATAAATATTAACACGGCTTTTGTTTCCCCTAAAACACAATACCTAAATTAGCACAGTGCCCCGATTACCATCCTACACGGGTATTTAGATTGCAAATGAGCTCGGGATTCAGCACAGCTGTACGGGTCCAGCAAGTGAGAGGTGGATTAGGTGGCCATGTTGATCCTGAGGGTGGCGTCCCATTTCAAGGACAACCACAGCAGAACCCATCATCTTGGATGAAAATCAGAAGGTTTTCATCCAGTGCGTTTTGGTCCTAATCATAGCAGAATCTTTCAGATGGGTTGGTTCCCAGAAAACTGGCTTGACAGGGATCAGATGGCAGAAGTTGCAAAAATGTCATTGTTTTACATGAACTCTCTGTGGAAATTACGCCTAGAAACTGTTACATTTTTACCCCATTAGCTGGCCTGTACGGAGTAACAGCCAGGTTAAACGGTTGCCATGGTGGCAAGGACCACTCTACTGTACATTTGTAATTGTTATAAAAAATTACGATGAAATAAAAATTATCAGAATTAATAGTGGTGTTTTGCTTAAGAAGGAGAAAAGATGAGTAATGCATTAGAAAAAAGGAAGAAACTGCCTGTATTATTGGCTTTGTTGAATGAACAATGCTAAGGTTATATGGCAAAACTCATGTTATATGGCTCCACAGAATACATTTTCTCTAGATTTTGGTCTTAGCTCCTATAATACTGCTGGTTTAAGTCCTATAATACAGCTGGGTTGTTTTAATCTTATAGAAAGTAGGTTTTTATTCATGATCTTAATGTCCTCTTTGCTTTGGTTGGTAGCAAGCTCAAAAATTAAGTTTGAAGACTATCTCTAGTGACTCAAAAGAATTTTATGTTTGCATTTATTTTTCATTCTTATTTGGGGGGTTCAGTGTTGTGCACTAATTTTACCCTTGGCTTTATTTTTTTATGCATATTTTCTTTTCCCTATCATCTTTTCAATTCTCCCTTTTCTCCTATTATATATATTCTTTTTAAAAATAGGTTTTATTAATTGCAGAGAGAGGAATAGAGAGAGAAAAAAAATAGAAACATCAATGATGAGAGAGAATCATTGGTTGGCTGGCTCTTACATGCATCCCCACTGAGGATCAAGCCCACAACCTGGGCATGCGCCTGACCAGTAATCAAACTGTGACCTCCTGGTTCATAGATCAATGCTCAACCACAGAGCCACACAGGCCAAGCTATTATATATATTCTTAAAAGCTGTCATGCAAGGAGATGAAACATATAAATAAATTTGGTTTCAAAATGATGAACTTAACATATCCTAAATTATCATACTGGTGTTACTATTTATCCTATTTCACTATCTTTTTAAAACAATACATTTAGAATGTTGTCTTCCTTCTGGAAGTTAGAAAACAGTTCTTTTCTGAATCCCCACACATTGAACTTGGGTTTTCTTCTTAGTCTTTTAAATTTTATTCTCCCCTACTTCCCCTGTTTTTGTCCTGTGCTGTAAAATAAATTAATGTGAGCTATGACCTTAGGTTTTATTAATCATCAACTTGGGGGCACACTACTTCTGAAATGTCGATGAGTATAGTTACTTTTTTCGATCGTTCTGGGAGGGGTGAAGAATCTATTCTGATCCATCACACTCTTTCACTCCACGTGCCAGTGTCTGTGTCCTTGCATTTATTTCTTTACTTTTTAAGCAAGTTATCTAGTTATTATTTGGCCATTTTATTCTTTTGCCATCTCTCTTTTTCTCTCTCTCCCCTTCTCTCTATCTCTCCTTCTGTGTGTGTGTGCTTCCCTATTTCTGCCTCTATTCATCCATCCAGTCCTCCTTCCCTTCCTCTTTCTCTTCCTCCCTTCCATATATGCTTCCACAGCCGTTCAAAAGGAACAACAAAGGCTAATACATAATTAGGCCAGTGAAACACAAGCAAAATCCTAGAAACCAAAGAACAGGAGGAAGAAACAAGTGCAACAAAATCCTGCTTAGTGTTACAGTCCTGAACTCAGTCTGGGTTCCCTCTCAACTCATGTAAAGGGGAAAATCACAATCAATTCCGTAAGTCCAAGTGGCAGACAACTTGTATTAACATATTAGATATAGACACGACCAGACCTGAGGTGAGAGGAAATAGAAAAGAAAGAGGGTTGCAGTGGGCATTGAAGATTTATTTGAATATAGAGTCAAATGAAGATAACCAGACCCATGTTGGAATCACCCTGACTCCTCCCTCCCATCCAGTCCAGGAACAAATTCTGTCATTTGGGGATCTGTATTATACTTCCTGCACTAATCCTGTCGTGATGCACATCATCATCTTGTGTGGATTGACAGAGCCTCTGAGTGCTCGCTCTGCCCTGTCCTTGCCCTTGAACATGCTCTTCTCCACTGAGCAGCCAATGGGATCATGTGAAATGCGGATCATGTCCCTCTGCTCAAGTCCTCAGCGGCTGCTTTTCTTTCATCTCACCCACAGTCAGAGCCACGATCTGGCCCCTGACTCTCGGAGCTCTCCCCCTCACGCATGCTGCTTTGTCCATGCATCCCAAATGTCTGTCCGCAGGCATGACCCCTTGGCCTGCAGGGGTCTCTCAGGTGTGCCCATGTCTCACTCCTTAACTCTTTCAGGTCTTGGCTCAGGTATATTCTCAGAGAGACCATCTGACTGGAAGTCCTTATGGTTCTCCCTAAAACGAAGGCACCTCTACTACCTGCCTCTCTAGCCCCTCGTTTTACTTTTCTCCATAGCACTTACTGCTACCTAACATACCACACCGTATATTGTTGTACCAATCGACTCATTGTTGATTTCTGTCCCCTGCCACTAGAGTGCAGATGTTGCGATGGAAGGGGTTTTGTTTTTGTTTTTAAATCTGTATTGTTTATGCTTAGGCCCAACATTTAAAGCATTGCCGGGTGGGCAGGTACCGTATTTGCCGGCGTACAAGACGATTTTTTGGCCCTGAAAAATATGCCTCCAAGTGGGGGGTAGTCTTATACGGCGAGTATATAACAAACTCTGTATTTTGAGTGGAAATGTTAGGGGGTCGTCTTATACGCCGGCAAACACGGTATTTTCAGGGCCAAAAAATCGTCTTATACGCCGGCAAATATGGTAGTTCAATAAATATTCATTGAACAAATGGATGAAAGTGGCTGATTGGCACAAATTCTCAACAGCTAAGCTACTATAGAAGAGTGCCATCCAAAATAAATTAATAGAATGAAGCAAGGTCCCCGTTGCCAAAGTAAAATAGAAAATTAAAGCGATGACTAGTTAATTAGGTCCAAGGAATTTTTAAAACTATTATAGCATCATGGGACTGAAATCCTGCCTCCTGAATGTAAGAACAGGAGAGTACATGTAAATCATGGGAAAGAGGGTCTTTTTTTTTTTTTTTTTTTTTTTTTTTTTTTGTATTTCAGGGCATTTGGAAAAACACTTTGGTTTTCCCTTTCGTAATTATTCCGTTTGATGTTCAACAACGTGTCCCCCGCTTCCCTTCCTAGGAAAGTCCTATCTGTAACATAAATCACACTCACTGACTGCAGAGGCGGCCACCTTCTGCTTCTCTTTCTCTTTCACTCTCTGGCCTCAAACAGCAACACACAAAAAAGATAACATTCCTCAGGTATCTATGGCAAAAAAAAACAGAATTCTACCAAACAGTGCTGAGGACATTAGCCTTTCCCCTAGTTACTATAATTTCCTTTGAAGTACATTTTGGTATTAAAATACAAACACCTTTCCTTTTTAAATTGTTAAATAACGAAGGAACTGCTGGCTCATTTGTCTCCTTAAATTTTACATATTCTGGGCAATGTACTGTGCTTTAAAAGAATTGTATAGGGTACGACTTTCTGGTCCTGCAGAAAGCCCATTTTTGGCCATAATGTTATTTATGTTATTTATGTTGTTTTGAAGTGAGTTCAAACCATCAGCAAGTTTCCAGTGAAAGAAAAAGTGTGAGAGAAGGTAGGTTAGACTGGATTTATAATTCATAGGATTTATGATTCTTTGTATAGCTGAAATGGATTCGGCCTTAAAAGTTTTTTATTTTTATTTTCTCTTTCCTTCCTTTTCTTCCCTTCTTTTCATCCATCCATCCATCCATCCATCCATCCATCCATCTTTACTTATATTTGACACTCTACTTCTTTTTCCCTTCTATTCTTTCTCTTTTATTCTTACCTTTCATTTTTCTTTCAATAATTTTTCCTACTTTTTCTTTATCTTTATACTTGCCCCATCCCCTTCCTTTTCTTTTAATTTCCCTTTCTTTTAATCTTTCCTTTTCGTTTCTCTCTTTTTTTTCCCCTCCCTCCTCCCCTGCTTTCTTTCATTCTTTCTTTCAGCAGCAAATCTCTTGACATTTCAACAAGTCCATAAAGCAGCGGCAGTTTTATGGGCTGGTGTTAACACCCATTAGGACCAGCCAGGCATTGCAGTCTGATGTGAGTGCTGATAGAGTGGCTTTAAGGCTGCACATGGAAAGTAGCCAAATCAGCACCTGGCTATTACTTAATGAAGCCCAGAAACTAACAGGAAGCCTTCTGCAAATTGCCTCACAAATTACACGGTGGCTCCCTGCCTTCTCGTTATTGGCATGAAATAGATTTGTGAAACTAGGCTTGGCATCCAAATTCTTTCCCTATCATAGGAAGCGTCAAAAAAGAGGATGGGGGCGGGGGGGGGGCGGGTAAGGGGGAGAGATCAACCAAAGGATTCGTACATATGCATATAAGCCTAACCAATGGACACAGACACCAGGGGGGTGAGGGTGAGAGTGGGGGGAGGAGGAAACAATGGAGGGGATAAGGATACATATGCAATACCTTAATCAGTAAAGAAAATATTTTTTTTAAAAAAGAAAAAGAAAAAAAAAGCATTCTGTAGAAGATGGATAAAGAAGTTGCAACATTATTTTCCTGAAGTTAAAGTAAGTTAAATATTGCCATTACCTAGTCACCATCTTATAAAATGCCAGATATTAAAAAAAAAAACAAGGAACATCTGCCTTTTTAAACATAAAAATTAAAAACAAATATGGCTGAGCAAGAAATGATTCCATCCATACGGATTTATTGAAAGAAAAGTAATATGAAGCAATCTATTTATTGATAATTAAAATTTTTAAAATATAGCCCGAATTTCATAGGTTACAGTTCAATTCCAGGGCACATGCTGGGGTTGTGGGCTCGAACCCCAGTGTGGGGCATATAGGGAGAAGCCGATCAATGATCTTCTCTCATCATTGTTGTTTCTATTGAGAGAGAGATAGAAATATCAATGATGAGAGAGGACCATTGATAGGCTGCCTCCTGTACGCCCTCCAGTGGGGATTGAGCCTGCAACCTGGGCATGTGCCCTTGACTGAATCAAACTTGGGACCCTTCAGTCCACAGGCCAATGCTCTAAGCACTGAACCAAATCAGCTAGGGCTAAAAATACATTTTTTTAAAAAAATTAAGAAAACATAGAGTAAAAGAGTGTGGTGCATGATTTTAACTTGGAGAGAAATAAAGAGATACGAAAGTAGCATAAGCCTATAATCAATAATATCTCATTCATGTCACCCATCTTAAGAAAAGTCTTGGCTAATTATAAGGACAGTTATATAACTACATTTTTATATATTTTAAAGAGAAATGTATAATCACTGCAACCAAAAGATAATCTGAGTGTTACATTCAACAATAGTAAAAATGAAAGATATAACAACAAAGTAAGAATTATTTAGTACTGAAGCAACATACAGAAAAGGGACTGAGAAAATGCAAAAAACCCCCTAAATATAGTAATAACCATAATCACATAATAAACCAAAATATATTAAATTTCAATTGTATTCACTGAAAGACATCACACTGCTGAATTATTAGGAACATATTGTTAATACATTTATCTACATAATTTCCACATTTATCTACATAATTTCAACCCTTAGAAATTTACTCATTAGTTTCAATTATTTTTTTCTATTTTATTATTAACTCAAAATAAATAAACAGAAAATTCCACAAAGAAAATATACATAACAAACTCAGGAAATATATATATATTAAATATATTTTATTGATTTCTTACAGAGAGGAAGAGAGAGGGATAGAGAGTTAGTTAGAAACATCGATGAGAGAGAATCATTGATCAGCTGCCTCTTGCACACCCCCTACTGGGGATGTGCCCTCAACCAAGGTACATGCCCTTGACTGGAATCAAACCCGGGACCTTTCAGTCTGCAGGCTGATGCTCTATCCACTGAGCCAAACCGGTTTTGGCCTCAGGGAATATTTATAACATGACAATCAAAAGAACCAGTTTCCATAATATATAAAACTAGAGGCCGGATGCATGGAAATTCCTGCAAGAGTAGGCCTTCCTTCCCCTGGCTGCTGGCACCAGTTTCCCTCCAGCACCGGGACCCAGGCTGCTTCCCTCCTCCAGCCGCCTGTGGGTACCCAGGATCTGGGCCACCGGCTTCCTTTGGGCTGCCCCCAGGCACCCGGGACTCAGGCTGGCTTTCCTTCGGCTCCGGCTTCATCAGGAAGGATGTCCAGGACAACGTCTGGTCTAATTAGCATATTACCCTTTTATTATTATAGATGTTCATGCAAATTATGTATATATACACAGATATATTTTAATAGAAAATGGCAAATTTCATAAATAGATAATTCACACAGAGGGAAATAGAAATGACCAACAAACAAGATGTTCAACTCAATAATGAAAGAAATTTATTTTGTGAAGGCCATTTTGGGGGAAGAAAATTTATTATTTTTACCAAATAATAATGCTTTATACTGGCCTGAAAAATAATATTAGTGTATATTTTCTCTTCCTTAACTTTTCATTTTACCATGCCCGCCTTTAAAAGTGGCTTTAAAAATACTTTCTCCCAGTAAATAATTTTGCTAAATAGTATCACATTTTTGTTCTCTTAAAAGTCTAGATTATAAAGAAAGTGGAGGGTATTTTTTGAGTAATGTTTTATTTAAGCCCAACTTTTCAGACTGAGTCACAAAATTATTCTCCATTTCCCAGCCCTACTGAAATACTCAGAATATTAGGCATCATTGCCATTTTTCAAATTTATGTTTTAAGACTTCACAAAATTGGAAAAATTGGGTCACCCATGAGATCCCCTTCATTTTTATCTCTTAGTCAGTACAACGAAAAGCTGAAATCACAGGATCTGGAGTTACCACCTGGGTTTAATCTTAGCTCTGCTATTTAGGGCATTATATCCTTGGGTATGTTAATTATTCTCTTGAGCCTCAGTTGGTCAAGACTAATTGTAAATAGGACTACCAGCACCTCTTTCATAAGGTTGTGGTGAGGCTGAAGTGACATAATGCATGTCAAACACTTAGCAGAGTACCTAACATAGGACCAAATAAACAAACTTCTGAGATAATGATGGTAATGGTGATTATGGTGATGGTGATGAAAGCTTAAGAAGGGAGTAGAACTGGTCATAACATTAAGGAGAACTCCACAGAGCATCTGTAGCTTTAGAAAGAAGAGGTAGAATTTTACCTAAGTGCTAAGAAAATAATGTGAAACTTATTCATGGTTTGAATCTAAGTCCTCTGAAATCCCACTGAGTCAGTATAATACAGAATAATATCTCATTTTGGTGCATAGCCAAGCTGTAAAATCTTTCACAAATTTAAATACTGTAGAATGAGGGAAACAGATCAGAAAAGACAGTGAAAATAGTCAGAACAGCAGGGAAGGCAAGCATACATCCAGGTCTATGTATAATTTTGACACAATATGGGTCAACATCTAATAATATTCCAAAGATGATGAGAAGTAACCTTGACAACCCAGCTGATGCAGGCACTGAAAGAATCAGAGATTCACATAGAGACACAGGAGACAATCTGGGCCATTTTCTTGGTTCAGTAATGGCTCATAGCTTTCACTTTGCAGGAAAAAAAATTTCTCCGCTACTCATGAACCAAATCTTCCTTTAATTTAATCAATAGATATCTATTAAACATTTGTAATATGCTAAGCCTCAGTGATATGGAGATATTCCCTGCCCACCAAAACCCTCTTAAGGAAAGACACTTAAATTTACAACTAACTAGGATGCAACTTACCCCCACAATAACCCCGCAAGCTATGGCTTATTAGAAAAAAATACAACTAGAAAGGGTCAGGTTTAAAGTGTACTCAAGCCTGGGTTCAGTACTCAACCTGAGAATAACAAAAAACGGACTGATGTGCTTTGATTGGGATCATGCTAAGAGGAAGAGGAAAAAGAAGCAGCTAGGTTTTGCTGCAGTAGCAAACACTCTCCAAATCTTAGTGATCCATCGTAACAAAATTTTTTTTCTGGATCATGCTACATGCCCACGTTGGCAGGCAGGGGACCCTGTTACACATGGGCCCCGAGCTCCACCGTCCACCGTGGGCAACCTCCTTGGCTGCTGAGGCGGAGAAGGAGAGCAAGGAGAATCACTGAGAGCTGGCTCCAAGTGTCACTTGCAGCTGCAGCTCGCTGGCCAGACCCCATCAAGTGGCCTTGCCCAGGGTGCAGACGAGGGGGAGAGCAGGGAAGCCTCTCGTGCAAAAATTTATGGAGCCACTCACCGGCTTTTAGGGCCTGCAAGCATAGGATTGGCACTTATGCAACTCAGAGCCCTTTATATATTTTTTACCTTAGACACCCTATTGGCACCTTACTGGTCTCACTTTAGCTCTGGCCCTGGCCCTACCTAACTAGAAGGGGCTAACAAATGCAGTGTTTCTCGTGTTTAGGACAGTTCGGTAATGGGTATTAGTGAGTACTAGGAATGGTAACCTGGGTTTGAAACTTAGACCTCATCCGTGACACCACTTCCTGTGCCTTTCTTCTCACCTGATCCAAGCAATCACTGAACTTTGGGATGCCAGAGATAGGTGAGATCATAAGGAAGAAAAAGTTTTTTAATTGATTTCAGAGAAAGGAATGGAGAGGGAGAGAGAGAGATAGAAACATCAATGATGAGTGAGAACCATTGATTGGCTGCCTCTTGCATGCCTCCTATGGGGGACTGAGCCTGCAACCCAGGCATGTGCCCTGATGGGGACTTGAACAGCAACCTCCTGGTTCAGAGGTCACCACTCAATTACTGAGCCACACTGATGGGGTAGGAAGGAAAATGTTTTTTTTTTTTAAACAAAAATATTCTCTAGCAAAGCTGAAAGTATTATCTCAAAATTGTCTGACTACAAATACTGATGCAAATTTACCATATTTCAACACATAATCATTCCCTTACATTTTTGCCTTTACAATTAAAAAGAAATTTGTGTGTGGAAACATCTGGCAAAAACATGTTGAAAATGAAGAAAACGTTTGTTCTGTGCATCAGGATCTTGCTGGGAAGAGATGAAAATTCGGGCTAATAATGGATGTCTGCAAAAAGAAAGGGCTAGCCAGAACCAGTTTGGCTCAGTGGATAGAGCATCAGCTTGCAGACTGAAAGGTCCCAGGTTCAATTCTGGTCAAGGGCATGTACCTTGGTTGGGGGCACATCCCCGGTGGGGGGTGTGCAGGAGGCAGCTGATAGATGATTCTCTTTCATCGATGTTTCTAACTCTCTATCCCTCTCTCTGTGAAAAATCAATAAAATATTTTTTTAAAAAAAGAAAGGGCTAGCTTTATATTTTAGACCCATTTTTTCTCTCCCTATAGTGTAGAAGCTCTAATGTTAAAGCAGTGCTATGCTGTGAGAAATAAATATAGAGCAGGAAACAATGAACTGTATCTGATATATAATACTGTACCATAAGGGTTATTAAACTTGCATCCAGTGTTTTCTTGCTTTTATAACTGTGCCAAGAGAAAAACAGACAACTCTTAAGACTTGTGTGATAAAGACCTCAAAACACCTCATTTTCCTATGTGTAAAAATGTTACAGATATTTTCTTTAAAATATCCCAGCTATTATAGAAATAAGTAGTATACATTTTGGAATTTGGCTTTGCATTTATTTTAAGACTATAGCATCCCCAAATTCTTTTGAAATCTCCTTTCGCCTTTCCCTATAATCTAATATTTATTTTGTTCCTTTTCCAGAGTTTGTACTCTTAAGCTTAAAGAGCAAAAGAAAAAAGAAAAGTTGGGCACAGCCTGGTCCTAATCTCTCTTGGAGCATCGGGTTGGCCCTGTCAAGATGCCAATAGTCACCACCAGACCATCTCCAGCCAGTTAACAAGTCCTTTAGACAATGCACCATTCTAAAAGGACTAGGGTTTGATGTAGGCAGAGCAATGCTTAATCCCATTGGCTTCTTCCTGTAGGAACAAGATGCTTGAAATCACCAAGAGGGACATTTTCTGAAAGTCTACTTAAGTTGATTGAATGAACTTAATCATTCCATGAACTTAATCAATCCTCCCCCAAACCCAACCTCTAGAATATGGGTGAATATTAAAAAAAAAATTCTTTATGAAGAGCTAGGTCAGTCATGATCTATCTCCCTGTTGTGTGACATCACCTACATTGTCAGGTGCCTGGCTGAGAGCTGTGGGCTCAAGGACTCAGGGAATCTCGCGCCTGTAACCCAGTCTCCTTGGAATCATGTTGTACCTCGCCCATGTCCCTTGTATCTACCCGCCATCTTCTGTCCATAGAAGCACTCCACTGTCAAAAACTAGTTCTCCTCAGACAGTCAGAAATATCAAAACTATTGGAGGATGTGCCAGCTGTATTGTTCACTGGTGACATTCTCCTCTGTAGCTCACTGCTCTTCCCACCTCTCCCTACTGTCTCTGTAAAATTGAGACCATGGCATGCTACACTACCCGGCTCCACTCAGAATAAATCAGAAGGCAGTAAATCTGTTATTACTATCATTCTCACAATGGTGGTGTTCTTAAAGTGGAGAACTATTTCTAGATAACTAAATCTCTATCACAAATGGGGGGGGGGAATTAGAGAACAATTGCTTTCCTGATTTCTGCCTGTTCCTGGGTGAGTTTTGATTTTCAGTCTTTGCAATAGGACTGTAATGTCCATGAAGGCCGTGACTGCATCTCTTTTTGCTCATCATTGTTCTGTCTTTCAGCTCTTAGAACTATTTCTGGAACCTAGATGCTGCAAAAAAAAAAATTAACCTATGAGGCATAGAGGTGAATGTGTCCACTTTGGCCATGCATTGTGTTTGGTGCTTTAAGATACAGTTATGAAGTCAAAGCCTGATAAAGAACTACTTTTTCTGACATGTCTGTCAGTGCTTCTGGCTTTAAACAAAGCTATTTAAATGGAAATTCCAATTTAAGATTTGGTTTAAGGACCCCAAGGAAGCTCTGCTCCCAAATGTCGTCCCCATTAGTCACACAACACGTGGAATTTTCTGCATTTATTAACAATGATAACATCAATGGCAAACATAATTTATGGGTGCTTACTCTATGTTGGACACTTGTCGTACTAAGTGCCTTGCATATATCCTACAATATATGCGCAATGGCCCAGGGACCATTGTTATGATCATTTTATTGATGAGTGAAGAGAGACTCAGATAAATTATATGTCCTGGTTGAAATTCCACCTACACAGCTGTTAGCTGGAGGGAGTGTTTTCCACCCTGGCTTGTCAGATTTCAAAGACTGGACTTATAACCACTCCTTGTTCTGCCTCCCACTCCTTCCTAAGGAGAGAGTAATTTTGTCAGAAAAGGGGACAAAACTGACAGGTATTTCTTGGTCTGCCTTTGTCACTTATGGAAAACAAAATGGGATTTCTTTTGCTTTGGTTCTTCCAACCATTTACTGATATGGGGGTGACTTTTATATCCCTACTATACAACTGTATATCCCATAGGTAATAAGAGGCAAACTGCTAGTCTAACTGGGTCACGAGGCAGCGTTCTCTCTACTGTACCGAGGGAGAAGCCTCTAGGATTTCAGAAAGACATTTTTTGTTCCAGTTTTTACCAAAGGATGGGAGTCCATGAAGCATTTTTTGTACCTTGTCTGAAGTGGTTTAAGGAGAAACAATTGGTGATTGGAAAAATATAACCCCAAAGGGCACTGATGGTCTTGCTTCATCTAGGTCTGCTTTCTTTTTACCTTTTAAAAAATATATATTTTATTGATTTTTACAGAGAAGAAGGGATAGAGAGCTAGAAACATCAATGAGAGAGAAACATCGACCAGCTGCTTCCTGCATACCACCTACTGGGGATGTACCTGCAACCGACTTACATGCCCTTGACTAGAATCGAACCTGGGGACCCTTCAGCCCACAGACTGATGTTCTGTCCACTGAGGCAAAGTTGTTTCAGCATAGGCCTGCTTTCTTGAAGGTTAAGGAAACAGTCTCTGCCTGGTAGCCTCTGTAACCTTCTACGCCAGTGGTCCTCAGTAGGGGTGGCTTTGTCCCCACAGGGACATTTGACGACGCATGGAAACCTTTCTTATTGTTATAACTGGGGCTGGGTGGGCACCTCTGGCATTTAGTGAGTACAGCCAAAGATGCTGCTAAACATCCTACAGTGCTCAGGACAGCCAGCAACAACAAAGAATTATTTGGTCCAAAGCACCCTGCTTCAAAGCAATGTTCTGCTTCTTCCTTAAGGAAAAATCCTTATTCTTTCAAAAAGTACAGAGAAACAAGACAGTTCAATGGGCAGGGTATCTAAATTAATCATGCAAAATGTGTTGTGCAGCACCATTGAAGAGAAGATCTTTTACTTATTTACTTGAACAAAATGTTCAATATGCTTCTCTCATGCCCCCAAAGGAAGGACATGTATAGCAGCAACATTTTAAAAATTCCAGTATTTTAGCCTGGCCTTGACTCATGGGTTGAGCATCTATCCATCACCAAGAGGTCGCCAGTTCAATTCCCAGTTAGGGCACATGCCTGGGCTGCAGGCTCAATCCCAAGTGGGGATTGTGCAGAAGGCAGCCAATTGATGTTTCTCTCTCATCAATGTTTTAATCTCTTTTTCTCTAAAAATCAATATAAATATGTATTTTAAAAAATCCAATAGTTTGAAATTATTGTCATACAGTTAGTAAAATATCAATTGAGATCTATTTTCTATCTAAATAAGCCAGAACAAAACAGAAGGATACAGCTAAGTTTAACACAGTCACTGAAGAAAACCAAGTGTCTAATTCTGGGCGTCTGAGTGGAGTGGGGTAATGTGAGGAAAAGGTTGATTGGGGGCTTTCCTTCAAGATCCTGAAGTTTAATCTTAGATCCATAGGATTAATGCGTGGCCTGGGGAAATGTGTTCCAGGCCCAATGAGCTATCTCATAGCTCCTGCTTGTCTAGACTTTCGGCTCAAATGTAAATTTATCTTGCATATCAGTCTTCATGCCTTTTTAGCTCCTGCTATGTCTGCTCATGGTCTTATTCTCTAATTCATCTGCCTTCACATTCATAAGTGGGGGGAGGAGAATAGACAGTTCATCTATCCACCATTGGCTGGAATGACTTTCTAGTTATTTTTGTTTCTGCAACTAGAGTCAAATTTCTTTTTGGGCAGAAGCCCGTGTCTTCAGACAACCTTGCTTTGCATGTTCTGGAAGTCTTCCTGGCCATCGACACATGACAACCCCTCTTTCTTTCATACAGACGAAGATGGAGTTTTGGATTGCATGGTAATGCAACAATTGGAAAATTCCACTGTTTTGTGTAATTTACACTAATTACAATGAGAGATGGAAAGGAAAGCATGAGATACTCTTGGACATATTTATATCTTTCTCTATGTAAACCACTTTGGATGCAAAAGACAGAGATATGTCCGGCCCCCAACTCTTATCTCCACTGGACTGCTCTATCTGTGCTTCCTAAAATAGGATATGGTCTCACGTAGGCATCTCAAACAATTCAAGAAAGAAGCTTTATAAGCAGAACGGGAGGAACAGTATGAACAATATATAATTATTGCTTAATATTTTGTTTAGTATAAAATAAAAAGACTTTATTGAAAAATACTTTTGAATTATTTCTGTCTTCTAGAGTTCAAAATCTTTCACCCAAGTCTTTTAACATAAATAATTACTTAATTTAGGTTTAACAAGAAGAGGGAATCTCTTACTTTAGGTCATGAATTACTCTAGAATGAGGAGGAATGTCATCTGATATTTCTTTTGTACTCACCAAATGCACAACAAGGGCTGAATAAAGGTGATGCCTGAGAAGATGACTCAATAAGTGTTTAGTGAGCAAGGGAGTGAAAGCATGAAGTCTTAGCCCTGACTAGCTCTTGGGCATCTCACTGCCATCCTCTCCCAAGACATTTTTTCATTCTTCTGCTGTAGCATTTATCACATTCCACTATCATCAATATTACTATCATTGTCATCTTCGGTGCCAACACTCATTTTGAGTTGTCTTACTGAGGGTTGTTATAAAGAGTAGCCTTGGCAAGCTTTTAGAAGTTTGATTGTTTCAATTATCTATCTGACTGTCTGTCTATCCATCCATCCATCCATCCATCCATCCATCCATCCATCCCTCTATATAAGAGAGTCTTGGTCCCCAAGTTATTTAAAGTCTAGTAGTACCATTTTGACCAAAGACAACTACCTCCTGGTTTGAGTTATTAAGCTACATACAAGACGGAAAATGGAGTAGAGTGGCAGATAGATCAAAGTGTGTGTGTGTGTGTGTGTGTGTGTGTGTGTGTGTGTGTGTGAGAGAGAGAGAGAGAGAGAGAGAGAGAGAGAGAGAATTTGAATACACATAGTAGCTAGGAGGTACAGATTTATTCAACAGCTACTTTTGAAATAAGAGTATAATAAATATGTAGAACTATTTTTAGAGATTTATAGGGCTTCTCCTGGGAAAACCCCAAGGTCTTGAACAAGGGCATTTTATGAGAAGCCACAAATAATAAAGGCCACTTAAGTAAAGAGAACATGCACAAAGAAAGAAGGTAACTCAAGGGAAACATTGAGAAATAGGGAAGAACTTTAGAAATAAGGAAGAACCTTAATGAAGAGGAAGTAGAGTGGGAAAGGCACAAGCAAAACCCACCAAGCTGAACCATAATTAGTGTAGCTATATTTCTTATTTGCCAAGCATAGTCTCAGGTATTGAAGCAGAAAATGCGAGTCCAGGGGGAAAAAGAACCTAACTATTTCCTTGCAGTTTTCCTACTCTGTGCACTCCCACCCCTCCACCCAACAGCACCAGACCTGCTTTTGCTTCTCTATGAGGCCCTCCTTGATTCCCAAGGCAGGATAATGCGCAATCTCATTTTACATCGATAACTCCCACTCTATTCCTGCTTATAATGAGGACTAATCATTATATTAAATGTTATTGTCTAGATCTATAACCTGGCTGTGGTATTGTAGGGGAAAAATTGTCTAAATTGTCTAGGCTCTTTTAATTTCTAGCGCCTAGCACAGACACCTGTGGATATTTAACAAACAGTTGAGAAATGGAGGAATAAAGGATAAGTTGATGACTCTATTATCAATACCAGATAGACAAACATATTCAGTGAGACTTTAGAGGACCTCCTTACTTCCCTCCCTCCCTCCCTCCCTCCCTCCCTCCCTCCCTCCCTCCCTCCCTCTCTCTCTCCCTCCCTCCCTCCCTCCCTTCATTCCTTCTTCCCTCAACTACCAAGCAAATACTGATATTTACTTAATGTCAGTCACTGGGATAAGACATGATCCTAGCTCTTGAGGATTGAATCCCTCTCAGGGGCTTCAGACTCTTCACTAGGCAAGTAAGATGCAATGTGATACAAAGAGACAGAGAGTGGTGATAATTGCATACATTGAGAATGTAATTAATGCCACTGAATTATATACTTAGTAAGGGTTACAATGGCAAGTTTTGTGTATATGTATTTTACAAAATAAAAGAATTAAAGTTTAATATTGCACATTAGATGTATATGCAGTTCAAATGATAGACAAACTAATCTTCAGTCCTGGAGATCTGAATATCTATGCCTGGGATTGTGGGATTTAAAACAAAATTATCTTTGTTGTTAAAAGCATTACAGATGTCTACCTTTCCCCTTCATTGGGCCCCTGCACCTCCCTCATACTCCTTCCCCAGACCTTCACCACACTATTGTCTATGTCCAGGATTGTGGGATTTTTTTTTTTAATTGGAAAGGGGTAGGGGAAAGTATTGTGTAAGATGTATGGGTTGCAGATGACAAGGGTGAATACTATTGTCAAACCAAACATTTAAGATCTGTGTTTTTATTGTATGCTAGTTATTTCTCCATTAAAAATTCAAATTCAAAAAAAGAGGTAGAGAGGAGTTTATATGAGCAACAGGAGAGGCACCACATCCTACTAAGGGGTGGGGGTCAGAGAAAACTTTTTAAAAGACAGACACCTAAGTATGTGCAACATTAAAGAGACATTTATACATCTAAAAGAAGAAGGAAGAGACACAGCGATGGGAAGTGACATGTTTAAGGTCATACCCCTGGTTATGGCAGGGCTGGAATAAAACTCAAGTTTTCTGCTTTCTAACCAGGGATCATTCCCTAAATCTGTTGTGCCAGGTGTCATTTAATATCTTTCAGCCCTAAGCCCACTGCCCCATGCTCTGCTCTGTGATGCTGCATTTCCCAGACACTTGAGCTGCCATGTTAGGTCTGCCAATGGGAGGCAGTGGTGGAAAATTGGAGGGCAGGAGGCAGGGAGAGGGTGCAGCATGCACTTCCAGCCCATCTTTCCAAGTATAGGTGACATACTTCCCTTAGAGTCCGAGGACCAGCCCTGGAGTGTCCCATCACAGGTCCAAGTACCAGCTACCTGGTGATCCCACCCAGAAGTCCCAGCGCCAATCCCCTAATCCCAGAGATAGGAGAGTTCAGGCAACGCAGTCACCATTGGAGGTTTGAACTGAAATGAAACTCCAACTCATGATCTTCTTTCCCAAGCTGTGTCTCCACCCAGGGCTTCCAAGCTTAGTGAATGACATCAGGTCATCCAAGGAGTTAGTCTAGACACCTTCCTCTGCCTCCCTCCCACCATCCAAAACCAACACCACATCCTGACATTCAACTTCCTGGAAACGTCTTAGATAAGTTCAGTCTTTCTCTCCACTCCCACTCCAGGCTGAGCCACCATTATCACTTGCCTGGACTTGATCTGGCATTCACCCTTTCCACCTTGTTGACTAACTATTCTTTGGTTTAATGCAATTTTAAACCACTGAATCAGAAGCTTTGATGTCTAGTTATAGCTCTTTTGTATCCAATAGAGTTTAGGGAAAGTCAGTTACTTTCCCTAGTTTCTAGCCTCCATTATGAACTATCAGCATACATGCACACACCAAGTTCAATGACCAAGGAAGGCTTTACTGAGGGGGCAGCACTGGACCTGGACACTGAAGGCTGAGAAGGGTTTTGGCTTGTGCTTTACGGGAAAACTATGGCCCCAGGAAACGCAACGTGTCCTTGTGAGTTTAGGAAATAGCAGCAAATAGCAGACAACTATATTACAAAGTGGATTTCCTGGCATATGTCATGAGATGGCCTGGAACAGGGCTCCTTCCCCAGTCTTCCTCATCTCATCAAATGGCACCACCACCAATGAAATGCTCAGTCCAAAACCTCGGTATCATCTAGGATTCCTCTCTTTCTCTCCACAAACCCACATTCAACCCACCAGTAAGTCTTGTCCACACAATGGCCAAACCCAGTCAAATTGCTTCCCACCTCCTGCTTCTCTCCTCTGCCTACCACTTAAGTTCATGCCACCATTGACAAGGCCTCTTCAGTGCTCCCTCTTTTTCCACACATTCCACTTAAATTTTGTACATAAAGCAGCCAGAACTTGGAATGAAATTCAAATTCCTTACCATGACCTAAAAGGCCCAGAGGATTGGTTGTAAATATATTTTTTATTGTTGATAGTATTACAGATATCTACCATTTCCCTCTCCTTTCTTCCCCTTCTCCCAGCCCAGAGGATTAAAAAAAATATTTTTAATTGATTTCAGAGAGGAAGGGAGAGGGAATAAGAGAATCATTGATCAACCGCCTCCTGCACACCCCACACAGAATTGAGCCCACAGCCTGGGCATGTGCTCTGAGTAGGAATAGAGCCATGACATCCTGGCTCACAGGTCTTCACTCAACCACTGAGCCACACCCTGAAGATTTGACTTTCATTGTAGGTCCTGTGCTTTGTGTCCCAGATTACCTTCCAGGACAGAAGGACTTATCCTTCCAGCTCTTGGAGTTTGGCTTCCTGACAGCCTTCCCCTGTCAGCCCTGGCTGTTCATAATGGGCACATGAAGCTCTGTCCCCTTTGTCCCCACACTGAGGGGCCCTCTTAGTTCAGAGCTCTCTGCAGGGCTGACTGACGTCACTTTAGGGTGGCACCACAGCCCATCTTCTCCCTCATCCACTCCCACTTCTCTTCTCCCCTCCCTGGCTGGTCATCCCAAGAACAGGGAACCCAACTGACCACAGCACCCATGGGACTGTGTGCCATTGTCCTCCAACAGTCACCTCACATTTCTTTCAGTTCCTATGCTGCACCTTGTCTGCTTAGTTCCTGCTCATCTTTCAGAGCTCAGTTCAAGAGACTTCTGCAGGGAGTCCATCCCTTTCTTTCGGACAAGGGCGGGGTCCCTATTATAAACTCTCACAACACCCCAGAGGCTGGAAGCAAGTGCCCCTGTGTGCTGTTCTCTCAGGCTCAGGGCCGAGCCCGGCCCCTCCTCCTGACTCCTGAGTTGGTTGTGACCATTATGGTGTCCTGACCTAATTTGCATCTCTCTCTCTCTCTCTCTCTCTCTCTCTCTCTCTCTCTCTCTCTCTCTTTGTCTGTCTGTCTCTATACATTTATTTGTTGGATGAGTGAACCAACAAACCATTTAATTTTCATGACTTGCTCCTTAGGCCAGATAGAGGCAATGATAAGGGTCTCTGCGTCATTGTGGTTGATTTCCTACTCACTTGGAAAGCAAAACCAAAACAAAAGCACCAACTTAAAGAGAAAAAATGTCTGGCCCACCTCCAGAGTGAAAAATAGGAGTTCTTGGTGGGACTGATGGGTAAATGTTTCAGCCAGTGCAATAGACAAAGTAGGATGACTTTAGGAGAGATGAGCAAAGTTCCTTCTCTGTGTCCAATGTAGAGTTGTGAGTGCCCCCAAACATGCAAAATGTGTCAATTCAAATAAGAGTAGATTCAAGTCAAGAGGCATCTGTCTTTTCTTTTAAAACTCCCAAGGCTTCCATTTGTACACTGAAATCGTAAATCTCTCTCTCTCTCTTTTTACTGTGATCTAGTGTATAATAAAATAGCCAACTGAAAAAAAGTGAAGTCTTTTCTAATTGTGACTCAAATCTCGAAGCCATAAAATAAAAAAATCAAATTAAAGTATGTAAAAATCAAAACAATTTTGCATGGCAGAAACTTCTACGCAGAAACAACATACAAATGACACTGGGAAAACTAGTTGCAATTTGTATTATACAGTATTTATCTCTCATATGTAAGGACTGACTTGGAACTGATAAGAAAAAGACCAACAAACAAGTATATAGAAAAATGGGCAAGAAATAGGTAAAGAGAATTCACAAAAAAAGGCAAAAAAGGCATCTGAACTTATAACACGATCCCAGGTTTCACTTAAGAGAAAACACATCAGATACTATTTTGTAGTTATTTTTAAAAAAATATATATTATATTGTTTTTGTTTGTTTGTTTGTTTGTTTTACAGAGAGGAAGGGAGAGAGATAGAGAGTTAGAAACATTGATGAGAGAGAAACATGGATCAACTGCCTCCTGCACACCCCCTACTGGGGATGTCTCCGCAACCAAGGTACATGCCCTTGACAGGAATCAAACCTGGGACCTTTCAGTCCGCAGGTCGATGTTCTATCCACTGAGCCAAACCGGTTTCGGCTCTACTTATGGTTTTGACACAAATCCAAGTGGCTGACCGGTTCCTTATTCATGGTGAAGGCTGCTGGGAAGTAAGCCCTGTCATTCATTGCTTGTGGACATGTAGACTGGTAAGGTCCCAGGGAGGACAGTTTGACAATATCAATTACCATATTTGCCGGCGTATAAGACGACCCTTTGGCCCTGAAAAATATGCCTCCAAGTGGGGGGTAGTCTTATACGGCGAGTATATAACAAACTCTGTATTTTTAGTGGAAATGTTAGGGGGTCATCTTATATGGCCAGTCGTCTTATACGCCGGCAAATATGTATTTTTCAGGGCCAAAAAATCGTCTTATACGCCAGCAAATACGGTAGCAATGCACATATCCTTTATCCCAGAAATTCCACTGGTAAGAATTTATCCTACAGTACATGTGTGAAGGGCCTGTGCATAAAGTTATTCATTATAGCATTGTTTGTAACAACAAAAGATTGGAAATTTATAGCACATTAATCAATGGGATATTTTTATGGTTGATTTCTAGGGAGGGGTTAACCAAGAGGTTTAATATATCGTTAGTTAAAAAAAGAACAAAAAACATAAAATGCTTTTGGTGTCTGTCATGATTCATTTAGCATAATACCTTTGAAATCTGCCCATGTTGTTGCATGTATCAGTAGTTCATTACTTTTTTTAAAAATTGACACTATTACAGATGTTCCATATCTCGCCCCCAGCTTTATCTACCTCTACCCAGGCCCATGCTCCCCCCCCCCCCCGCCCCCCAAGCCTCTGGCCATCACCACACTGTAGTCTGTCTATGGGTTATACATTGTCTGTTTATGAGTTATACATATATGTTGTTTGTCTAATCTTTTCACCTTCTTCATCCAGTCACCTCCACCCCATCTCCTCTGACCTCTGTCAGTATGTTCCATGGATCCAAGCCTCTGGTTCTATTTTGTTTGTCAGTATATTTTGTTCATTAGATTCCACATATAAGTGAGATCATATGGTATTTGATGCTGCCATGAACATAGAAGTGCATACAAACTTTCTGGTTGGTGTTTCAGAGTTCTTAGGATATATTCCTAGATAGGATCGCTGGATCAAAAGGCAGTTCCAGCCGAAACCGGTTTGGCTCAGTGGATAGAGCGTCAGCCTGCAGACTGAAAGGTTCCGGGTTTGATTCCTGTCAAGGGCATGTACCTTGGTTGCAGGCATATCCCCAGTAGGGGGTGTGAAAGAGGCAGCTGATCAATGACTCTCTCTCATCAATGTTTTTAATTCTCTATCCCTCTCTCTCCCTCTCTGTAAAAACTCAATAAAAATATATTTTTTAAAAACAAAAAAAACAAACAAAAGGCAGTTCCATTTTTTAATTTTTGAGGAAACTCCATACTCCGTTCCACAGTGCCTGCACCAGTCCGCATTCCCACCAACAGTGCCCAAGGATTCCTTTTTCTCCACGTCTTCAACAACACGTGTGGCTTGTTGCTTTATTGATGATAACCATTCTGACAGGTGTGAGGGTATACTTTTAATTGCTAAGTAATATTCTACTATATGGAAATATCAGTTTGTTTGTCTCTTCCCCAAATGAGGGCATTTGGCTGCTTCCAGTTTTAGCAATTACAAATAAAGGTGCTGGACCTACCCAGTTTAGCTCAGTGGATAGAGCATCAGTCTGTGGACTGAGGGGTCCTGGGTTTGATTCCAGTCAAGGGCAGGTACCTCGGTTGCAGTATCCTCCCTGGCCCGGGCCCTGGTTGGGGTGAGTGCAGGAGGCAAACAATGGATGTGTTTCTCACGCTGATATTTCTCTCTGTCTTCCCCTTTCTCTTCTACTATCCAAAAATCAATAAAACAATATTCTTCATATGAGGTTTTAAAAAACAAAACAACAAGACAAAACAAATAAAGCTGCTGTACATTTTCAATAATAGGCTTTTGTGTAGACATAGATTTTCATTTATACAAGTAACCATCTAGGAGTAATATTGCTGGGTCATATGGCAAGTGTATATTTAATAGAATGAATGTTTCACTAAGTGACTGTGTCATATTGCATTTCCACCATCAATGTGTGAGAATTCCAGTTGATCCACATCTTTGTAAAATTTGGGCATGGCCAGATTTTTTCATTTTAGACTTTCTAATAGGACTATACTAATATCCCATTGTGGTTTTAATTTGTATTTTTCTAATGACTAATAATATTTAGCAACTTTTCATGTCTTATTTGTCATAGATCTTTTGTGAAGTGAGTGCTCAAATATTTATCCTTTTTTATTGGGTTGTTGCTTACTTATTGCTAAGTTCTGAGAATTCTTTATAAATTCCGATACAGGTCTTTCATCAGACATGTGATCTGCAAATATTGAAAAGGCCTGCATTTTTATTGTTCAATCCCCAGCCCCCATTTTTCCAGAACAAATCATTGAAAATATTTTATTTGCAGCAATAAATTGCCTTAGTTTATTTTATTGAAAATCATTCAAGGAATATGTGTAAATCTATATTCTGATTCATTGATCTATTTGTTAATACTTATGCCAGTGTCACTGAGTCTTGAATACTGGAGCTTCACAGTAAATCTTAAAAGTAGGTAATGAATCCTCCAAATTCATTCTTCTAGCTCAAAGTTATTTAGGCAGTTCTTGGTTCTTTGCAGTTCCATCTACATTTTAGAATCATCATCACTTTCCTCAATCTCACTTATGTGAACTCTAATGAACAGAATAATCTGATGAACAAAATAGATAACAGAGGAATGAATACTAGTACATGGAACAGGCTGAGGGCTGTCAGAGGGGAGGGGGAAGAAGGGACTAGATGAAAGAAGGTGAAGGGATTAGCCAAAGTACATATATGCATAGTCCATGGACACAGACAGCAGTGTGGTGATGGCTGAGGTGGGGGGTGGGGGGCACAGGAGGGGGTGAAGAAAGGGGGCTGGACTTGGGGGAAGAGGCGGGGTGGAATTGGAACATTTGTAATAATGTCAACAATAAAAGTTAAAAAACCCACTTGAATTTTATTGGGAATGCTTGGAATGTCTTTCAAGGAAAGAGAAGTGTCTATCAAAGAATTTGCCCAGTTACTCTTAGTTGTTAAACTTTATAGGCATAAAGTAGTTTGTAATATTTCCTATTACCCTTTTAATGTCTATAGGATCTGTAATCACATGTCCTCTTTCATTCCAGATATTAATGATCAGTGTTCTTGTTCTTTCTTTTTCAGTTTTGCTAGGAGTTTAATTTTATTGATGTTTTCAAAGAATAGGCTCTTGTTTTGTTAAATTTTCCTATTGCTTGTTTTATTTTATGTCATTGGATAAATACACATTGAATGCATGCATGTCAGGTCAGGGTGAGACAGCCATGAGAAGGCAATGGCACATTGCAACTTCAACCACAGTTGTGCTGCTTTTTAAGCCCAATTTTGGTGCAGAGATCATCTTCTCCATTTTCTACTTACTGAATGTCAGGGGGTGCAGTTGTGACAGAGCAGAAAGAAGAGTAAAATTAGAGTCAGGACTCTTTGTTGCAAGTTCTAGAAACACAAGTCAAACTAGTTTAGCTAAAAGCAAAGGAGGATAGATATTTATCAGCTTTCAAAAATAAGAAGTTTAAGAATGTTGCATCCAGGGACTCAAACAATGTTATCAAGCCTCTTTATAATCTTCATCTTCTCTATCACCTCTGTTCGTATCTGCTTCTCTTGTGTTGACTTTATTCTCTCTGCTGGATGTAGATTCTCCTCAGAGGACAAGGGTATATATATATATATATATATATATATATATATATATATAGACTTTATTCTCTCTGCTGGATGTAGATTCTCCTCAGAGGACAAGGGTATATATATATATATATATATATATATATATATATATATATATATTTAAACCCTAAGTCTGGTCTCCAGTTTTCTCCAGCTCATCAAAGTTACAGGGTTCTGATGGGCTCAGCTTAAATCCCAGTATCTTGCCTGAACTAATAATGGAATATTCCAACCAATAAAGAATGTAGTACTGTGATTGATAAAGACTAAGTCATAGGCTTTCTTGCTAGTTGGTCAGGGGATAACTGATATTCCCTATAGGCTCTCATGGAATGAGGAATGAGTTCCTCAAAGGAATCTGAAAAAAAAAAGGAAAAGTCTGTTGGGCAGACAAAAATGGACTATTTGAGGCTATTATATTCTCTTTCTTTTTCTGTCTCTTATTTTTAAAAATGATTTTAGAAAGAGGAAGGAAGGGAAGGAGGAGGGAGAGAGAAAGAGAAAGAGAAAGGGGGAGAAAGAGAAAGGAAAAGGGAAAGGGAAAGGGAAAGGGAAAGAGAAAGAGAAAGAGAAAGAGGAAGAGGAAAAGAGAAACATCGATTTGCCACTCCACCTGTCCATGCATTCATGTGTTATCTCTTGTATATGCCCCAACCTGGAATCAAACAGGCAACTTTGGTGCATGGGACCACGCTTTAACAGACTGCTCCTTCTGTAGCTGCATTTTCACATCTACACAATGATCTCTGAGATTTCTTCTACTTCTAAGGTTGGAAGCAATATAAATGTATCTCAAAAGTGAAATGAATAAATAAAAAATATTCATATAATGAAATACAATACATTAACAAAAATGAATTTTTTTAAAAATTAATTTTTGAATTAAAGTTATATATTTCAACATGGATAAATAAAAAAATCACAATGTTGGCTGAAAGTGCAATTTGAAAAAGACTAGATATAGTATTATACCACTTAAATAAAATTTTAGAATACAAGATAAAGATATAAGAGTACGATTAAGCCCAAATTTGGGACTATGCAATGGATGGAGGAGTAAGAGTAGGAGGTGGGAAGAATACAGTGGGGGCTTTGACTCTTTAAAATCTGTAATGTTTTGCTCCTTAAAAATGATATTTATACTAATAAAAGGGTAATATGCTAATTATACCAGGACACCTTCCTGATGTCCTTTCGGACAAAGCCGGAGGCTTGGCTAGCCTGCAAACCACCCCCAAATGGCCCTCGGTCCCTTGTCCAGGCTGGCTATGCCCCCCAGCAGGGACCCTCACCCCAATGGGGCCGTGGCCATCCTGTAAACGGCCCTTAGCCTTTGCTCAGGCCAGCCACACCCCCCAGCGGAGACCCCCATCCAAATGAGGGCATGGCTGACCTGCACAAACCACCCCAGGCCCTTCACTCAGGCCTGCTCAGTCCCCCACCCTGATCATTCAGGGCAGACCAGCGGGTCCCCACCCATGCACCAGGCCTCTATTTATACTAATAAAAGAGTAATATGCTAATTAGACCAAGAGACCTTTCAGATGTCCTTCCAGACAAAGCCATGGTGGCCAGTGGAAGCAGAGGTGGTTAGGGGCAATCAGGCCAGGAGGGGAGGGCAGTTGGGGGTGATCAGGCCAGTGGGGGGGGCATTGGGAGTGAGCAAGCCAGGAGTAAGGGGCAGTTGGGGGCAATCAGGCTGGTGGGGGAGGAAGTTTGGGGTTAGCAGGCTGGCAGGCAGCTGAGCGGTTAGGAGCCAGCAGTCCGGATTTCGAGAGGGTGCCAACTGCTGGTTTAGGTCCGATGCCAGCAGCCAGACATCCCTCAAGGAGTCCCAGATAGGAGAGGGTACAGGCCTGGCTGAGGGACACCTTCCCCACCCCCCTCACCCCTGTGTACGAATTTTGTGCACTGAGTCACTAGTAATATTATAACATGACAAAATCAAGTGGCAGGGGCAAGACTATTTGTTATTTATACACTAAACTTTTCTGTTTGCTTAAAATATTTCAAAATAACAAAATAGCTATCAATATAACTGCTAAATGTTCCAGGCACTCATCTAATAACTTTACACAAATCAACTCATGTAATCTATGTGTTATTTCTCTATGGGAAACTTTTGTCACTGCACAGGCAAATAGTGGATATGAACTCTGGAGGTGCGGGATGTAGTATAGAAATAGAGGCCAAGAATGGTAGGCCAGAGCTGAAGAAAGTCCAAAGAGACTGCAAGGTAGAGAAGGACACTTCTGAGCTGAGTTTTAGGAAGGCCAAGAGCAAACTGGGGGACCATAGGGAGGAGCCTAAACATAGGGAACCAGCCGTGAGGCTGGCCAGCAGAGGAGAGGGAATGAGGGTGGTGGCTGAGGGGCGGACCAACAATGCTGAGAACGAAGCTAAGTGCTTTTAAATTTTCTATCTTGTCTTTCCCCACCAAACCCCTGGAAGGTAAATATCCAATGCCTATTTTTGTTGATGAGGAAACTGAGTTCCTATAGTTTTCTCTCTGAGACCTGATTCCTGGTGAGAAATTCCTCCACTTTCGTTGGGAAACAAATCTCTGACACCTATTGGCCTTCTGTTGGCTCTTTCCAACTTGCACTGTTTCTGAAAATTTCCCTGCAATGACCTAAAAATAAATCTTTCTTTTTTGCTAAATATAGACAGTGAAATTACTCATTATTAGATAGTTCTTGCCTTAAAAAAAAATCTGCTGAGAGATTCCTGTGATGGTAGAGTAGGGAAGGAAATAGCCCCATTTCTTAAAAAAAAAAAAACCAAAAAACCAAAAAACAAAACAAAAATAGAACGGTTAGAAGTGACTAATGCATTCAAGTTTCATGAGGAGAGTGGACCCCAGTAAAACTGGGGTTTCAGGAAGTTTGCTTTGGTGGTGCCGTGCCTCTCTGCCCAGGACTCCTAGGAAGAGACATGGCTTCCTGGAGGTCTCTCTGGGCAGTGATGAGCAGCTTCCAGTGAGGACCAGCTGCAGGCCAAACCTGGGTGGGACAGGTCCTGCCCTCCGGTTGCTGACAGCTTAGTAACAGATTAACAGCAGGTCACAGAAAAACCTTCACAATTTACACTCATAAAATTAAGTTTCTGTCAGCTTTCCTGTCATCATATTACAGGAAACAGCTGGGTAGGCTTTTATGAAATCTGGACGGTATGTTTGGGATAATCTGACATAAAAATAGGCTCTGTGGAGTACACAAAAATGAACTTTGTGTGTGTGTGTGTACATTTCAAATAGATGGGCAATTGCCCTTCATTGCACCTGAAACTAAATAGAACAAGTCTGCAGGACTGCCATTTTGGAGAAGCATGGCATGATAACACTATTAAGAATAAATGTTTGTCCAGGTCGGGTGGCTCAGTTGGTTGGAATATCATCTCATATACCAAGAGTCTGTGGGTTCAGTTCCTGGTCAGGGCACATACCTAGTTTGCGCTCTGGTTGGGGAGCTTGTGGGAGGCAACTGATCAATGCTTTGTTCTCACATCGATGTTTCTCTTTCTCCCTCCCTCTTTCTCCAAAAAACAACAAAAAACATATCCTGCTGAAACTGGTCTGGCTCAGTGGATAGAGCATCAGCCTGTGGACTGAAAAGTCCCAGGTTTGATTCCTGTCAAGGGCATGTACCTTAGTTGCGGGCACATTCCCAGTAGAGGGTGTGCAAGAGGCAGCTAATCGATGTTACTCTATCATTGATGCTTCTAACTCTCTATCCCTCTCCCTTCCTCTCTGTAAAAAATCAATAAAATATATTTTTTATAAACCAACCACACACAAGATGTTTGTTGAGTGCTTACTATGCATTAAGATAAAGGAGTTTTACATATGAGCTTCAATATAAATGATGTCTCCGCTTTTGATACTTATTAGCAATATCTATTTGCATCTGATCAGAACAAATATGTTGAGTGCTCCAAGATGAGTAGCAACAGGAATTTATCTGTCTTACTATCTACACTAATAAAAGAGAAACATACAAATTGACCATCACTTAAGGCCCACCAGCCAATCAGGAGTGAGTATGCAAACTAAGATGGTGATGGCCCTGCCCCCAGCGGCTCTGGGCCTCTGGGCAGCATGAATGCAGCACGGAGTGGCCTGCCATGAGGGGAAGGGTGGGGGCGGAGGGAGCTACAGGACTGGCACTCCGCCCAGAGCGAAGACTGAAGGCAGCTCAGAGCGAAGGCCTGGGTCCTGGGTGCTGGAGGAAAACCGGTGCCGGCAGCCAGGGGAAGGAAGGCCTATTGCATGAATCTCTTCAATGTCAAGTAGGCCTATTACTTCTACCTCTAATACACCATAATTCTCCTGAGCAATGTCAAGTAGGCCTATTACTTCTGCCAGCACCATTAATAGTAGCTATCATTTGCCATGTGCTTGCTATGTGCCAGGCAATGAGCCACATGCTTGCACATTGGTTCTTTTGTGTATTCCTCACAACAACCTATGAGGTAGGTACTATCATGATACTCATGTTATAGAGAAGGAAAGTGATGCTGAGTAATTGACCACTGGTAGGTGCTAGGCTGCCATGAGAATGATAAAACCTCCTCAAACACAAATCAGAAGCATGGGATGGCAATAGAACTCTGTGTGATTTATGTTTTTGTAAGAGTTTTAGCAAAGGTATATAAATTCATATGTAATTATTCAATAATGAGTCACTTTTACTAAAAATATTAAAATAATATCAGATTAACACTGTCCTTGAAAAGTCTGGATTGGACAGTTATTGGTTTGGGGTCCAGAGCGGGAAATCACCTCAATCAGAGGGGATCAGGACCTGCCCTTTGATTTCTCCTGTAGTAGCACTGCCACCCCGACCTGAGCATCTCTGCCAATATTTCTATGGTTTTCGCAATTCTAGCCTCCCTCTTCCATTGCCAGACCCGAAATTCAGATCTAATCACACACCTCTTCTACAAACAAATCTTTAATGGCTCATTATCTCCAGAATCAAATCCAAAATGTTTGACACAGCTGCTGGGGCTTTCAGAGTGTGGTCACAGCCCGCATCATCAGTCTCCACCCAACTTCATCCTGAGACTGATTTTAAACAAAGTGATTTAAGTTAAAAAAAATTTAAATTCTAAAACTTTATTTCAATAAAATAATACTTAACCCCCTTTTACGCTTGTGGTGTGCATCAATTTAGAAAGTTCATGTCAATTAATATGCATGTCACCCATACCAGGCTGGCAAGAGGTGTGCAAATACTTTTTGACACAAACTTTTAATTTTAGAATAGATTTAGATTTAAATACAAGTTTAAAGACAGTACAAAGAGTTCCCAGAGCCCCACAGCCAGTTTTCCCCTATTACTTATATTTTGCTTTCGTGTGGCACTTTTAACATAGAATTGAGGCCATGGTATTAGCTGAAGTCCATACTTTATCCAGATTTTCTTAGTTTTTCCCCCGCTGAACTCTGTGTCAGGACCCCAGCCAGGAAGCATATGACATTGAGCTATGCCTTGTTAGGTTTCCTTGGCTGTGATGGGTTTTCAGCTTTTCCTTTTTCCTTTTCCTTTTTTTTTTTAAATGATCTTCACAATTTTGAGGAGTACTGGTCAGGGATTTTGTACAATGTCTTGTCACACATTTCTAGGTGGAAGACCATAGAGAATTGCCTTTCTCTGCATATCATACCAAGTAAGGGTGCATACATACGGCCTGTCACTGTTGACACTGACTTTGATCACCTGGCCCAGGTAGTTTGTCAGGTTTATCCACTATATTGTTTTCCCTTTCTTTCCTCACTGTACTCTTTGGAAGGAAGTAATTGTACACAGCCCACATGTAAGGAGTGGGGAGTTAAACTCCTCCTTCTTGAGAACATCTACATAAATTATTTGGAATTCCTTGCATGGGGGATTTGATTTCACCCCCCCATGTATTTATTCATTCCATCATTATTTATATCAGTGTGGACTTATGAGTATCTTATACTTTGGGTTCAAATTCAATACTACTTTATTTATTCCTCATATTGTTTTGGCTTTCACTGGGGCAGTGTGTGCCTTTGACAGGCTCATCGCATATATTCCCTGCCCCAGTTCTAGGATCAGTCATTTCTCCACTGAGAATGAAGCTGAAAACATGATGAAAAAAATGTTGATGCGATGAGGTTTTCCAAAGTTAAGGATCAAAGAAAAGCAAACTAGTAATTAGTTTGAATAGTTTCTGGTTAATTTTTTCCCAAAAAAAATTAGTGTTGCTGATGTTTTAAAATATTTTTTATTATAGAAGAATACTCTTCCACAGGTTATAAACATAGTAGAAGCCCAGTGCATGAAATTTGTGCACTGGGATGGGGGTGGGTGGGCGGGCGCTCAGCCTGGCCTGTGCCCTCTCGCAGTCAGGGACCCTTGGTAGATGTTGGCCTGCTGGCTTAGGCCTGCTCCCCCAGCCAGCAGTTGCACATCCCTCTCACAGTCTGGCACCCCTCGCTCCTTACCTAAGCTGACAGTCGAGAAGTTCCCACCACTGCCACTCACTCGCTAGCCATGAGTCTGGCTTCTGGCTGAGCAGCACTCCCCCTGTGGGAGTGCACTGACCACCAGGGGGAAGCTCCTGCATTGTGTGTCTGTCCCTGGTGCTCAGGGTGCATCATAGCGACCGGTCGTTCTGCCATAATGGTTGCTTAGGCTTTTATAATATAGATTTAATTAGTTTGTTTAATGGGATGATTGTTTTTCATGTCAGGAAAGGTAAACATTTTAGTCCCCCCAAATAACCACATATCATACTGACTTTTGTGATGATAACAATGACAACAATAAAAAGCCCATGACTCTGAGTGCCTACTACATCCCAGTCACTTTACATGCATTATTCTATCCAACTGTCATACTGACCTCACGAGGTAGGCAGATGTCATTGTTATCCCCATTCTCAGAGAGGTTAAATAATCTACCTGAAGTCAAACTGCAAATAAACAGGAGACTTGGCTTGACAATGTAGCACAACTGACCAAGCTTTTGACCTTGCGTTGTAGCATCCCCAGTGACTCAGACAGGTGCTGGGACTATGCACATTGACGTGATGATGATGATGACGACAGAAAAAGGTTTATTTTCTGGGAAGTAGGGGAAGCACCCTATATACAAAATATCTAAAGTTTCTCAAATTTTCACCAAAGAGTGACAGCAACAAAATGGTGGAATGGGAGTTTTCAGCTGCCATTCTCACACAAAACTTTGATTTTGACAAGCCCCATGGAATGAAAGTACCTATGTGGGAGCCCAGGAGTCCAGCGGTAAAGTTCCAGCACACCACTGGTGTGTGTGGGGGGAATCCAAGTACAGAAACATTGGTAAGAAGAATAGTTCCACCTTATTCACATCACCCCTTTCTGAAGGTGCCTCTAAGATGCTTAGCCTGATGGTGAGACCCCAGCCTCTCCCTCTGGCCATAGCCAGGGACCACAGGGGGTGGCTAGAAGGGTCTTCTGGTTTTTCTTAAGATGCATATGCTGCATGCCATTCATAAACACGACGCATCTCAAAAGATAAAATGTAAGCCATTATGATTTTTAAAATATTTGTATAAATAAGGCCAAATAAAACTGTCACCTGAAGACTGGGGCTGGAATGTAGAGCCAGATAGTTGCCCCTCCTACCCATCTCCAATTTGTTGGACTTCATCACCATGAGGTTCCCTTCAACCTCAAGAGCCTAAGAGAGTAAGATCTTTTGGCATTGCCTTGCAGAACTGGTCGGGGAGAAGTTTCTGATTCGGAGTGATTTGTAAAGGGAAAAAATATATAAGCAGAAGATTTAATTACCAGCCCTTGAACTGTTTTATTTCTGTAGAAACAACAAAGTCAAACAAACCAGTGACATAGTCAAGTTATTACTCTTTAAATGTGGGAGATGAAGAGGAGAGAGAAAGACACACACACACACACACACACACACACACACACACACACTTCGTATTATGGCTTCAAGCCAGACTGCAAAGAAGGAATCTGTGAAATTCAAGGTCTTTGAGTCTATTATTTCTCTTTGCTATTATTTCTGAAACAAGACTTGGGAAAAAATCAATTCAGGTTCTGAAAAAATATTACTTTAATTTTCTACATAAAATTGTCAGGAAGTCTGAGTTAGAAGAGGAAGAAAGACAGATGACTATCACCCACGTAAAAATTAAATGAATAAATTAAATGAAGCAAAGTGCATTTATGTTACCAAAATAAGACAAAACACATCTTTTGGCCAAACTCAAAGGGGCTTATAAAACAAACCAAGCAATGATGAGGTAATGCCCCTGAAAATAAACTCTCCCTTGAATGTTAGAAAAATCAGTGCTAGAGAAATTTAACAAAATTATTTTATTTTGATGCAAACGTAGTCTGAATGCTTCTAATAGACTTACTATAGAATATGTGACTTTCTTTTTAAAAAAATATATTTTATTGGTATATTTTTTACAGAGAGGAAAGAAGAAGGATAGAGAGTTAGAAACACTGATGAGAGAGAAACATCTATCAGCTGCCTCCTGCACATCCCCTCCCCCCACTGGGGATATGCCAGCAACCAAGGCACATGCCCTTGACCAGAACCAAACCTAGGACCCTTGAGTCTGCAGGTCAATGCTTAATCCACTGAGCCAAACCGGTTAGGATTGATTTTTTTTCTTCTTTTTTTTAAGATATAAATATATATTTTTATTGATTTCAGAGAGGGAGAGAGATAGAAACATCAATGATGAGAGAAAATCATTGATTGGCTGCCTCCTGCATGCCCCGCACTGGGGATTGAGCATGCAACCCGAGCATGTGCCCTGATTAGGAATTGAACGAGGGACCCTTCAGGCCACAGGGCAATGCTCTATCCACTGGGCCAAACTGTCCAGGGTGAACATGTGATTTTCATAAACATTTGACTTATATCATCCCTCTTCAAGTAACTGACACATGATTTTTGAAAAAATGAAGAAGCTCTTGGGAAAGTCATTCTACCCAACAATGGTGACCTTTTGGTCCTACTTTTCCATGAACCATAAATCCAACCTGCCTCTAACTCAATCTCTACCAGATTTCAAAAGAACAGCAAAGAAGTCTGAAGAAGTAGGTGATGACACTAATATATGTCTTCCCTGCAAACATTCCAATGGGTCACAGTCTGGAGGGACTATGCTATTACTATTAAGCTTTTGGCCTATTAAGGGACTTTAATTTTTATTCTTCACGTTTTTGTCCTTCCTTCTTGGTTTGGAGGTTTTCCCAGCTAAGTTGTTGGCAATGTGAGAATCAGGGAGCAAAGTCTATTGCTGTGCATAGGATACAGATAGATGTTGTCTTGACTCTCGCCCCTTACCAGGTAAATGCCATTTCATCTTCTGGGTGGAGAATCAGATAAAGCTGGGATTTGGCATTCAACTTTACAATGTTGTTGAATACTTACTCTGTGACAAGTGCATACTAGATACCGTGTCTGTGAAAGCTCATATGCTCTAGGTGGTAAGCTTGCCACCTAGAGATAAAATAGCTCTATTTTTTTTGACACATACTAAACCTTATTCCCTCTTAGGCATAAAAGATACATGGTTGCCTAATTTGGGAAGGGTATCTCCTCTTGGTTAGGACTTATTCTTAATTTCTGCCTCCTGAATCAGAACTTATTCTCTCTGTGTCTTATTCCCTTCTGATTTTTCTCCCAAGTGACAAGAGCTAGTCAAATCCATGACCTTCCTGAGCTAGAAGAGATCTCATAGCTCATACAGTTAAACATCCTTATTTTATGCATGGCAGGGAACAGATTCCTGAAACGTTCAGTTCAGTAAACATTTAGTAATCGTCGTTTTGGGGCCAGTGAGGGTGCCAGTATTTGAGGCCTGCACATACAAGTAAGACAAGATTCCTGCCATGATTATTGTCACAATAGAATTGCAAATAGGTAATTAGAATACTTCAAATGCACATAGGCATGGCTAGGCTGCTATGGTACTCGTGGAAAGGACAAGGGACAGCTTCTCAGAGATGATGTCTAGGACAAGATATAAAGGATGACATGGAACTGGCAAGGTAAATGCTGGGTGAGAAAAGGCAAAGGGACACTTCAGAGAAAGGCCTGAGCAAAGGCATGCATAGGCTCAGCTTGGTGTTTGTGCATGAACTGCAGGGAAGTTGGGTTGCTCCAATGATAGGCATTTGTGCATGAGTGTGAACTACAGGGAACTTGGGTCGCTGGGATGATAGTAAGGTTGAAATGTAGGCAGAGGGCTTTGCATGTCACTCAGGGGCCTTGGACTTGATCCTACAGGTAATGTGGTTGGGGTGGGGGAGATAGGTGGAGTGGGTGTGACAATGAAAAAATTCCAAGCTGAGACATGGCTAGATTTGCATTTTAGCTAAATCATCATGGGAACCGTACAAAATGGATCTGAAGACAGACCAGAGGTAGGAGAACCAGGGAGTCCAGGATCCTGGTTTCTTCATTCTGTGTCCTGTGTTCCACCTCCCACACTATGAGGCCTCCTTGGACTCAGCTGGAAGCAAATGCCTTGAGAAAGCCCTAAGTGAGTCCCTTGGCTTTGTAGGTATTTTGCCTGATGGGCACCCATTCCTTTATCTGATGGTAACATTTCAAATTCCTTCTTGGGGAACAATCACTATCCCACATTCAATCTGAGCTCTCAAGGGAGGCTGACTACTACCTGAGGCTCCAGGAATTGGTATCTGACCCCGTTCTAGCAAGCCAATATGTCCTATAATGTGACTGGCTCAGTGATGACATGTGACCTGGCCAGGCCAATGAGACTCCGTTGTAGCATGGATTTTTTTTTTAAGTTATGTGAATCCCACTTAAGACCATTTGTAGCTATTGAAAAGTTCTTAATAAATACACCACGAAATATTTCTGAATTCTTCCTATGTCAAAGGCATTGTTTTGGGATGAGTTCTACATGGAGATTCCAAGAGCTATTGTATGGGTGGGGACCAGGATATTTGGGACTTATATCTAATGGATGACTGTTTTCTACTTTGGCCAATCCCGAAAGCCAGTCCTAAATGATCATAGTTACATAAACTTATTAAAATATAAGCCTTGTGAAATTACTGGCTTCCTTGGCAGGTGGGATGTGTGGTAAACATACAAATGCAAGCCGTAGGGGACCTCAATGGCTTGGTCTCTTTCTTTCTGTGGGTCGTGACCTGCTTTTCTCTTCTTATCTAAATCACTGCCCCTGGTACTGAGGGAGACTCTTAATGATTACTGTTTGACTGAAGGATTGACTGAGTGAGCTCTGTCCTTGGTACCCCTACACTGTAGTTTGAGGACTTAAGGTGGAGAGCAGTTGTCGTGAAAGAAAATAGGTCAGCAGCAGCTGAGTTTTCTCATTCAGGTTACCATGGGCAGAACGGATGCTGAGCAAGAGTGTTTGGAAATCTGAGAACCAGGAGGAGCAGGACCAACACCAGCCAGGGTCTGAAGGAAGACAGTGGAAGCTATCTTCTTGCCCGCTCATTGACTGCCACAGGTTTCCCAGAGAAACATTTAGGAGACCTAGTGAGGCATACAGAAGAATAAAAATATTTCCATAGTCCCAGTTATACAGAGCTACTTACTGGTAACAGTATTTGTGTATTGACTTCTAGGCTTCTTTTCCATGTAATACAATCATGCACACCTATAAATGTATAGAGATCCCCAGGGCTCTGGATCCTGTCCCTGTTGCTTTGTCCATGGCTTTTTCCACTGCACAGGGTATCTTGGGTATTTCCCTCATGCATAGCATTCTTAAGCAGGCTAGATTAACCTCCAAACTGTTCCAAGATGCCCTTATCTGACTCCCACATTTCTAAGTGTGTTGCCAGCTGCCTAAAGCAGTTTTCTCTTGGCCACTATTCTACGGGAACATCTGCTGGCTGCCTCTTCCTCCATCTTCTTCAGCAGTCAATCAATGCACCAATCCCAGAAAAATTACAGGGCCAGGTCAGGGATAAATCCTATGGACGGGAGAGGGAGAAGTACCTAACTTCAAACATGTATGTAATGCTAGTAGCACAATCAAATTATTGTTGTCTGATATCATCCACCCCCTTAAAAATGCTCCTTGGCTGCCCCTTGCTTTTAGGATAATCGCCTAAATCACTATCAACTGGAAGCCCTGGGTAGTTTGGTCCCTAGAGACCTCCCTGGCACTCTTGTGGCCTGGCCTTTCTTCCTCATTCCATTCCTAGCACTATTAGTTTCTTTCAGGCCTTAGGGCCTTTCCTCAGCCTCTGTTGACTCTTCTCTTAATGCTGCTTGACTATCTAAAGTCCTAATCATCCTTCAGCCCTAGCTCCATCTACCCTTCTTCAGGGAAGTCACCCTTAGGACCAGATGGGTCCCCTGTGTTTTGTTCCTTGCAGCTGGCCTTCACTGCACTCATCATATTTGCAAATGCATATCAACTTAGGTGACTGCTTGCTTGAATCTCTATCTTTCCTCCTAGATGGCAAATTCCAGGAGGCAGGAATGGTGTCTGTATTGGACATTAGGGAATTTTTAGTGCCTACTATATTGCTGAGCATATAGTAAGTTCTCAATAAATCACTGAAGGAATATATTGCTATTATTGTCATTTGGGTGGGGAAGAGGAGGGAGGCACATGGAGAAGACTCAACTTCATTGCTGTCCCTTTCTTCTTCTGCCCTCAATTCTTGATTTCTCCAGCAGTCTCCCCTGTACTCCCCCAGAAAGGATTCCAAACCCTTTTATGTTTCCTCCCTTCTCCTCTATTTCCCTGCTAGAGGCAGGAGAAAGAGGAGTCAGGACTATACATTCATGCACACCTATAAATGTATAGAGATGTTTAGACACTAGTGTCTTGTGTCTAAAACACATATAAAACTCTTCCCCAAATTCTCAGAAAGCCCTGAGTCTACCAGAGCAAGCAGGGACTTGCTTGTAAAGTTAATTAAGGTCATGGAGGCAGAAGAGATACAAGTTCTGCTGTGGGAACCAGATCAACTCAACTTCGTGGACCTAGTACAGCCCCACCCCTTCCACCACCCACCTTTGCTAATTCATCGTCAGAAATTACAGGAGCAAAGTAGTTACTTGTTTTCCCCCTTCTACTTTTCCTCTGGAGAGGTGAGGTTCATTATTATAATAACACCTCTAAATCGTGCTTCCCTTGGAGGGTGAAGAGTTTCCCATCCATGAGCTCACAGGACAGTGCAACGAAGTGGCCCACTCCAGTGCGTATTTTGTCCTGTGCTGCTGAATATCACTTTGAATTTATGTGTCTGAAGTGTGTCTCCACCCGGTCTCTCAGAAGGATCCTATCTCCCATAACTACTCAGCACTTGCCACGGCTTTGCATAGTCACTTCTAGGCTCAGAAACAACCAATGACTCCTTTTTGTTAGAAAAAAAAAAAGCCAAGTTCTTTTGCCTGACATCCAAGTCCCTTCCGGCCCAGGCTTCCTCTTCAATGTCCTCTTCTGGAAGGTGACTACACAGGGAAGTTCCACCCTGATATACACCCCCCCAGCTGCTACTTTGTTGCTTGCCTTTTAGATATTGTTCTCCCCCCCCCCGCCCCGTCCAGAGTGCCTGTTGTCTTCTCCTTCATGTCTGAGCACCCCCCCCCCCCGCCCCATTGTTCTGGGATCAGCACAAGCCTTGGCTTCTCCCATAACTCCTTTCCAGCAACCTCAAACCAAAGCTAGCACTGCCCCCTGACCCTCTCCCCACCCTGTGAACTCATTCACATGGACTCTCAGCAGCATTCATATTGTTGACCTCTCTTGTCCCTTTTGTCTCTGGGACATCCACCTGTCCTCCTCCGCCTCCTCTGTGGATACATACTTTTCTACCCAGCCACTAAAGGTGGCAATCTTCAAGGATGGTCCTAGGCTCTCTCTCTCCTCTCATTTTTAACCTATGTGCAAATGACTTACACAGTTGTATCTCCATTCTAGATATTTCCTCTGTATTGTAAACTCTTATATCCAACTCTCAATAGTATCTCACCCCCAGTATGCCCAGGGCAAATTTATGACCTTTCCACTACTCCCCACTTTCCCTGCCTTCAATTTTGCCCCTTCTAAAGTTCCTTCTCTCAGTGAATGACAATAAACATCCATACACGTGAGCAAGTCAGAACTCTGGGAATCGTCCTGGGTTTTCGTGTTACAGGCATACTTATTGATGTCTACTGTGGGCCAGACTCTGGTTTTCATTCATTTTGTATATCGTCTTTATTCTCTATGCATTTGACCTCTTCACCAAGCTTACAAGATACTGGAGAGTGGAGATTCTGTTTCTCACACATCGTGCCATGTCTTAACTGTAGCATACCATCACATTCCCAGCAGGTACTCAATAAATGTTTACTGACTGCTTAAGCAGTGATATTGCAACCCATAGTGTGCAAACAAGATAGCTATTCAGAAGGTGAGGGAGGACTGCTCTTTAGTTCTTTAGTGTTGCCTAACACCAGATGCCTGGTATGGGTAAATGTAAAGAGTTTTAACGTTTCTTCCTGCTTTTAATCCTGTAATTCTAGGAGGATATGTGTGTGTTGAAACCAATGGAGAGCCTGATTCTAAGCCTAATGCTTCTACATTTTCAAATGCGTGTGTGTGGTAAGGGAAGGACTGGATTCAGAGTAGTAATTTTATTCCTTATAGAGTAATGCTGGAATAGGAAGCAAATATCTTTTCATTCATTTTTTTCAAGCAAAATGTTGCACCCATTAAGTTATCTACATGAAATAAAAGGTTGAGTCCATTCTGCTATAAAGTGAAGGGGTATGTAAGGTGAAAGGGCTACAACCGAAGTGATTTATGAAACCAACTACAGACATAAGAAAGTGTCAGATTTATGGCATTTGGCGAGCAGTTATAGGCATTTTAATATGAAAACATCAGATTGACCGATATGAATTTTACACCTAATTATGAGAGGTTTTTTTTTTTGGGGGGGGTATATTATTTAATTTCAATGATTTAAAATAGAGTCCTGAATTTTGGAGTTCCTGCTAATTACCTTTAAAAAAAACCTTTCCATTACAGTTAATATTTCTTATAGTAGTTTTAGGTGTGTAGCACAGTGGTTAGACTTTTTATGTAACTTACTAAGTGATCCCTTGATAAGTCTAGTACCCACCTAGCACAATATACTAGTATAATTATTACAGTGTTAATGACTATATTCATGAAGGATTTTTAAAAAGTGAGATCTTGAATTAATTAAAAATATGCATTGCGTTTCATAAAATTTCAGGGCATAGAGAACCTAACTAGTCCAACTCCTTATCTAATGTTCTCTTCCTTACAGAACAGGTTTGCTAGATAGTCAGGCTATACCTCCAGTGATGGGGTGTTCACCACTCTATCTTTGCACACATCTGATTATTAGAAAGTTTTTACTATGGTTGAGTCCAAGTCTTTCCAAATGGCTTTTACCTATTTATACGCACTCTTTCCTTTAGAGCTACACAAAGTTTGAGGACTTGTTAGATTCTTTAGAATTGTGTTTTGTTGTTGTTCATTCATTCAATGAATCTCTCTTTATGTGTCAGACACACTGTAAGGACATAATAGTATCTCCAGGGCAAGGACCTGCCTCTCTGATGCTTTCACAGTGTCTGGCACACATTAGGCATTCAGTGGATATTAACTGAATGAATGGAGGAAACCGGACTCTTGATCAGAGATGCTCACAGTCTGTTTGGGGAAGTCAGACACAAAAAGGCACGAATAGTAAGGATAAACCAACAAATCAATGAGAAAATGGGCCAATGATGTCAATAGGAAATTAATGGAAGATGGAAGCCAAATGGCCAATAAGCATCTGACATACTGTTCAATATCACTAGTAATCAGGAAAATGCAAATTAAAATGACAATATACCATTTCACACTCATGAGTTTGGAGAAAGCGGAACAGTTTGACAATATGAAGAGTTAATGAAAATATGGAGCAATTAGAATACTTAATTGAATGGATAATTGATAAATCATTTTGGAGAGCTGTTTGGGAATATTATATAAAATCAAAAATACATCTTGGCAGGTGTGGCTCTATGGTCCTGGTTGATTCTGGGGCACATGTGGTTGTGGTGGTGGTGGTGGTGGTGGGGCAGTGGAGAAGGGGTGATATTTGAGGACTCAATCTCCAGTAGGGGGCGTGCAGGAGGCAGGTGATCCATGTTTTTCATCTCTCCCTCTCACTTCTCTCTGAAATCAATAAAAATAAATTCAAAGAACAATAATAAAAACCTTGACCTAGCAATTTTATCTCGGGGTGTATGCCTCAGAAAGTGATTTTGCGTATGCATTAAGGAGCACCTACAAGAAGTTCATTGCAGCAATGCAGTAGCAAAGACCTGTAACTAATCTACATGTCCACCAATGAAAGAATGGATAAACAAATTATGCTATATTCACCAAAGCAATACTGATCATGCAGCAGTGAAATTGAGGGAACTAGGTCACATGTATAAACATGAATAATTCTCAAAAGTCATAATTAACTAAACAGAGCAAGTCTAAGAGGGCCAAGTTACAATGTTTGCACAAAATTTAAAACAGCCTAAGCAATATTATGAAAATAATCATTCAGAGTGAAAATACATGTGGGAGTAATAGGTACAAATTCAGGATAGTATTTGGTTATGAGGCCAGGGTAAGGAAATGCAACTGAGAAGAAGTAGGCAGAATACTTCAATTGGATTTGTGATTTTTTTTAAAGCTGGGTGTGGTTTGCATGTGTTTATATTATACATTTTATTTAAAAAAATATATTTTATTGATATTTTACAGAGAGGAAGGGAGAGAGATAGAAAGCTAGAAACGTTGATGAGAGAGAAACATCGACCAGCTGCCTCTTGCACACTGGGGATGTGCTCACAACCAATGTACATGCCCTTTGACCGGAATTGAACCCAGGACCTTTCAGTCCGCAGACCGAAGCTCTACCACTGAGCCAAACCAGTTTTGGCATACATTAGACATTTTCTTTAAAGAGTGATGAATCCTTTGAAGGTGAGGGTGGGTGGGTGGGTGGGAAGCGATTAACCAAAGGACTTGCATACACATATGCATAACCCATGGACACCTACAACAGGGTGGTGAAGGCCTAGGGCAGGGGACAGGAATGGGCTAGAAGGGGTCAATGGGGGGAAAATGGGGACATATGTAATACTTCCAATAATAAAGATTTTAACAAAAGAAAAGATAATAACGCTTGACTTTCTTTAACCAATGGAATCAAATAAAAATATAAATAAAAAATAATCCAAAGTGTGGGGGAATAAAAGAGTAATGGACCCTTTGCCATGTTTGTACCTTAGCCATAGCTAATTGGATCAGGGGTCTAATCAGACAGATTTTTTTTTTCAAAAAAAAAAAAAGGAAAATAAAATAATGGTAACTGTGGGAGAGTGGTGAGATATAGCAATTATAGAACTCATTTTTCCTTGCCACCCACTTTCTGTCAATACCTTCCCAGCCTCTCTTTGGCATGAGGCACAGACCTAATGAATAATACATAAGCAACTACAAGCTATTAAGGATTGATTATATTTTTCCTCCTATGGTTTGTGAGGGTTTTCAGGCAGTGTTCACAAAGGGCATTAGAGGGATAGATATTTTAGGGCATGGTTCTCTCAGGCTGCAGAGGGACGGCACGTAGGGACTCTGCATTTGCATCGATTAGCCTTGAGCATTTTTGGTTTATGCAAGAACTTGGGTGGATCTTATATGTTCATCCCTGAAGCGTACAGTGAACTTATTTTCTTCTGAGAAAGCCTTCAGTGGAGTGACATGCTCCAGATCTCAAATTTAAATTTTAATTAGCTGAGAAAATCTGACTGTGTGTGTGTGTGTGTGTGTGTGTGTGTGTGTGTGTAGAAGTTTTGAAGAATAATGATTGTTCTCTGTCCCCAGCATCGTCTATAGGAAAGCAAAATAGTTAAGACTGGCTAACCAGGGCAAGTCACAGAGGACTTAGGACCTACATAGACAGAAACCCCCATTGATAATTCATCCCATTCAGAGAGCTGGGTAATGGAATTCAAGTAACTTTTTGCCTCCTGTAGGAAATGTTTATCTCCCATGTTGCTAACTGTCCCCTGAGACTAAGAAAATTGTAGAATGTAAGGGAAAGATAGAAGAGACTTCTTGGAGGCCAATAAAACAGCCTATTGGGTCAGAATGATCATACCAGGAGTCCCTGTGGGGTTTGCCTTAAGTATAACTTTATGGAAAATACAGATTGAGGCAATTAGTCCCTTCCAGTTTTATACAAGCAGTAGCAATGGGAAACGGGCCAAGGGGGATGATTAAGGATTAAACAGCAGCATGGGAACTTGATCAAGAAGCTCCAAAATGTTGTTGCCAGTACCTGATATTTATACATCATCGCCTGCCTGATTGTGAAAGGCTGGTGGGGGGAGGGGGCTTCTCCTGGACCCCACCCCTCAGTCCACTTACTGCTGAAGGGGAAGTTGAGGAAGAGAACGGTTCTGTCTCCCCCAACTTGGAATAGGGAACACAGCCAAGAGAGGCAGGAAGAAGCATGCTCGTTTCCATCCTTTTTGGCAAGCTTCAAGTGGGAGCAAAAGCCACTGCCAATTCTATTTTTTAATACAGATTTTAAAGGGGTTGTGTCTACACATGCAAAGGGAAGTGCACAGTGCGCTGGGTTAATTTAAGACGCACAATATATATATATATATATTTTTGTAATTAGGGGAAAAAGCCTAATCCTTCGCCTGACTCTCCAGGTATTTCTTTTTTAAACATGTGGTAGATCCAAATGGGGGTGAGAGACTGAAGTGTAGCAATTGCTTCCGTCTTTATGTGTGTGTTACCCAGCCTCAACTTTATCACCTTGCTTGTGCCAGGCTGGGCCAGAGACCATCGGGGACTTCTCAGTGTGAAACTAGGAGAGAGAAACTGCTTTAAAAATATATATATATGTATACACCGTATTTGCCAGCGTATAAGACGATTTTTTGGCCCTGAAAAATACCGTATTTGCCGGCGTATAAGAGACTGGGTGTATAAGACGACCCCCTAACATTTCCACTCAAAATACAGAGTTTGTTATATACTCGCCGTATAAGACTACCCCCCACTTGGAGGCATATTTTTCAGGGCCAAAAAATCGTCTTATACGCCGGCAAATACGGTATATATATATATATATATATATATATATATATATATATATATATATATGATATTTTACAGAGAGGAAGGGAGAGAGATAGAAAGCTAGCAACGTAGATGAGAGAGAAACATTGACCAGCTGCCTCTTGCACATCTCGCACTGGAGATGTGCCTGCAACCAATGTACATGCCCTTGACCGGAATCAAACCCGGGACCTTTCAGTCCGCAGATCAATGCTCTACCACTGAGCCAAACCGGTTTCAGCGAGAAACTGCTTTTTGTTTGGAGACAGAGTTGAGTGCCCAGGTCTAGCAGACCCTGAGGGGAGTGCCATTGTGTAATTGGAGTTGGACAGCTCTCCAGAGAGAGAGGGAGAGAAAGAGAGAGAACAGGAGTGAGAGTGAGAGCTGGAGATACACAAGGCCCAGTTTTCTCCTCTAGTCTGTGCCTAGTTCCCACAGCCTGCTACTCCACAACAGCTACAGAAAGTCTACTGGACACTTTCCATGAAAACTGTGCTCTGAAGATGCGTAGAGAAATATTAATTTGCTTAGTTTGTATTAATTTTAATAGCTTTTTGTTATTTTAGTCTTTTTAGCTAAAGAGTACCCTGGTCTTATGCCATCACAAATAATGTCGCAATGAGCATCCTTACACCTATGCCTTTATACATGTTCCAGTTTGGGTCAAGTTTTTGGAAGTGAAACTGTTTATTTTTGCCTCTTCGGTATTCCACAATATCCAACCACGCTCAGTTGAGCAATGAACACATGGCAGGAGTAATCGCCAAACTGTTGTCTGTGTCCATGAGGCTTTCTTTTTTTTTCTTTGCTTAATCCCTTAACTCTTCTCACCCAGCCCCCAAACTCCTCCCCTCTGACAGCTGCTAGTCTATTCTCTCTATCCACGAATCTGTCCCCACTTTGGTTTTAGTTTATTTTGCTTCTATGCTTCTACATGTAAGTGAGATCATATGATACTTGTCTTTCTCGGGCTTATTTCACTTAGCATAATGCTCTCCAGGTCCATCCATACAATCCCAAAAGGTAAGATTTCCTTCTTTTTTATGGCCAAGTAGTATTTCATTGAGTAAATGTACCACAGCTCTGTTATCTGTTCATCTACTGATAGGCACTTTGGCTGCTTCCAAATCTAGTAAATGGTACTGCAGTGAACATAGGAGTGCATATATTCTTTTGAATTAGTGTTTCAGGTTTTCTTCAGATGTGTTTTCAGAAGTGGCAGCTCCATTTTTAATTTTCTGAGGGAGCTCCATACTGTTTTCCACATGGCTGCACCATCTGCATTCCCAGAAACAGTGCACGAGGGTTCCCTTTTCTCTATATCCCCACAAATACTTGTTTAATTATTAATGATAGCCATTCTGATAGGTGTGAGGTGATATCTTACTATGATTTCCATTTGCATTTCTCCAATTAGTGATGCTGAGCAGCTTTTCATATGTCTTTGTTGGAGAAGTGTCTATTTAGGTTCTTTACCATCTTTTACCTTTTTATGGTGTTCAGTTATATGAGTTCTTTATCAGTGTTGGATATTAACCCCTAATCAGGTATATCACTGGCAAATATGTTCTCTCATTCATGAGATGTCTTTTCATTTTGTTGGTTTCCTTTGCTTTGCAGAAATTTTTTAGTTTGATGCAGCCCCATTTATTTATTTTTTCTTTTGTTTCCCTTGTCTGAGGAGATATATCAGAAAAATATTGTTATGAGAAATGTCTTAAATTTTACTGCCTATGTTTTCTTCTAGGATTTTTATGAGACTAACATTTAATCCCATTTTGAGTTTATTCTGTGTATGGTGTAAGAAGGTGGTCTAGTTTCATTTTTTTTGCATGTATATGTTCAATTTTCCCAACACTATTTATTAAATAGACTTTCTTTACCCCATTGTTTATTCTTGCCTTCCTTGTCAAATATTAATTGACCATAAAGGGGTGGGTTTATTTCTGGGCTCTCTATTCTGTTCCATTGACCTATATATCTGTTCTTATGCCAGTACCATGCAGTTCTTATTACTATATCCTTGCAGTATAGTTTGATATCAGATAGTGTGATTTCTCCACCTTTGTTGTTCTTTCTCAAGATTGCTATGGCTGTTAGAGGTCTTTTTATTAGAGGTATGGGTTCCATATACATTTTTGGAATAGTTATTCGAATTCTGTTAAATTCACCCCTAGAATCTTGGTAGGAATTGTGTTGAACCTATAGATTGCTTTGGGTGGTATGGACATTTTAGTGATGTTAATTCTTCCTAACCATGAACACAGTGTATGCTCCCACTTATTTGTTTGTATCGTCTTCCATTTCTTTCTTATAATTTTTTGAGTACAGGTATTTTGCATCCTTGGTTAAATTTATTCTTAGGTATTTTATTTTTTGAAACAATTATAAACGAGATTGTTTTCTTTAAAAAAAAAAGGTTTTAGGGAGTGGGGGAGGAGAAAGAGAGAGGAAGAGAAATGTTGATTTGTTTTTCCACGTCTTTATGCATACATTGTTTGTTTCTTGTATGCCCTGTGGGATGGAACCCACAATCTTGGAATATTGGGATGATGCCCTAAGCAACTGAACTACATGTCCAAGGCAAATGAGTTTGTTTTCTTAATCTCCCTTTCTGATAGTTTGCTATTGGTGCATATAGAGCTCATCTTTTAAACATTTCCTCACAGGGGACTTGCATATGATAATGAGTAATAAGAAGAAGATAGGTGGAAATAGATGGAGAGAGAGAGAGAGAGGGACAAAGAATTTAGCATGGTTTGTGGCCTTCAATGAATGCATGTGCTTTGGCTATAGCTAAAATATGAGGCCATTCCTTCCTTCTGCAATGCACATCCTTTACGAACAGACAACCTGACCTAAGGGATTTCCTTAAGATTTCCATGGAGAGGAAAGTTGGGAACAGAGAAGCATGTGACTCTGGAAATCTGTTAAACCTATTAGCCCAGGAATCAAAAGAATCTTGGGAATATGTATATTTCTTAGAACTGGGAATCAAATGGGACTGGTTAAGGAATAACTCTGAAAAATTAAACTTCCATCCATGAAAACCAAAACAGGGAGTGGAGCTAGTTCCAAAACATGGACCTAGGCTCAAGGGACTGTCGGGCCAGACCATCGGGGAAAATTCCTTCTGGTCCAGTAAAATGTGCTATTCCAGAGGGGAGAGGCAGGACTCCTAAAGGGTCAGGACGGTTGTTCCTGGTTAAATTGCTTAACATGCATCATCTCATTTTGTCCTCATACCAGCTGTCAGAGGTAAGTAGGATTATCATCTCTATAGACCAATGAGGAAACTAAGGCACAGAGAGGTGATGTGACTTGCTCAGGAGTTTGTGCTCTTATCCATTAGATCCTGAAGAGGAAGCACAAGTTTCTCCTCTTCAGAGTGCAGTCAAGATGGTAGAGAGGGGTTTGCATCCCATGTCTGCCACTGGGTGGCCAACCTTGGGCAACATCTCTTAGCTCCAAACCACCACCGTGTTCTCATCTGTACAATGGGTGTAGGAATGATATCTAACATATAAACAGAGGAGTAGATAAGGCAATCCATACAGAATATTGAGCACAGTAGCGGGCACATAGTTGGCTTTCAGGAAACACATTAAGAAGCAAAAAATGGCTGAAACCGGTTTGGCTCAGTGGTGGAGCGTCGGTCTGCGGACTGAAAGGTCCCGGGTTCGATTCCGGTTGGGGGCATGTACCTTGGTTGCGGGTACATCCCCGATGGGGGGTGTGCAAGAGGCAGCTGGTCGATGTTTCTCTCTCATCGACGTTTCTAGCTCTTTATCTCTCTCCCTTCCTCTCTGTAAAATATCAATAATATATATTTTTTTAAAAAAGAAGCAAAAAATGCATATTTTTAAAAAAACTGGTGTTAAAAAATCACAATGGTTAAAATTACACAGTTTATAACTCAATTTTATCTATTTTATAGTGTCATGAATATCAAAGTGTCTCTTGTCCAGGAAGTGGCATAAGTAACTATATCAGAGACTGTATGTCATTATTTCTAATGAAGCCAAGACTACTGTTACAGATTGATTTTACTATCAACTTGCCGGATTTGATGTGTGGCTTCAAAATTGCTCTTGGTGGAACTGAATCTCGCCATCCATTATAGTTGGAACATCCAACTATAATCTTTAAATTGTTAACAAAACTGGTAAGTCTAGGACAAATCGCAAAAACAACCAGCCTAGCAAATACAGTAAACTCTTGCTTGGCCCTCACTGCTGGAAGAGTTTGTCTGAGTGATAAGAAAAAAAAAGTCTGTTACAAAGAAATCTTTGTTGGAAGAGAAATCGTTTCATCACAATACAATAACAGTGACTGCGGATCTATCCTATGACTTGGCCTGGGCCACACACCTGACACATCAGCCTACTTGGTCCCCTCCACAGTCCTGTGAGGTCGACAGTGGTATTTATTGCCTTTTAGTTAATAAAGAAACTGAAGCTCTCAGACTCAGAAGTGACTTGCTGGATATATCAGGTTCTCTGTTATCCCCTTTCCTTGACACCTTGTTAGTAACAGATATAAACACTGTAAAGTCCCGGTGAGTAGTTGAACTAAATAACTAAGAAGAGTTCTAAAATGGATGGCGTAAAAATTATTCTACATATTGTTATAGCTTTTACTGTATGACTCGATGACCTGTGGGAAGTAGTTTCCTGGCTTGGTTCAAATCAACTATGTGCTATAATGAGCTTTCCTAGACACAGAGGACAAACTGGTTGCCAGACGGAAGGAGATGGGGTGAAAGGTGAAAGGGAAGACGATGTGCAAACCTCCAGCTATAAATAAGTTATGGGGAGATGCTGAACAGCACCGGGAATCTGGTCAATAAGATTGCAATAACTTGGCACAGTGACAGGTGGTAATTAGACTTACTGCAGTGATCACATCAGAAGGCATATAAATGCTGAATCACTATGTTGTCCACCTGAAATGAATGTAATACGTCAATTATATTTTAACTTTAAAAATGTAAAGGCTTGCTTCTTTTGAAATCCTGAAGCTAAAAGGCCAGGAAAATAGGTTGGATGACTGTCCTTACGAAGCAAAGCTCCCTGGAGATCAGGATTGGCCAGGTCCAGAGAGCGTTCCCTCTCACACCTGTGGGAAGAGCCTCTCGGGAGGGTCCCCGTGTCCTCCAGGTGTGAGCACCTGCCGGAGAGGGCTCAGCCTCCTCCTCTTCGTGGGCAGTGGGAGCTGATGAAGAAGGCCACTACCCTTTATGCTGTTACAAGAGAAAGCCCTTGGGAGAAAGATTAGCCTGGAACTGAGACCCTTAGTAAAGTTTCCAAGTCAGGGTCAGTCAGTTTCAGAGACGTGGGCTTGGATGGAGCCTCGGGCATGAGCCTCAGATCACAGCAGGCCTGCAGCGAATAGGAAGCATTTGGGGGAAGCGGGGTCTGTGGAAATCTTCCTCACTGACCCTCCTTCTGCTTGAGAGGACCAGGCTGGGGAAAGGGCGCTGGGCTTGCCCGGGAGGCAAGGGGCCAGCGCCAGAGAGTCGCACCGGTTACTCTGGCCTTAAATGGGCTTCCATATGGTACAACTATGCGCACAATTTCCAGCTTCCTCTTGCCTGTCCTTGAGCTCTCTGTATGCTTCCTGTCTCAGACCACTGGCACGTGTTTCCTCTGTGAGGAATTTCTTCCCTCTGCCCTTGATATTTCAGGTCTCACTTCCTGGAGTTCTTCCCTGACCATCTTCTCTAGGAAGGTCTTTCCCGGTGCCCTCTCTTCACTCTGGTTCCTTCACAGCACATGGAGGGAGTTTAACTCCAAGTGTTCCTATTGGCCCATCTGTGTATTTTCTGCTTCTGCCATCAGTCTGTACATCCCAGGAGGGCATGTCTGGCTTTTCAGCATTGATCGCAGGGCCAACTATGGAGCTAGGGACAGAATAGGTGTTCAATAAATGTTTGCCAAATATATAAAGGAATGAAACTCCCAGTTACCCCCTGGGTGACACATTGGAAGAAAATGTCAATGTATTCCTTAGTGGGGTAAGGAATTATGAAGGGCATTTGGAAAGGGGTTAATTTTAAAAATATCCTCAGAGGAGCTTCCCAGGGGAAAAAGAAACAGAAATAATTGGTTTGTGGTATTTCCTGGAAACCTCTTAATTGGCTTCCCGAGACTATGGTAATGTTGCCCTTTCATCGTCTGTCTCTTCCCAGTTGCATTGCCAATAGGATCATAATGATAAAAGTAGTGAGAAAATGCTAGGAGAGTTAGGTGTTTCAATTATCCTGGGATTGCATGAATTTCAGAGGGCCATAGGCAAATACTGACATCTTGGCCTCTTTACTACACCCCAGCATGAAAGCTGAGTATTTTGAAATCTGGATATTTATTACAGTTCTAGTAAGGATGTGGGAGGAAAGGATGTGAAAGGCATTGGACAGCCTAAGGTTTATATTATAACTAGAGGCCCAGTGCATGAAAATACATGTACTGGAGGCAGGGTTCCTCAGCCCAGCCTGCCCCCTCTCATAGTCCAGGAGCCCTCAGGGGTGAGAGGTGATCTGACAATCAGGGGAAGGTGACATCACCATCACACTTTTGCTGCTGCCACTGGCAGTAGTGCAAGCCTTGGCCATCCCTGGTTACCTGAGCCTCGGGTGGTCAGGCAACTGCCATCTGAGGCTTGTCTGCGCCTCAGGTAGGCCCTGGGTGGGCCACCCTCTGAGGCTTGCCACACACCTGCCACCCTAGTGGGGCTGAGGGGACTGAGTGCCGCCATCTTGTGGCTGTGGACGCCACCATCTTTGAGGGTGGGGCAGTCAATTAGCATATTTTTTTCTTATCATCTGTGGGTGCTGCCATTTTTGTGATGGAGTGAGGGTCAATTAGCATATTCACTCTTTATTAGATAGGACAATACATTCATTTACTTAAGACATCTCCATGCCTCATGACCACAGACTAAGGCTGGGAGCATGTGAATCATAAACCCACCTCTGCACTGAGACAGTGACTGACTGACAGGGACTAAGCCTAGACCTGGTGGAGTCTATCGCAGTGGCTGCACTGACCTGCTGGCTGGGGCGCTGACCCTGCTTGCAGGGCTTTTATTAGGGCTATAAAAATTACTACTATTTTGAACACAAAATAGATCTACTTTTGGGAACTGGGGCTGAGCATTGAGATGGGGAAGAAATTTGAGAAGTCATAAGTAGTGAGGGAGGATGAGAATATCCTTTTTCATCCCTAGTGTTTTATAAAGGAGAAGCCCACTTATGTAGTTCACTCATTCATTCACTCACTTGTCATTCATCCAAGCTCAAAATTATATCTCTGTGAGTGTGTGTAGTAACTAAGTCCAGAGTAGCAGTTCTCACTTTGCACGTAGTTCCGGACTATAAAGCTTACCATACAAGCTGAAACTATGCCAAGTGCTCATCCAAACCAATGGGGAAAATTAGAATGGTTCCCTGACTTAAAAACTCTCTTGCTGTTGGTTATAAATGCATTATATGGAAATGGAAAAAAATAGTAGAGTTATGATTTATTTAGCACACTGTCATTTAAAACATTGGACACATTGAGAATGAGTGTAAAAATCTTATCAGGAGTTGTTTGCACAGGGCTTGTCTTCTCATCATATAACAACGTGGAGCAAACATGGTTTGCATGCCTTGGCAAATTATCATATTCCTTCCAAAACCCAGATCAGCTTTTAGCCTTTTATCGTTTGCTCTTCCTATGTCAATGTGAGAGTTATTTTGTTTGCTTGCTTTTTAATGTGAAATGGTTTACTAGTATCACTTTTTCTGGGGCATCATCATCCCTTTTGCCATGACCACTTTGTCCATTTATGTCAATACAGCTACCTTTTGCTAAACTCTTTTGGCTGTATATCTAGAGTGTATCCAATGGGACGGTGTCAACATTCCATTTCTTCTCTAATTCCTCTTCCTTCCAGCTTGAATTTGACTTCCAGGGTAATCATTTTTTTTGTTTGTTTGTTTCTTTGCTGCACACTCATCTTTTCTGGCTAATTCCCTTGTTTGATTTTCCATATTTGTAGAATGTCACGTGGGTTTGCTGGATAACAAGTGTGCAGCGACCAGACACCAGTAGACTTTGGAAGAAGTGATATAATGTGTCTCTGATCATGATGTGAACCTTTTTGATGAAGTGATTTGTGGACTGAAAAAGCAAGCAGTGAAGTTTATTTATGTAATTACTCCCTCCACAGTGTATCTTTGTGAAGTTCGAAGTAAAGTGTGAACTGCTGTGTTGGAGGACTGATGTCATGTAATTAAAGTCATTGCAATTGGCGCTTACACATACCAGAACTATGCAAAATGAGACACAGAAGAGGGGTAACTAGAAAATGTCATGGGGGATTCATAACAGATTCCCACCCAGACTGTGGAGTCAGAGAAGGTTTATTGGAGAAGGTGACATACAAGTTGAGACTGGATAAAAGAGTAGGAATTAGTCTGAACAAGAAGTGTAGGGAAAGCTGTTTTAGGAAGAGATTAGAGTTATCTAGAAAGCCCCATATTTAAGAAAGTGAGTAGGGCGTGGGGTGGTTGTTTCAGGGCTGATTGTGGGTGATAATCCCATTCCATTATCTTGGCTGCCTGGAGCCCCACAGGCTGTTGTTCTTGGTTACCAGGCAGCTCTGGCTGTTGGATCTGGAAACCTCTAACACCCTGTTTTGGGATAGTCACCTAAGCAGGTGAGGAAAGACCATCTACGTTCTCTGCTAGACTCAGGGATCCACCTCTGGCAGCTAAAGAAAGTCACCAAAAGGATGAAACCAGATCAAACAAAATGAACTAAGATTCTGGTTGATGTACATGACATAGGAAATACAAGTGATTCAGATTCAAATGCAGGATGATACAAAACAGAAAGAGAATCCCTCACAACTCAGAGGGTTGGTTCAAACCTTTAAATCAGTGATTTTCAATTTTTTTCATCTCATGGTATATAAAAACTACTAGTAATTACTAAAATTTTATGACATGCATAATATATATTGCCGATCTGACAAAAATAGGTATAATTTTGATTCATTCACACTGGATGGCTATTGTTGTGTTGTCATTTTTAATTTTTATTTATTTATTTATTTTAAAAATATATTTTATTGATTTTTTACAGAGAGGGAGAGGGATAGAGAGTTAGAAACATCGATGAGAGAGAATCATCAATCAGCTGCTCTTGCACACCCCCTACTGGGGATGTGCCTGCAACCAAGGTACCTGCCCTTGACCAGAATTGAACCTGGGACCTTTCAGTCCGACGCTGTATCCACTGAGCCAAACAGGTTTCGGCGGATATTGTCATTTTTTAAATTTGACAATCTAAGGGAAAAGAGGTCAGTGTCCTTGACTAAATAGTCAGGTATTGCTTGTTTTAAAATTTTTTACAACCCACCAGTGTTCTTCTTGACGTTTAAAAGATAAACCATATTTCTACTCAAGCTAAATACAGAGTACAGTATCTTATTCTATTTGGCTAGTATCTGAATGGTTGCTATGAGCTACTCAGCCCAGGCAATGCACTGAACATAATCTTGTTTGATTTCCACAACACCCTTGTGAGGTAGCTTTCATTATCCCCCATTTTATAGATGTGGGAACTATATTGGGTCACCATTGGGTCACAGGGCTAGAATTTAAAATTAAAATTTATGTAAACCCTGTGCCTTTACATACTGTGCCTTAAGTATATTAAATCATAATTAGTGAAAATAAATGCAAATGTCAAATTGCGTGATTATTTTGTGTAAGATAAACAGACCAAGATAAATGCTGGTTAAAGAATAGGGCAAGAATGTTTCATTCTGGTAGCTACACTGAGACACAGAGATTGCTCAAAGCAGTATTTTTTTAAGGAAAGTTTGGTGAAATTGAGTGGAATTCCAGGCATGAGCAATGAATTAGAGATTCCATTAGGAAAGCAAAACAATGAGATTATCTCAATTATTGAGTTAACAATGAGATTTCATCATTACATTCTAGCCATGAGTAAGGCATTTATTTGAATTAGATAAGAAGATATAATGTCATTTGCAGGAGGACCAGTAAATTTAATAACAGAGATAAATAAAACTGACAATGATCTCACACTTTATAAATCTAAACATGGGACCAAGGTTAGACAGAGGGACGCTGGCTGTTGATGAATGAGCTCGAATGTTGCTGTTTGCACCGTCTACTGGAGACCGGGCATGGTTTTTATGTTTCCTTCTAACCCAGGAGATTAAGAAAGAATTAATTCAATTCCCTTTCAACCAATGTGCAGAAGCAAGAAACAACCTTGAACCTTCCCAACTCAAATAGCAGCTCTGTTGGTAATTTAATCACTAACTGGGTTATGTAACTTGCCTATGACAAATGGTAAAATACCAACAATGTGGAAATGTGCCAGAGCGATTCCTTTGTAGGGAGGGGGAGGAAAGCCCTAGCCGGCTCACAGGCACATTCTGCTCCCCTGCTTCTTGCCCCCTGCCCACAATTGCTGAAATTCCATCTGCGTTAGAATAGGATGTGGGTCCAGTTCTGGAATCTAGCAAGAGTGGGAAGCTGCCACTACAAAGTATTTTAGAATACTTTGGTTCCCCCTCTTTCCTTCCTCCCCCTCCACTTCCACTTGCCAGGCTGCAGCCCATCCCAGGCTCATCCATGGAGCTCCATCAATTTGAAATACTGGCCAGGAGTGGACGTGAGGTCCACAATCTGGCTCCAACCTCATTGTCCAGCTTTATCTCATGCCTCCCCCTCCCTTGCTTGCTCCAATGTTTAATTTTAGACACGAAACAGTTTGAATACAATTCATCAGAGCTGTCCTTCCCTTTCCTAATCATCAAAACTTTTCCTTCTTCAGTCTCAGTGTAAGCTTCATTTTCTCTTGGAAGCTTTCCGTGGTCATCAGAACTATATTGGGTCTCCTTGTCACAGGCTTCCATAGCTCTCTGTGCTTCTTGGCGCAAATGCTGCTGCTGCTTCCGTCTTCTCTGCAAGAGCAGAGGGTCTGAGTGGGCAGGGATAGGGTCTCTCTTGTCACCACTGTGACAACACCGAGCACAATGCCCGGCATGCTGCCTGGTTGTTGTCAGTGTTTGCAGAACGAATGGATACCTTCTTAATTTTCTTTTTGGAAAAGGTCTTATATTCAAGATGTACATAAATGTGTAAAGAAAAATAATGCAACCACCAGGTATGGACTTGAACAGATGCAAGTTGAAGTCCCTGCTTACCATCCCTGATCACATTCTGCTTCCTTGAAGCAACTAGTAGTCTGAATTTGGTTATAACCACTTCCATAAATTTTAATACTTTTACTACACACATATTCAAACTGAGATTATTGTTTTGCCTGCCTTAATAGTTTACGAGAGTCTGGTGCACAAAATTCATGCAGGGGGAGAGGGGTCCTTCAGCCAGGCCTGCAGCCTCTCACAATCCAGGACCCCTTGTGGGATGTCCAACTGCCAGTTTAGTCCCAATCCTGCAGAGATTCCTGTGGCTTGGGCCTACACTGGCGATTGGATATCCCTCTCAATCTGGGACTGCTGGCTCCTAACTTCTCACCTGCCTGCCTGATCACCCCTAACCAACTCTGCCTGGGCCCCTGTCACCACGGCTTTGTCAGGAATGACATCCTAAATAACATCTGGAAGGTCATTTGGCTGTCTGGTCTAATTAGCATATCATGCCTTTATTATTATAGATGTGTGTATCTGTCTGTAACTGGCATCTTTCAAATTTGTGTGAAAATGAGCATCAGTGAATTTTTATTTTATTTTTTATTAAATATATTTTATTGATTTTTTTTACAGAGAGGAAGGGAGAGGGATAGAGAGTTAGAGCCATTGATGAGAGTGAACCATTGATCAGCTGCCTCCTGCACACCCTCTACTGGGGATGTGCTCACAAACCAAGGTATATGCCCTTGACCGGATTCAAACCTTGGACCCCTTCAGTCTGCAGGCCCATGCTCTATCCACTGAGCCAAATTGGTTAAGGCGTGGATTTTTAAAAAATATTTTTATTGATTTCAGGGGGAGGAAGAGAGAGAGAGAAACATCAATAATGAGAGAGAATCATTGATTAGCTGTTTTATGCACACTCCTGACTGGGGATTGAGTCCACAACCTGGGCATGTGCCCTGACCAGGAATCAAACTGAGATCACCTGGTTCATAGGTTGATGCTCAACCACTGAACTGTACCAGCCAGGCAGCATCAGTATATTTTTGAGAAGCAGTGTGGAACAGTGACAAGAACACTGACCTGGGAGTTAAACACAGGTGAACTGCAGTACTGACTCAACTGCATAGCAATGATACCACACTGGGAATATAGAGTCTCACTTTTCATTCTGCAAATTTGAATAACAGTCTCCTATCTGTCTACCTCACAAGGTTGTTACAATGATCAAATGAAAAAATGTTCCTAAAAAGATGTTGAAACCTGCCTTCAGGTGTGGCTCAGTGGTTGAGTCTTGACCTATGAATCAGGAGGTCACAGTTCAATTCCCAGTCAGGGCTCATGCCCAGATTTTGGGCTCCCTCCCTAGAAGGAGGCATGCAGGAGGCAGTCTATTGATGATTTTGTGTCATCACTGACACTTCTATCCTTCTCTGCCTCTCCCTCATGCTCTGAAATCAGTAAAAATGCATTTATTAAAAATAATGTCCTTCTTTAAAAAAAGATGTTGAAACATGGTGTATTATTCAACATTGGGACCCCAACCAAATTATATTCCCAAGTGTAAATGGCCAGAAAAGTTGTAATAAAACAATATGATTAGAACATAAAGTAATTTACTGCCTCCTATATTTAAGTTTGCTACCACCTACAAATTATTATCTCATATCTACATTTAACTGGGGTGCTGTAGAAATAATGCCTTCCTGGCAAAGGACAGACTGGGGGACAATCTGGCTTCCTGGGAGAAAGATATTTGGATCCCTGAGATTCCACTGCCTTTGAAATCCTGCTGACGGAATTGCTGAAATGATTCCACTTGGTTCCAGAAAGGTATTTATTTTGAAGTTTGTGTCTCTAGGCTCAGATGTATGTTGAGGTGGGATAATGGGTGATGGTCACAGGATGGGTTTTAGAGCTCAGAAGACCTGGATTCAAACCCTGTCTCTACTTTCCTTATTTTTAACGAGGGTAATAAAAGAATCTCGTAGGGCTGTTGGGAGGATTAACTGAGCTAATGTGTGTTAAGCAGCAAACTCAGCAGCCCCTTCTGGATGTGCCTCAAAACCAGGCCTCACTGAAATCTCCCAACAGCTGAGTCAAGGTCGCTGGGCTTTTGTTCCTCTCACGTGGTCTCAGTTACCTCAGTTCACCTCCTTTTCACATTAAAAAAAAAGTGTTGGTGCAGCCATTCTATCAGCTGTCCTGGGTCTCCTGACACTTCTGAATAAACGACGGAGGTGGCTCTTACGTGCTAAGTCAACAAAGACTGCTGCCACCGGCTGCAAACTTCATGTGCCAGAGGCTTTTGACCTGAAATACTGACTTCTGACTTGGAAACTGAGAAAGAGCAGCCTCATCTGTCTGATGAATCAGTAAGAATCCAAAGAGAGAGTTTCAAATCTGTTACTAACATCCAACGTTCGTCAAAGCCATCTAGGTCTCGTGCACCTGCGAAGGTGAAAGCCCGGTGGTGGCGGGGCTCCGGGTGCCTGCAGCACGCTGGCCACCCGTCTCTGCCTGGCCAGAAGCCCCCTGGTTTACTCTTGGGGTAAGAATGAGTCAAAGGATACATGTCCCCTGTGGATTTGTGCACTGCCATCCGGGCTCCTGGGATCTGGCCTGCTTTGTGAGCACTCGTTGCTTTCCATAAACACTTCCCCTAGAAAGGACTCTGCACCGGGAAGGAGGTGGACAAGGGCCGGAAGGAGGAACAACAGAACAATGTCCCTTCTGTGCTCGGAGCCTGGGGAGGCTTCCTGGAGGGCACATGCCTGAAAAGGCTGGGTGCAGATGAGCAGGTGGAATTTTGCTCTCACAGTTGCTCTGTAGCTTCCACTGGAAGCTCCTGCCACCGGGCCGATACCGCGTGGTGCCTTGGGAGCTAGACTCCTGTTTTAAATCTAAATTCTGCCCCTTACCAGCTCTGGGATCCTAGGCAAGGTATTCTATATCTCTGTCTGTCGAATTCTTCATCTGTAAAACAGGGATGATTACAGCCCCTGTCTCACAGGGTTGCTGTTGGGGTGAAGTACATTCATTGTCCATTTCTGTATCCGTGCCCACGTCCACATCTACATCGATATCTAGCTCTTTAAAAGTGGCTGGGCCCCTGTCAAAGTTCAATAAATAGTGATTGTTGTTTTTACTGTCTGCGAGGGACTGTAACTGGTGCTAAAAATAGCGCCGTAGTCCTGTAAAACCTAAAAGTCAGAGCTTTTCTGATAAGTCTTATCTGCTCTTTGGGGGCTTTAACAAAATAAATGAAAGCACCGCGGTTATAATCTCGGCCAGGACAAATAGCTAGAACTTGGTAGGCTGATGCCTAGAACTGGTTTGGGAGGCAAGGACACCAAACTATGTTTAATGGTAAAGAAAATGAATGCTATTATGTATCTGCTAAATAAGCCATCCTTTCTAAATGGAAGACATCACAGTCATTTCAGTGTGCTGCTGAGCTCAGCCGGTGCTGCGGGAGCAGCACAAATGGAACGTAATATAAAAGTATACACATCATGTCCTGCTCTAAATTCAAAGAGCGCATTTCTCCTGCGTGGCTCTTCCCTGAAATTTTCAGAGAGATGGTGCATAGAATGAGCGGTTATTAAGCTAAAAATGAACAACAGTAAAAACAGAGGAGGGGTCGCAAACAGTGGTAGAGTTGAAGGGAAACCATTAAATATTATAGGTATAGGAACAAGGGGGGATTATAAGGAAATGCAACCACTCTCTTACTGTATGAAAGACTTAAACATACTGTAATCTGAGGTTCGCAGATAAAAGTCTTTAGACAATTTTTTTTTAAAATGTCGGTAGCTGGAAGACTTACACGTTTTCTCAATAGCCCATTGTTCAGCAATGCTTCTAAGAAAATAACTTGTGTATACACTGAATTCCTCACACCGTAGCCAAAGTCTACCTCAAAGATGCTGCTACAACTGTAGACAAAAACCCCACATAACTAGAATTCTTGGGGCATGGGTTGGTTTTATTGTTGTTTTTTCTGCTGTTCTGCTTAGTTTGGACTAAGGAAAAAAAACTTCAAGTTTTCTGTTCACAGTTTTTTTGGGAGGCGAGGGGGAAGGCTTGGAAATACAGTAGAGGGAAATATTTCAATCTTTGCATACTTCAGGGCTCCACAAAGCTTCAGGGCTTCTTAGGAGGAAGATGGCTATGACTAGACAGGGCTGTAGATGTAGAACATTGAGAAGACCTGAGCCTTCCTCATTCCCACTGTGTCTATCCTGGAAACAGCGCCTTTTATTTTATATAGAAGTATATAAGGCTGGGGGAGGGGCAAAAAGACCATTTCTATCAAAGCCTTTCCTCAGGAGGAGGAGAAGGTAAAACAACAACACCACCACCACCACCACCACCACCACCACCACCACCACCAACAACAACAACACAGGACAAAAAGAAAGAAAATGCAGGTGTAGTAAATGTGAGGGTTGTGACACTAGTTCTGATTCATAGTTTTTTTTTTAATACCTTAATTGAAATAGGATTTACATAAAAATCCAGCCACTTAAAGTGTATCATTCAATGGTTTTTAGTCTTTTCACAGAGTTGTGCTGCCATTGCCATAATCAATTTCAGAACAGTTTCATCACCCCAAAAAGAAACTCCATCCCCATTAGCAACCACACCCCACCCCACCCCTTTTTCCACATCCCTCTCCCAACCTCAGGAAACCACTAATCTATGTTCTGTCTCCATGGGTTTGCCTATTCTGGACGGTTCACACAAATAGAACCACATTAAATGTGGTCTTTGGTTGATTTGCCTCTTTCACTTTGTATAATGTTTTCAAGTTTCATCAACTTTGTAGGATGTGCCAGTACTTCATTTCTTTTATTGATGGATAATATGCCTTTATATGGATGTGATATTTCTTGTTTATCCATTCATCAGTTGACAGACATTTAGTCTGTTTCCACTTTTTGGCTGTTATGAATAATGCTTCTATGAACATCGATGGACATATATTTTCATTTCTTTTGGGTAGATAATCTGGAGGTGAATTACTGGGTCGCATGGTAGTTGTGTGTTTACCATTTTGAGGAACCTGCCAACTGTTTTTCAATGTGGCTGCACCATTTTACATTTCCACCAGCAACGTAAGTTCTAACCTCTGCAGCCTTGCCCAACAGTTGTTATTCTCTGTTAAGTATAGCCATCCTAATGAATGTGCAGTGGTGTTTCACTGGGGTTTTGATTTTCTTATCCTTAATGACTGATGATGTTGAGGACATCATGATCTTTCCATGGGTTTATTGGCCACTTGAATATCTTCTTTGGAGAAATGTCTAAATCCTTTGCCCATTTTAAAATTAGGCTAATTGTGTGTGTTTTCAATCATTGAGGTATAAAAGTTGTTTACATATTCTGGATACAAATCCCTTGTTAGATATATGTGATTGGAAAATAAATATTTTCTTCCATTTTGAGTTTTTTTTCCAGTATCCTTTGAGGCATAAGTATTTTTAATTTTAATGGCATTCATGTTTTTAATTTCTTGTGCTTTAGGGACAGTATGTAAGAAACTTGCCTATTCTAAGGTCACAAAGATTTACACTTATGTTTTCTTCTAAGAGTATTACAATTTTAATGCTGACATTTAAGTCTATGATCCATTTTGAGTTGGTTTTGCATATAATGTAAAGGAGGGGGTCTGACTTCCTTCTTTTGCACATGGATATCTACTTTTCTAGTTTTGTTGAAAAGACGTTTCTTTCCTCATTAGTTTATATAATTTTAAAATCACAGGTAAATACTAAAAAATCAGCTTAAAACGTATCTGTGTGATAAGAAAAATTGATTTTATAGATTTCCCCCTCCCTAGCACATTGGACCAAACAGTTCTCATGCACTTGTCCACTTGTTTTATTCATTTATCAATGGCATGTTGACTGACTGTTAGGCAACACTGGGCACCCAGTGAGGAATTTGATAGTGGGTGGATTTAACCTGAGGCTAGTTCCTCCCTAGGTAGAGGGAAAGACACAAGAAGGTACACAGAAGAGATGAGGACAGTGGAAGATGGTTTCAACAGATTCTTGCTTCTTCAACTCAACTTTCCCCTCTAACAATGTTTCTTAATACAGCCATGTCTTCAAATATTCTGTTCCAGTCTACCCGAAATGCTTTCCCCTTTCCTCCTTGCCTAGGTTACTCCTACCCACTTTATAGCTCTCAACTGAATTATCCCTTTCTAAGGGAAGATTTCCTGACCTCCTGGGTCGGTTTAACACATGATAGGGCTCTCTACTTCAACCATGTAGTACTTTCCATAACAGCGAATCTACTTCTCCTTTATTGGTGTGACAGCTTCTCCTGGGTGGGTATCATGTCTGTATTTTTTCTTTTCTTTTACTTATTTTAGAGAGAGAAGATGGGTGTGGGGGGTGGAAGAGAGAGAGAGAGAGAGAGAGAGAGAGAGAGAATTGTTATTTTATTTATTTATACATTCATTGGCTGATTTTTGAATGTGCCCTGACCAGGGATCAGACCTCAGCTATCCCTTTAGGACAGTGTTTAACATACTGCTGAAGCAGGGAGGCTGTGGAGTCCAAAGGCCTGGGTCCCCATTCCAGCTGCTTCACTTACCACTTAGGCAAGTTATACAACTTCATTGCACCTCAGTTACCTCATCTGTAAAATGGAATCATTAACCCTATGTTTTTTGTAGGGCTGTGAGGGGACTTGGTGGAACAGTGCACTCAATACTCAGTGGCTCAAAGAACTGAACTTAATTCCGGTTGTTAGTATGGGAGATGCTCTGGTTTCTGATTATGAAAGATCTAAATCCCAAAATATTAGTTTCATTAAACTCTTGATAATCTTCCAAGGAGAATAAGAAACAAAGGCATCTAAACCACCCAGTTAGTGGTATTTTGTTGTATTTTAACTACAGTTAACAGAATTGCCAAATTTTCCATTAATTTCTAAGAAGTTTTAATTAGGAAAACAAACATTGTGTGTGTGTGTGTGTGTGTGTGTGTGTGTGTGTGTGTGTGTGTGTGTATTAATTTGGGATGGTTAAAATTCAGCCATTGTTTTTTGTCTGCGTTTACAGAATATGAAACAAGTCAATCGCCTGAGTATTTCCATTGTTCCAAATATAGGTAACAAGTCAGTTTCCATTCATATTATTCCTTATACTCAGAGAAACTTTTTCTTTTTCTCTTTCTTTATGTCTTTCAGTCATTTTCCCTTCTATCCCAGAAGCTGAGATGCCTGTCCATTTCTCCCCCTTCCTTTCCCCTGTTTCTTCCCCCTCCCTCCTTCTCCTCCTTTTCCTTCCCCTTTTCTCTTTCCTTATAAAGTGATAGCATTCCATCTCTATGTCAAGTAGAGATAATTAAAATAACATGGGCTTTACAGGGCTGTTGGGAGAATTAAATGAGACATATGGATTCCTTGGTGCAGTACCTAGCATGCAGTGACTACTTCTGCATGTTAGTTATGATTCTCACTATTTGGAAAAAGGCAAGTTATTAGTTTTAGTCCTTTCCTCTTGGTTCTTTTGATCTTTTCTTTAAAAGTCTTGGGAACAACTTGTCTGTCTTTCCTGGTTCTTTCTGTGGAGGCTGGCTAGCTGCTGTCAGTGGGAGGAGAGCGTCCGAGTTGCTAATAAATTATTTGTGTATGAGTCTCCTTAGGAGCCAGGCATCAAGCCAGCATTTCAGATGAGAATTGGTTCCTGGCTGAGATGTATGTGCTCATGGCATTGGTTAGTGTCTGCTTAGGGTCTGGCAGCTGCTGACATGTTAGACCTGCCCCAAGGGTGCTGGGTGGGGGTGATGGCCTTCCCTTTGCAACAGACTGGCAAAGGCAGGCTCAGAAGCAAGAATCGTTTCCATGGGGACCGGTCACACCCCCAGGGTCAATTGTGAGTGACTGCAGCCTTATTCACTATATTAAGTAGGACCACATGGATCTCTGAGCTCCAATATTCTAAATGAATGCACAGAGAGGGGCCAAATCCAATTCATCCTCTTCTGATTGTCAGTTGGCCGGCCGATTTGGAGAGGTTTCTTGCAGTACACCCCTCTGGCCCTACGGACTGAGATAATGAGTAAAATAGGAAAGATGCTGGTGTTTCCCTCTCTGATTCCTCCTGGAGCAGGGAGAACCTCTTAAACTTGAGAGAGCATTTGAATAACCTTGTTAAATACAGACTTCCAAGGTCCACCCCCAGAGACTCAGATGCATTAAATCTGGGGAGGAGACAAGGAAACTACATCTTGAAAAGCACTTTTGTAATCCTGTCCTAATCTGTGGTCTGTTTCACCCCCCTCTACCGGTGTGGCACCTGTAGGAAGGCAAGACCTTGTCTCCGGGATTTACTGCTATGTCCTTGTGGTCTGCCTTTGATGAAGGGTATGAAATGCAGTCCAGCACCTCTCAAACTTCAATGTGCACACGAATCATTGAGAGCTTGTTAAGAGGCAGATTGATTCTCATCTGTACTCTGAAGTAGGGACCAAGGGTCAGACCTCTGGCATTTGAATCCTGGTTTCCCTTCTTGTGGTGGGAGACCCTGGTCCATTCTCTCCTCCCTTAACATGAGGCCAATGACAATACTTCCCTCAGCGGGTCCTTTTGGGGCATCCAAGAGGTAACACATTGGAAGCATCTAGCCCAGTATATGGTGAGTGCTCAACACATACTAACTCATTATAATTATTGTAAAAAATTCCAAGCAGTTAAATCTTGGCCCACACTTTAAGAAACTCTGGCATTGTGGTCAGTGCCCAAAATTCAGTGTTAGATGTCCTCTTGGGTTACATCCTGGCTCCACCACTTCCTAGTTGAACAGCCTTGGACAAGCTTCTTAACCTCTCTGTGCCAGTTTCCTCATCTGTTAAATGGGATAATAGTGGCCCCTACCTCTTATAGTTGTTGGATGGTTGGACATGATGCATCCAAACTCAACACTCTGGTACCAGGCCTCAAGGGGCCCTATTTATGTTACTATTATTATTGATCAGCTTTAGTTGGAGAACTTTGGTGTGAGGTTGTTAACTTCTGGGGCCTCTGGACTGGTCAGGTGCACCAAACACCCTCAACTAGTCATAAGGCATCAATGCAGCTACCACCCTTCAGCTATTCCTTTAGGTAATCACAGCTGCATTTATTAGCTGTGTGCCTTTGGAGAGTTCTTTCACATTTGGGTACCTCACTTTCCTGATCTGTAAATAGCAGAAAATAATGTAGCACCATCCTGCTTTCTGTCTCTATGAATGTGCCTATTCTAGGTACCTCATATAAGTGGAATCAGTCTTTTTGTGACTGGCTTATTTCACTTAGTATAACGTCCTCAGGATTCATCCATGTTGTAGCATGTATCAGAATTTTGTTCTAAGGCTAAGTAATATTCCTTTGTATAAACAACCACATTTTGTTTACCTTTTCATCCCTTGATAGACACTTGGGTTGCTTCCACCTTTTGATTATTGTAAATTTGCTGCTGTCAACAAGGGTGTGCAAAAATCTCTTCAAGATGGTTTTACTCAGTGGTCATAAAAGTTGTATCTGTTCTTTAGTGAGTTTTCTTTTTTCTCAAATTGGTACCTGGAAACTCAGAGCTTGGGCAAAAATACTTCCTTCCTTTAGTATTTGGATAGAATTCCACCTCAGGAACACATATGAATTGTACCTGAGTCCCAGATGGAACAGCCCCTCTCAGATGCTGCAGTTTTCCACCTGAAGGATTTCAAAAGTCTCAGTCAATACTTTGCAAGAAGTGGGAGTCTACTAAAGGAAAAAAAAAGGTAAAAATTGTGTAGCATAAAAACCTGTGGTCAGCCCAGCCAGAGTGGCTCAGTGGTGGAGCGTCGACCTATGAACCAGGAGGTTCATAGTTCAATTCCTGGTCAGGGCCCATGCCTGGTTGTGGGCTCTATTCCCAGTGGGGGGCATGCAGGAGACAGCCAATCAATTATTCTCTTTCATCATTTATATATATATATATATATCTCCCTTCCTTTCTGAAATCAATAAAAATATATTAAAAATCAACAACAAAAACCTGTGGTGATACTTCCTGTCACTCAGAAAAATATTTGGATAATTTTTTGATAGGTCATTTCAATTTAACTTTAGGGAAAACATAGAAAGCAACGTCTACACAAAAGCACTTTCTAATCTCCGGTGCTTAGGCCGCTTGGCATGAGCTGCCCTGAGGTGGCAGGTCCCGACATACCTTTAGGGAAGTGGTGACTAAGAGTGTGAGCGTTCAAGCCAGGCCTTATAAGTAGAAATCCCAGTTCTCTAAGAGGACATGGGACCTTCAACTCAGGTCTTAATATCTCGAATCCTAACCTCTCCAATTCACAATTTCCCCATTAGTAAAATGAGGTGAACAATAACCCCAGCTTCTAGGATCGCTGTGCAGATTTAATGAGCTAATACTGATAATGGGTCTGCTTGTCACAGGGCCTGGCCCAGGGTAAGTGCAAATTAATGTCTGTTATCCATCATGAAAATGAATGTGCTCCCTGCCACAGTCACACAGACCATGTTTTAATCCCTCCAATATGCCACGCTCTAGTTCTTCCACTAGACTTAGGCCCGTGCTCTTTCTTCTTTCATCCTCTCTTATTCTCATTCTTCTTGCCTTTCTAACTCTATTCATGGATCCTGTCCCATCTATTATATTTTCTTCAAGAAGATTCTTCACCCTCAAGACTGGTTCTGTGTTTATTTCTTGAGCTCCACAAACACCCTGATCATATCTCTGCCAGTCATCCTGACCTGTCACACCAATCAGTCACCTTCTCATGAGCTGTGAGCTCCATGAGGCCAGGATTTGTCCACCTCGGTGTCTGTGGGACTCAAGGGAAAGAAATTAATGGAACATGGACCTGCTTGGAGTGTGAGCTTCTACTGGAAGGACCTCTATTTTGGACACCCGGTTTCAAAGACTTTAGAAACCCCTAGTATAGCATCCCTCATGTGTCTTCCTCACAGAAAGTCTTACAAAGGGTCTTTGTCAGTTCCCAAGTAGAGTGTCTACCTCCTCAAGTACCATTTTGTTGGCTACCAAAGGGAAGGCATGCAACAGGACTGACTCAGCTTTTCCACACTCTGCTGCAGTTTTCAGATGAGGATTTTCAGAGAATGTTCTTGTCTGGAGCCAACAGCCAGAGGTTCTGTCCACAGCACAGTGTACTGATTTGCCTTCCTCAATGCCCCCCTCAAACCACTGCCTCAATCCTCATTAGCAATTTTCTATCTTGGTTCTTACAATGGCACATTTGTCTCCATCTCATTCCAAATGAATTGTAATGAGCTATTGGGCTTGGTGGTTGGCTAATTTCTCAGGAAGGCTATTTTCTTAGTGATAAGACATAGTGCTACCCCCATTCAATCCATCAACCTTCCTGCCAAGTTAGTTTCTCTCAGATTGATGTGAGAATCGTGGTTATAATAGTAAATATTTATCAAGTGTTTCCCTGTGTCAGGCAAATGGGTTATCTCATTTAATTTTTACAACAACCATGCAAAATAGAAACAGTTAGCACCCCTTTTACAGCTGAGGAAATTGAGGCACATAGGGATTGAATAATTTGTTCAAGGGACACAGGAGAAAGTGACAAAACTCAGGTCTGCATAACTTCAAAGACTGTGTTCTTAACCATGAGACTCCATCAGTGCCCTATAATTTCCCATTATAATGTCCTGATTTGAAAGCACCAGGCACACTAAAAATATACACTTTGTACCCAAAGTGGCTGAGCCACTGTGATCTTACTAAACCCATGCTTTTGATATTACATCCTAGCTTACATTTTGTCTCTTATTTGAAAGATAAATGGGAGAGAAATGTTTCTTTTTCTCCTTTTATTCCTATTGGAATCAGGAGTTGTTTTGTTTGTTCTGGATGAATGCAGACAATTATGCGACTGTCAATGAATGGTTGGCTGGACAGTACCCAGCCAGCAAGATAATCTGATGATTTTATTTTATGGGAGCCACTTTGTTCCCTTTTTATTCCAGAGTTGACTGGTTAACATAACTCTAATCCAGCCATTTAGCAAAAAAAAAATTCTTGAATAGGAGATAGAAGGAACAACATGGATAGCTCTGTGTGCAAATCCATTTCTATTATTGAACAAAATATTCAACTATAGCTCTAAACTGCCTCCACTAGTCTTTTGTATGTGTGTTGTGTTTGTTTTAATATTAAGAGTGGAGGGAGAGATGGGTGAGATGTTAGGAATCAGTTACTCCTACTTAACAAGTTTGATAAATATAATAACTGTTCATTTAAAAAATATATACTTTATTGATTTTTTTACATAGAGGAAGAGAGAGGGATAGAGAGAAACATCGATGAAAGAGAATCATCGATCAGCTGCCTCTTGCACACCTCCTACTGGGGATGTGCCTGCAACTAAGGTACATGCCCTAGACCGGAATTGAACCCAGGACCTTTCAGTCCGCAGGCTGATGCTCTATCCACTGAGTCAAACCGGTTTCGGCTGTTCATTTTTATTTAAATTGCCTTTATGCAAAAACGATGGTAGAATAAGAAAATATTTCTCAGGAGGGGACAACAGAGAATTGTTGAAATCTCACATTCATTCAATAATTATTAAGTATCTTAATATAAACTAGGCACCATGCTTAGCACTGGCGTTGTAGAGATGAATAAGTCAAAACCTTTGCCTTCTCTAAGTTTACAGTATATATACAAATACTCAGATGTGATGAACAAAGTTGGAATATGAGAAAGTTGGAATATGAGAAAGCGAGAACTATTTCACAGGTATTGTTAACACATGTTTGGATGAAACTCTTGGCTGGGATATAAATTAGAGGAAGCAGTGTTCTCTTGTCATAATCTGTTCCAAGGAAAGCATTTTCCATCTAGCCTGGTATCAATAACCACCATGGTTAATGTTCTACTGCTTTCTCTTTTCTTCTATTTAATTTGATACATTTTTATTTGCTTTGATTTTATCAGTCAAAATATGTGCAAAACCAACACAAGTCACCATTGCTTTTCCTATGAGCAGCAGCCTCTCACTGGTGATGTGGAGGGGAGGAGAAGCTGGCAGAAGATGACCCTGCCATTAAAGGTAGATAGACACTCATGTGTATCTGAGGTTTGGAGAAGATCGCTTTCAAATGACTTCTTATGGGCAGAATTTTAAAATAGATTTAGACATGTAGGTATTAAATATAGTTATTCTGACTGCTATTCTAATGAAGAGAAAAGGAAACATCTAAAAGCAGGCACTGTGAATAGATTTAATTTCAAATGTCCACTCCTGATCACAGGAGTCAGAACACTGTGAGGGATTCTTAGCCTTATCTAGAAGACCATTGATAACAGACTAGCTTGGATCCAAATCCCCTTGGATAATATAAATCTGAGTGTTTGACTGCATTCAGTTTCAAAATAATCTTAATATGCTAAAACAGTAAATCAAAACTAACAAGATGAAGGCTAATGAGAACAGCGATCAATTCTTGCATTTAAAAATAAAAATTCAATGATGGGTTGGTCACACTTTGGGATTGGGCAAGCTTGGCTTGCTAGTAGTTCATGGTAAAAGACTTCCCCTTAAACTCTACACGAATCAATAAAATAGTGTGGCTACAAAATATCCTAGGGCAATGATGGGTTGCTGGAGTTGAATAGGATAGCTCAACATCACTGGAACTGAATGTTTGAGTCTCTTCCTTCCAACTTGCCGTTTTGCTTGTAGGCTTGGATGTGTGGATAAGCTCTGGGTTTCTAAAATCGGACATTTCTTTCCTCTGAGAATAAGAAGGAATATGATCATATAGAAGAAAGAGGGAAATGCCTAGAAAATACCAAGACTTCTTTATCTTTGAAATAGGCTAGTTTTGAAATCAGTAAAAAAAACTTTTAAAAAATACATCAAATAATTGTTCAAATATACACGTTTTTGAAAAGCTTAAAATGTGTTTGGCCCCAAGTGTTCTACCCTTAATAAACACAGTCACATTTACTTTGGGAAGAATTTTATCCGTGTGATATATTCATTGGCAATTAATTCATTAAAATCACTATTGTGTCAGAACCATTTGATTTTTCAACTTGCCATTTAAGTGTTCCAAAAAGTTCCCAAAAGCTTATTTTATTGAACTATGATATAGAGTTTAATAAAAGGAATAAAGAGAATGTGGATTTTTCAGTTTTAATTTAACACTGAGGGAACACTCAAGAATTTTAATCTTGCTGGAATCCGTTAAAGCCTGGTTGACCTTTGCCACCTTTTTATAAGGATAATGATGACGATGATGGTGTCAACGATGATGATGACTGTGATTATTCAACTGCTTGGGTTTGGTTTATTTTCTGATTGTTCCTGGAACAAACTTTTTTCCTAATAACTATGCTGCAAAAATAGAGAAAGCATAAGAATTGAAAGCAAAAGTTAGAAAATATTCAGGGTTGGGCTAAAAGTATTAGCGCACATAGGACATTAATTTTGAAGGAAGAAAATCACTAGACTTTTTAAGCAAAAAGCATCTAATTAGCTTAGTCTTCTTGCAAGAAGGGAAGTTCCAGGGTTGGGAAGTCAACAGTTGGTTTGGTAACTCCCATCTAGGTGTCATCTGTTTGTTTTTGTTTTGTTGTTTTTTTGCTTTTAAAAATATATAATTTATTGATTTTTTTACATAGAGGAAGAAAAAGGGATAGAGAGTTAGAAACATCAATGAGAGAGAAAGATCCATAAGCTGTCTCCAGCAACCCTCTCCACCGCCCCCTACACACACACTGGGGATGTGCCTGCAACCAAGGTACATGCCTTGACCAGAATCGAACCCAGGACCCTTCAGTCCTCATGCCGATGCTCTATCCACTGAGCCAAACCAGTTAGGGCCGGTGTCATCTGTTTGATATCTAATTTATAAGAGGTGATGGGGTCCCTGGCTTAACATATGATAGTAAATGCAGGTTGGAGCACAAATGTCCAATGGTTGTGAAGTGACACTTGCTGTTTTTTGGACCAATTTTTATATTCTCATCTCATTGCCTTTCCATCAAAGACATAAAATAAGACTAGAGAAATAGTCTCTGGAATGCTGCATAATATGTAAGTAAAATAAACCCTCATGAAGACTTGAATCCACAATTTTGGCCTTAATAATACTTGATCTACTGATTGCCCAGAGCTAGGTGTTCAGGTCAGTGCCCTAGCTGTCTTTTGGCTCAATAGGTGATGATTGAGAGGGGTAAACCATTATACTTTATAGTCTTTGAATTCACAGTTCTCAACCCATATTTGCAGAGAGTGCCATGGAGCATTTTAACTAAATTTAGATTTATGATAAAAGTCACAGAATAAGTGCCAAATCAGAAGGGAAAGTATAAATGGTACTAAATAATACCAACTTGGTATTATTTCAGTGGGTACATGATGAAGGGCCTTGGAGTAATAGTTAAGTGTTTGAGTGCAGAGAAGAGAATAGGTTTTAGCACCTCTCATTTTAACCCTAGAATCTTCTGGAAAGCATTATTTGTTATGTGCTGTATTATTATTCCAGAGGAATAGTTAGCTTCAAACAGGCTATGGCTCATCTCCTATGCTTTTTCTAGCCAAGGAACTTTGAACATTTTTTTTTTTAGTGACAAGAAATCATCACTGTATGCTGTAAGTTATAATAGTCACAAGCAAGTTGCAAGTTCATGGCTGTTATATGTTCATTTCCCCAAGGATATCATGAAAAATACATATTTATCCCAGCACCCCTTATAATATCTATTTTTGTGCGCCTTTCTGAGATTCCAGACAATTCTCTAAGGCCAATGGGACTGTTAAATTGGCTCCAACTTTTGTTTTTGTTTTTTGTTTTTTTATATTTTATTGATATTTTACAGAGAGAAAGGGAGAGAGATAGAGAGCTAGAAACATCGATGAGAGAGAAACACCGACCAGCTGCCTCCTGCACACCCCCTACCGGGGATGTGCCCGCAACCAATGTACATGCCCCTGACCGGAATCGAACCTGGGACCCCTCAGTCCGCAGACCGACGCTCTACCACTGAGCCAAACTCGTTTTGGCTCCAACTTTTTATAAAATTGCAAGAGTGGCTTTAATTTAGAAAACAAGCACGTGAATGTGCTTGTTCAAGGAAGGAAACAGACATTGTTAAATGCCCCACAAACTCACTGTCTCAGGAAGAAACAGCCCAGGTAGCTGGCTAAATCAGACTTATTTCATGAACAATTCCCCCAAAGAAATTTGATTAAAACTTTTTACAAGCTTAATTCATGTACTATGAGTTTGCTCAGAAAGGCAGAAGGCTGCCTTTGGACTGAGAAAAAAGAGCCATGGCTGTAGTCTTGACAGTGAATGGGTTTTGGGGACTGGTGGCATGAAAATGAATCTTAGAGGTTTTACAAAAGCCATTGGTGCAACCACCTCCTTCATTTCCTTTCTGACTTCCTTAAACCATTGTGAGCATTCCTTCCCTTGGCTCACTTGACAATGAGAGTTCTTTGCTCACAGCTTGGTAGCACCATTTGAAAGTGAAAGTGTACACTGTGACCCAGCAGAAGCACCCAAGTGATTCCTGTGCATGCACTCGTGGGCCACGGGCAGGAGTGTTCAGTGCTGCATCGCGTACAATAAACCCCAAATAGCAATGAGCTCCAGGTCCAACAGAATAGAAGTAGATAAACACATTATGATGAAATCATAAGAGGGGATGCTACACAGCACTTGAAATGAATGATATAGATGTATATCAATATGATAGATTTCCCGAGCACAGTTTACACTGAAAAAAGCAAGTTGCAGAATGGCATGATACTATTAATGTAAAAATAATCCAAAACCATACTATGTATTATACATGAATTATGAATGTGTGAGTTCACATATGTATGTGTGTTGTGTGTATATACACACAGGGGGTTAAACACTCTCAGTACCTCTGGGAGGAGAGGGAAGGGACTGGGATTGAGGATATTAGTCAAAAGGGATTTTAGCTTTAGTTGCAATGTTCTATTTTTTTTAAAGGAAATTGAGTCATGTTTATTACTTATAGAACAGAATGTTTAAAATACTTCAAGATTTCTTAGAATTCTGTCTTTAAAGAAGCCCTGAATAAGGTGATAATGTTTCCCAAACTGGGTTCTGTGGAACACCAATGCTCTGTCAGGTGTCAATGGGTATTTGTTGAGTTCTCACGTTATTAATCCTACAGAAGTCAAACTGAAATAGAATTAGCAGTGAACTCAGAGGGAGCAGAAAATTCTCAAACCTTCCTCCCATCTTTAATCCCAGCCAGAATTCTTAAATGATTCCAGAAGCTTTCCTGTCTTTTAGTTGCATTAGAATATTTCTATTAAAAACAAACTCATAGATAAAGAAAACAAAGTGATGGCTTCCAGATGGGAGAGGAGGTTAGGGAATGGGGTGAAAAGAGGGAATGAATTATGATGTACAAAGTGCCAGATATAAAAACAGTCACAGGGATGTAAACTACAGCATAGGAAATATAGTTAATAACATTGTAGCAACTATATATGGTGTCAGATGGGTACTAGACTTACTGGGATGATCATTTCATAAGGTCTATATCGCTATGTTGTTCATCTGAAACTAACATAAGGTCTATATCGCTATGTTGTACACCTGAAATTAATATAATATTGTATGTCAACTGAAATTTAAAATATTTTAAATTATTAGAAAATAATATATTTTAAGTAAATATGTCTTTAGACTTTAGGACTAAGCCTGGGAAACACTGGGTTGTGAGTACATGTAAGAGGGAGAAAAGTAAAGAATGTATCCTGCCACTTACATGTAAATTCAGGATTCTGAAATCTAGTGAAGGTTCACAGGAGTCTTGCCGTAACCTCTGTGCCACATTAAAAGGTGTGAGGAGACCCCGTAGGACAAAGGCTGTTGTCTCGCTTGATAAGCTCCTCTTCCTTCTCCCCAAATTCACAATTGTATAGAGAGTAATAGTGTGTGCTAGGAGTAAATCTAAATGGATGGGAGAGGTTTGGGGCAGTTGTTTTGGTTTGGGAGCTCTGTGATAAAGTTTCTGGGTCAGTTGTTTTGGGACTTTTAAGAAGGGAGTGGGGTGCCATAAAGTCAATGGAGTCCCTTAGGATTCCGCTGGCCTCTGCATGCTATTTTCTTCCTTTTTAAAATCCATATATATATATATATATATATATATATATATATATCCCCAGTCTTTTGTCCCTCCCTTTCACTCTTTCTAAAAATCAATGGAAATATATATATATATATATATATATATATATATATATATATATATATAGAGAGAGAGAGAGAGAGAGAGAGAGAGAGAGAGAGAAAGGAAGGAACATGGATGTGAAAGAGATACACCAATTAATTGCCTCCTGCATTCACCCTGACATGTCCAGGGATAGAGTCTGCAACCGAGGTATATACCCTTGACTAGAATTGAACCTGGGGCTCTTCAGTCTGTGAGCCAATGCCCTATCCACTGACTAGTGCTACATGCTGTTTTCTGTTTTCATATATATATATATATGTGTGTGTGTGTGTGTGTGTGTGTGTATTACAGAGAGGAAGGAAGAGGGATAGAAAGTTAGAAACATCAATGAGAGAGAAACAGAGAAACAATGAACAGCTGCCTCATGCACACCCCCTATTGCGGATATGCCCACAACCAAGGTACATGCCCTTGACTGGAATCAATCCTGGGACCTTTCAGTCCACCGGCCGATGCTCTATCCACTGAGCCACACCAGTTTTGGCTACATGCTGTTTTTTTTTTAATTTTCATTCCTTTAGAATCCATGGGTCAAGCCCACTTGGGAGGTGTGGCTTTACAGCCATGTAGGACTCCCTTCCTCAAGATGAGTTGAGTACTCAACTAAGCCTGGGAAACACTGAGCAAAACCAAGTTAACATATGTCTATACTGTAGGACTCTTGAGCGCCTTTAATAGCTAATCCCTACCATTACTCTCTGAGAGGGGACCAACATTAATTTGGAACCATACATGTGGTTCCATACACGTGGAACCCCACATACATTTATTTCTGCCCTCCTGGCTGATCCCTGCAGTAGTGAGTGACTTTAGAACACACATTGGTAAAAGGTAGAATTAGGAAGAGCTAACTCACCTCAGTGAAGTTGAAGTTCCCAAACTGACAACTAAAAGTGATTTCTTACTAGATTTATTAGCTGGCTCTCACACTGATACTAGCAAGAAAAGATTTGAGACTGTGTGTAGCTTTAGTGCATTAGACCTCACTTATATAAAACAACAATTTTCAACCTTTTTAATTTCATGGCACCTATAAACTAACTAGTAAAATAGGTATAATTTTGATTGATTTACAAATAATAATAATAATAATAATAATCTACCCTTTTGCTCCAAGTGACTTAAAAAAAAATCAGGATCTTATATAAGGATATCTGGAACCAAGAATTAACCAATCAGATGCAGTCTTATTTTATGACCTAAATATTTATGGTTCAAGATAGTGCATTTACATCAATGGCTGTTGTGTTGGCTGCTGTCAATGTTTAAATTTGACAATCTCAAAGAGGTCAGTGCCTTTGACTAAAGTTAGGTACTGCATGTTTTAAAAATTCTTGCACCACACGGTGTGAAAATCGCTGGTGTAAAAGCCCGCTGGCAAGTCAAGCAGAAATGCCATGCCAGCTTGGCAAGCACACAGTGGCCACACATAACTCTGACCCTCGATAGGGAGGCGCGGAATTAGCTAACCAAAAGGGCAAGCTCAGCCCTCAAAAGGAGAGGCAATTCTTGGGCAGGGATATAAAACTCAGGTTCAGGAAGTTTGTGAACCGTGTGCAGAATTCGGTTCTGCTGTTTTTCAAATTCTTGGAGGACATCTTAGTCATTACTGGTGTCTGGTGTGTGAGAGCCCATGATGACAAATTACTGAAAAGACTGAAGCAATTATCCAGTTAATTTAGGCTGAGCACCTATATTATCAACTCCACGAAAATGGCATACTGCTAGCAATAGAACTCACCTATTAATATAGCTGGGTAATAAAAGAGTGATGGAAAGCAGAGGGCGAGTGGGCCCTGAAGTCTGCATGTACTTTCTGACAATGAACAGCCCAGATAAATGGTGACAGGTAATGATTAACTTAGTGTTTAAGCACGTCTGAACCTTGCAGAATAAGACTCTGTAAGAATGGCCATCAGCACAGTGAAAGCCTCTGGAGTATTTCCAATGTCTGTTTCCTAGGTTAGACGAAATGCAGGGATGTGGTTCCCAGCACAGGCTCTGGAGCTAGGAGCCTGCTGTGTCCTAGGGTGTGTGTGTGTGTGTGTGTGTGTGTGTGTGTGTGTGTGTGTCTGTGTGGACGTGGACACACACACACACACACACACACACACACACACACACACGCACACACACCCTACAACACAAAACCCCTGGCTTGCTGTGGAAAAGGGTCAGGGTGAGAATGCAAAGTGCTAAGCACAGTGCTTGCCACAGAGTGGGTGCTCAATATAGGAAAGATTACTGCCGCCGCCGCCACCACCACCACCACCACCCTCCTCCTTGCCTCCTGCTGTTTACAAACAACTAACTGCTTGGACAGGAGCATCAGAACCATGTGGCTCTTCATTTGTTAGAACTGTTAAACAGATTTGATCTACAAGCATATCCTAGTCAGCTATGGGAAAGTGGCTTTTTCCTCTTTTTTGTTTTGTTTCAGGAATAGTTCTGTGTGTTTGTTTTTAAGCTTAGAGAGTTGGCTGTGCGTGTGGTAGAGAGAACACATGTCCTTATTCACATGGACTCAGTCCCAGCTCTATTCCTGACCAGGTAAGAGACCTGGGGCAATTTGCTTCACCTCCCCGCACTTCATTGGAAGTGGCCTTATTTGAACAATGGGGAGCGCAATTCCTGGGTTTTAGGGAGCACTAAAGGCCACATAACATTTGAACAGAACCGGGCCCATACACATTCCATTGCTGTTGGTTCCCATATCTAATGGGTCAAGGATGAGCTCATAGGAATTGTAAGGGAGCGTTTTAAACTGTCTTTCAACACAAAACACCTGTTTCCCAGGTGGCTGGACCCAGTATTTCAGCAAACCTCCACTGCGAGGCTAAATCACAGCTCAGTTGATCTGAGCCAAAGGGGTCTCTTAACCCAGCAGAAAAACCTATAAAGACACACAGAGCCAAGAGAATCTCCTGAGAACATGAGTCACTCAGCCAATGCAAGGTTTCGCCATTAGTGGCTAATTCCTAAAGCAGGTTGACTCTGTGGCTGGTGTCCCTGCCAGAGTTTTCTGGAGGGAGTGCATCAGAACATCTGGGGTACATCCATGAACCAGTGGCCTGGGTGTTCTTTGTTCCCTAATCACAGTCAGGATGACTTCCTGGCATGTTTCTGTGGATCCTGCCTTAATTCCCACCCCAGGAACCGGGGCAACAGCATGGTTGTGGGATAAGGTTGTCTTGGGGACTCTGGCTTTAGCATCTCAGATGCCAGCTGGTCTTCCTTGGGGCACTGAGGGGCTTCTGCTTGGGCTGTGCCAACTAGTGGGTCATGTGTTTCTTCATTGTAAATCCATCTGCCATGTGCCACCTTCCCAAACCATGTACTCTCTTTTGGAAGATAAGGATAGAGAAAGAAATGAAGGAAAGAAATTTCATTCGTGTATGTGTGTGTGTGTGTGTGTGTGTGTGTGTGTGTGTGTGTGGTTGCTAGTCCCTCCCAAATTAATTCACTCCAGGATCCTGTGGTCAACTTTGTTGATATCAAGAAGAAGTACAAATACACCTAGAATTGGCTCAGTATAACTGCAAGACAAAGGGGGTAAAAAAGGTATCTCTCTGGGATAAAGATGCTTCTATGTACACACACACACACACACACACACACACACACACAAACACACACACATACACCCACACGCACACTCCCTTTATACATTTCCCTAGAGAACCTAAGACATTTCATTGAAGAGGAGGATTGTAAAATCCCTCCCTCCACACCCACCCACACACACACACACACACACACACACACGCGCACACACATGTGTACGCGCACACACACTTCGTCTCTCATTTGCTTTAAAATGTACATGAACTAGCCAAACCCATTTGGCTGTGTCTCTTCAATCACTGGATTTAATTTGTGTTGTCTGACAGCTTTTCAAAAGATAATAGCCTCATTGAATCCCCAGGAACCACACACAACACACATTAAAAGCCAAACAGAAGTAAGGCACCATTTACCACAAAACACCAAAAACAAGTCTTTTACTCCAAAGGTACATTTTCTAAACCTTAAATGAAATACACACTGCTTAGTAAAGCCTCTATTTGAGTGTAAAGGCAGTAAAAAGACAAGCAGAACAAATAACTGATGTTCCAAGAGTTCAATTGCAAAGAATATAAATGTACCCATGGCTAGTTATGTTAAAATGTCCTTTTATATGAAATACATTGGTATAAACCCAAGAGTGCCTGTTAATTATTGTTATTTTAAAGTATTGCAAGTACAAAGGACCATGTACAAGTGATCATTTCCCCCTGAAAGGACTCTTCTTATTTACACAGGAACTCAGTACCTGAGAAAGCAAGTTTGCCTGAAGATCCACCAAATACCAACACCCAGTGGGGCACATGTGTTGGAAAATATCTTTAAAAATCAGGTAGGTTTCATGGATTAATTTCACTGCAAAATTGAAATAACCTATTTTGTTTCTGATTATATAAAAGCAATAGCTTATCCATGTAAAATATTCAGACTATATTGGAAAGAACATAGACCATGTTAAAACATAGAATCATCCTTAATCTTAATATTGAGAATAATTTCTAATATTTGGCATATTTCTGTCCACAATAATCAGCTTTATGATTAGGTATAGCTTAAATAAGTTTGAAGACCTAGCTAATGGATAAATGCCTAAAAACAGATGAAAAGTCAAAACTGGTATAGAGACAAAATACTATAGAATTTTAACATGTCAATAGGTATTACATAATTTGAAGTGATAAAGATCCATCCTTCTCATGAAACTTCAGGCACAGACTGTTTAATTGATATTAGATGGTTTTATCAGAATTTTGTATCAAATCTTTAGTGAATATTAACTTTTATCTCAAATATTTGGGAAATAGAAAAAGGACAAAGTTTGGGAAATAGAAAAAGGAAAAGTGAGGGTTAGAAGGTGTGGTGAAATATATATATGTTTTAATCCTCACCTGAGGATATGTTAGAAATTCATGCATTGGGGGGCTCCTGTGATTGACTGCCCCAAAGAGGTAGCCCCTGCTCACCCATCTAGACTCCTCAATGAATTGCCCAGAGAGGTACGCTTGAGCCAGGGGTCCTGCCTCTGCACATGTGGAGCTGGGAGGTAGGACCTCGAGGACCCCCAAGTAGGCCTTGCTGCATGGAGTTGGGAGGAGGCAGGACCCCCAGGCATGTCTTGCCACACACCCCTCCTCCCAGCTCCACGCAAGGAGCTTAAAGGTGGTGGGACTCTCAGGCAGACTCCACCCACCTGCGCATCCACTGTGTGTACAACCTTCTTGTGATGGCATGAGTGCATCAATGCATGATGACCACTTAGGCTTTTATTAGTAAGGAGAGAAGAAAGGGGAGCGAGAAACATCAATTATTTGCCTTCTACACACATCCTGACCTGGGATCAAATCCACAACCCAGGTATGTGGCTGACCCATAACTGAACCCCCAACTTTTTGGTGCACAGGATGATGTTCAAACCACCTGAGCCACCAGCCAGGGAGGTTTCCCCCCCAAACTTTATTTTTTACTGTTGACACTATTTCAGATGTCACCATCCCCTATCCCCCCATTTCCCACCTCTACCCAGTCCACCCCTCCTTCCCTTTGGCCATCACCACACTGATGTCTGTCTATGGGTTATGCAGATATGTTCTTTGGCTAATCTCTTCACCTTCTTGTTCTCAGTTACTCACTACTCTCCTGGTCCTGCCTCCTGCAAGAAGGTTACATTTGCCTTTTTTTTTTGCCATGTGATTTACAAAGCTTTCCTCTGGAAGGGTGGAAACTTTCTGCCCTATTGTCATCAGATTTTACCATATGATGCATTGGCCAATGGATATGAAAGGACTTGAGTGTGCCAGCTCTGAGTAGAAGCTTTAATAGCCATTTGTGTGGGTTTGCTGGCTTCCTCATGCTTTCCCTCTGCTACAAGAATGGCATGTTCCTAATTAGTGCTGCTTCTTCAGTTTGGATCCCAGAATAAGAAAACATACAGAGCAGAGCTGTAGCCAAAAGGTATTCAACATGTTACATGAGCGAGAAATACATTTTTGTTGTTGTTGTAAATCACTAAGATTTGGGTGTTGGTTGTTATCATAGCATTAGCTTAATGAGAACTGATTAATACAGAAGGTAAGAGATAAAATTGTCTTCATGTGCACAAGATATGAGCATTTATCTAGAAAGAACAATAGAATCAAGACACTTATTAGAACCAGTACAAGAACTGAGTAAGATTGTTCCATATAAGATCAACCCCTCTTTTTTTTAGCACCATCAACTAGAAAATATAATAAATCTTAATATATAAAAACCCAGGGTCTGTAACGGCTGAATGGATGACTGGCCCATCCCCCAGTCCTCAGGCTCCATTGATCAGAGGATGTCTAACATCCAGAACCTGAGTGAGTGGCGTGGTGGGGAGTGGTGAGCAGCTGGAAGACACGCCTCTTGGTCCCTCCTCCTGGCCCTCAGATTCCAATCAATCAGTGGCAGAGGCAGGGCGGATCTGGGAACTGGCTTCCTTTTAGTCATTCTGCAGGTACAATCTCCAGAGGACAGGGCAGGCATCAATGGACCAGTGCCACCTGCACGATCTCTACAGCGCTGCTGGCCTCCTGCAACTCTGCCTCAGGCACTGCAGCTGCTTCCCCTCCTTAGATGCTCCACAAGGAAGAACGGATACTGCCAGGAGCGCCAGGGGTGACCAGTGGTGACTGACTGCTCTCCCTGTACTTCCTCCAGGTCACTTGAGCCAGCCCCCACCTGTCCCGCTCCAGATGAAGTGTGATCACTGCACATGGAACAAATGTAGTAAAAAACAAAACAAAAAAACCCCACAAGCTGATGACCAAGAGAATGCCGCAGTCAATGTCCTGAGTTTGGCTCAGGAGAACGGAGAGAAGGGAGAATTCCATAAGGAGGCCAATGCCAAGATATTTCTGAGTGACTGCCTGGTGTGTGACAGTTGTGTGATCACATAGAAGGAGCTATCCCTGCACCTTCATTATTACATTTCCTGACAAAGTGCTCTAAAAAGACCACATAATCCCAATCTCTCTCACTTTGTAACTTCAAAATAAAGTGATTTTTTATAAAAATATATTTTATTGATTTTTTTTTACAGAGAGGAAAGGAGAGGAATAGAGAGCTAGAAACATCGATGAGAGAGAATCATCAATCAGCTGCCTCTTGCACACCTCCCACCGGGGACGTGCCCACAACACAGGTACATGCCCTTCACCGGAATCGAACCCGGGACCCTTCAGTCTGCAGGCTGACGCTCTATCCACTGAGCCAAACTGGTTTCAGCAAAATAAAGTGATTTTTATCCTCAATAGAGAAACCCTTAGGCTGGAGAGGAACATGCAGCTGTGGGTGGAAAACAGGTTACTATTTTGGTATGGACTGGTTGTTATTGTTGCTGTAGTTGTTTTCTAACCATCTTGCCTGCTTGTGATTAAGATGATAATGTTATACCATGCTGACGTTCTGCTTTGAAAAATAATGTAAATAGATATTTTCAACACTTGCACCTTTTTTTGTACAACAAATAATTACCTTTCTATACCTGTTCGCTTGATAGGGCAATAGAGTCAAAGCTATTTCCTCTTATATTTTTATTCTTCCATAGCAGAAAGGTAGGTATGCAAACAACTGAAAAGTGTGTGTCCCTGTCAAATAAGAAAAGCAGGTGTGCGGGGGTGTGGGGGGGTGTTGTCTCTCAGCCTGGCCTGCACCCTCTCTAATCTAGGACATCCCTCTCACAATCTGGGACTGCTGGCTCCTAACTGCTCACCTGCCTGCTGCCTGATCACCCCTAACTGCCTCTGACTGCCAGCCTAATTGCCCCCTAACTGCTTGCTCTCCTACACTAGCCTTATCTTGCCCCAAACTGCTTGCTCCCCTGCCAGCATGATTGTCTCTTACTGCCTCTGCCTCAGACCCCACCACCACTGCTTTGTCGGGAAGGAAGTCGGATGTCTGGAAGATATCCGGTCAACCCAGTCTTTTTAACGTATTACCCTTTAATCAATATAGATATTTAAAATCTTACCATTTTTTACTTCAAAAGATTAATTGAAAATGAAATAATCTCAATCCTACGTGGACATGATCATAATTTACCACGAAGAAAAGGAAAGCATAAAACAAATATAGTTACCATAATAATATTAAAAAATGCCACCAAATGCCACTTGTTATCCAAAGGTCCTGATCCTAAGGTCCCTTTTCACTTAAAAAGGAAGATTAGTGAGAGTACGAGGGGGTTAAAGATAATCTAGGACCAACTGAGAGCTCCTCTTTGTAATAGACATGTTAATGTAGAATTGAAGAGGGAATTACGCTGTGGAAGGCTACTTACTATTTCTCGATGCCCTTGCTACTTACAAACATGCCTTGTATCACCCAGGCTTTGGGGACCATTGATCTAAACCGGCTGGAGCAACTAGTATCTCCCAAGATAATACTAGCTACTAGAATTGGCAAAGTAAATCATAGAAGTTCACAGTTTTGGTCATAATTCTTTATAACGATCACCCAGGTGACCATGCATCCCAGTAAAATCCCAGCCCAACTTTACACTATTGTCCATGCATCATTACGAATCACATTCCCTTTTACATCCCAACGTGTCCTGGTTTGGGACAATCCACTCTGTAGTGACCAATTGGATTCCTGAGCATCCAATTCTGCACCTGGCTCTGTAATGACTGGAAATACAAAGGTGAGTGAGGTAGTTCCCAGCCCATGAAAACTCAGGAATGGAAGATCAGGGCAAGGAGGGGAAGGGAACCACTTAATGACAACAAAGTGAGGAGAGTCACACAGAGGTCTATGCCAGGTGCTGCTGGGATCACAGGGAAGGAGGGCAGATGAATCAGAGGAACACCAGGTTCCTCAGGGAAAGGGGCAGCTGATCAGTGAGGTCAGACAACAATCAGCTTCAGAGAGGCAGGTAGGTCTTTCCCCTTTACAACAATGGGTTCATTTGTGTTTCTACGTGTGTAGGGAAGTGGTGTGGTGAGGACCAAAGTGGGGAAAACACAGTTTCTGGCTCTTATGTCTTCAGTGGTTATAGCAGACGATGCCCTACCTGGTGAGTCTTGAAATATGTAGAGACAGATAAAGATATTCTCCACAATTTACTGGTTTTAAATCGGATCATACTATTTCCTTGCTTAAACCCTTCATGGATTGGTCACTGTTCTCAGAATAAACTGCACACTCCTCCCATGGCCCACAAGCTCTGCCCTTCATCTGCAGCCACTCCTCCTGCTGCTCTCACACCAGCTCACTACACTTTGGCCATCTTGATCAAGTTCGTTCCCACTTGAGCTCTTTTCTGGAGCTCTGCTGTCCCCTCTGCCTGGAGCACGGCTCCCCCAGTGATGTAAAAGTCTGACTTCCATACAGGGAAAGCCCACCTGAGGAGGACACCGGCACAGAGGGAAGTGAGCAAAGCCAAGAGGCCAGGGGAGGTGACTCCTGCTGATGTCATAGACACCCAGGCCATCAGCTGCCTGACAATGGAGACCTCTGCCTGCTTCGCCCACTGATGTCTCGGTGCCTGGAACCCGCCCTGCAACCTGGGCGCTGGCCTTTTCTGGAACCACACCTGTTCCTGTTGGAGTTCCCCTTAGAAAGTCCACGTACTAGTACCACTACACACTTCTCAAACTATAGGATGCACAGACCCAGTTCTGTGCAGAGAAAAGAAAAACAAAGTGCCCAATACATCTTTCTGGAACATCAAGTTTACTATAAAACTTGAGAGAACAAAATATTTAATGAGCAGTTCACAAACATGGGAGCAAAGGAGCAGGGGAGGGAAGGGACTCAGGGGAGGGAAGGGACCCAGGGAAAAGTTCGGAGTCTGGTCTCATTCAGGTGGGAGCTGAGAGATGGATCCTCAGCGAGGGCAGCCTCTCTTCTTGACCTCTGGGGGTTCCAGGCAGTCCTACAAGCTCAGCAGGCATTGTGCTTCTGAAGATCAAGGCGCTGCTGGATATTCACTGGTGTGGATCCTGTGAAGAGAAAGCCGACAGTTTACACACCTCCCATTGTCCACTGGACCAACTCCTCTCCCCCTGCACACCCAGCGTGTACTTCCGGCACCGCTCTCACCTGCAGCCTCTGGTTCATCTCCCACACCACATGGCCGGCCTTCCTGGAGCTCCGCACCTTCAGGTTGACTGTGGTCCCGCCTTAGCCATCCACAATTTTAAAAATCACGCTGGTTTGATTTTTGATCTTTTGAAACTTTCCTTCTCGGTGGATGGCCCACAACATGTGAACTTTAAGAAAAACTGGAAGGCCCTCCTAGCCATCACTTGCCAATTCAGGCTGCTTTCATAGGTGGCACGCTCTGAATCCCCACCTCTGCTGGGGCTGGGGCTAGGGCTGGGGCTGCTGCCGCTCTGGCTCCGGGTGGAGGGGGAGCCCGCAGAGCCCAGCTGGACGTATGCCCTGGGGGTGTCTGTGCTGTGCTCTGGGGTAGTGGTGCTCATGGTTTCCAGGTAGGATGGGGGAGTGGGCACACACAACCTCAGGCAGTTTGGGGGAATGGAAGGCTTTTCGGTCTTATTATCCTCTTCGCTTAAGGACAAGCTACTGGTGTCAGGGGAGAGATAGGACTTTACCCTGATGGTGCGGCCAGGCATCTTGGTCTTCATCATTCTGAGGATCAGGTACGTGCCCATCACTCTGTCAAATTTTCTTTGTGTTACCGACTCCTGGATGTCGTCCTGCTTAAAGCCGAGACTCTGCATCTTTTCTGTTACCTGGGGGTCCAACTCACCCAAGGGCTGCTCGATGTATGGCCTTAGCATCTCCTCCTGGCCCTTGTTGAGCCAGGGGTCCTTCATTACTTCTTCCAGGGTCGGTCTTTCGCTAGGGTCGATAGTGAGTAATTTTCTTAAGAGAATTTTAACCTCCCTTGACATAAAGTATGGTACATAGAAATGTCCACTTAGTATGTGCTTCTTCACGTGCACAATGCTGTCCCCCTCAAACGGCACCACCCCTGTCAGCATCCTGTACAAGACCACCCCCAGGCTCCATACGTCAGTTTTGCGGCCATCATAGGTATGACGCTGCAAGATCTCTGGGGCCGAATAGCAGACGGTGCCACAGAAGGTGTTCTGTTTAAAGTCGCTCACTTCCTTACTGAAGCCAAAGTCTGCTAATTTAATGGTCATATCGCTGTCTACGAGAATGTTGCCTGGCTTCAGGTCCCTGTGGATGATGCCCTTCTGGTGGCAGTACTCGACTGCGGATACTACTTGCCGGAACACAGTGCGGGCTTCTCTCTCATTCATTTGGCCGTAGTTCTGCAAGTGCTCAAGTAAGTCCCCTCCGCTCACATGCTCCATAGCGAGAAAAATCCTGTCCTTGGTGGCAATCACCTCAAATAACTTTGTGATATTGGGGTGATTTAAGCTCTTGAAACAATGGACCTCTTGAAAAAATTTGGAGACGCCATGCGTACTAATGGCTTTTATAACCACCTGTGCCCCGGTCAGCAAATGCCGAGCCAACCACACCTCCGAAGAGGATCCCTTTCCGATGCTCTTCAGGAGGAAATACTCGCCAATAGAGCACTCCTTGTAGGCAGAGTGGGGTGTAAAAGCCTTAAACATGGCACCTTCAAAATAACACCAAAAAAGTAACAAAATAAAACAAAACCAAAATAAAAAGAATAAAAAAGAAAAGGAAAAAAGTAAACTTAAATACAAAAAAATAAAATAAAAATGGAAAAAAGAAAGCCAAAGCAAGCTAGGCCAAAATGCCAAAACAAGCTAGGGAGTCCAAGTCCACAGGTCACACAAATCAGCTTCCTGGGCTATAATGGACAAAAACCTCAGCCTGGTCTTATATAGGAGTGGTTAGCAGTTGCATCATAGTGGCACCTTATGAGGTCAAATCAAGAAATGGATCAATCACGGCTGGGGTGTGGTTTGCAATTCCATCACAATGGTGCCTCATAAATCAGAGCAAGAAATGGACCAATCATGGCTGGGTTTTCTAAGTGGTTTTCTAAGTTTTTGGTCTCATCACCCTTATGCTCTGGGAAACACTAAAAGACAACCCCCAAAGAGCTTTTTGTTTATGTGGGAAATTAAATATTTATATTTACTTTATTATAGACAAAAATCTGTAATATGCAAACGTACAAACACATGCAAAGAAAAGTCGCACTGATTCTCATGCTCCAGGTCTCAGTTCAGATATCACCTGCTTAGAGAGGACATCCCTGATCCATCCATTCCTATCTGCCTCACCCAGGTTTGTCATTTTGGTAGCACTGACCACACTGTGGCTGATTCTTGTTTACTGACAGTCCTTCCCATGAAGGGAGGAGCATGACTATAGATACATATTCCCTGCCTCTACTAGCACCGTGAGTGGCAACAAAACAAGTATTTAGTATTTTCTCTCTGGATTAACAGAAGAGTTTGGGAAAACTTATTTCATTAAAGTGATTTATAAAAAGATCTTTAAAAAACTCAGCTTTGGGGGCAGATAAGATAGGACAGAGAAGGGCTGAAGTTGGGTTTCCAGGTATGTGTGTACTCAGTCAGGCTGAGGAAAGTCCATTGTTGGAGCCTTGCTGTAAAGATTAAAGAAGGCGATGTGTCCCTCCAATGGTACTTGCTAAGGATGCAGTACATTTAAATCCAGCTACAGGTATTTTTACATCTTAAATATCCATTTCCAGATGACACAAAGGACTTCTCAGGTGACCCTGAGTAGGCCATTTACATAAATGTCTGTGCTACTTAAATGAACCATCTCTGTGGACAAGTCTACAGTATCCATCCACAGAGATGGATAATGAGACTTGTCTATTTGCATTTATAAACACTGAAATATCTGGATGAAAGAATTTCTGCTGAGGTAAAAAATACATGGGGGGGGGGGGCAAATTCTTCCCTTTATGGAAGCAGAGAGGGACCAGGCAGGCTTGAGGACATTTAGGGGAAGCCTCTGGCATATTATGTTTCAAACTAACTACTTTTAGTACATTGGGTGTTTTAACCACATGTCTAACTTATTATTCTAGTAATAACTTTCCTTTAACATTTCCCTCCTAAAGTCTCAGCTCTGTGTATAGGGAATCTTTAGAGGGAGCCTGTGAGCTTTTAGATTGTTATTTTTATCTACATCAGTGACACTCAGCTCCTAAGCATGACTGTCTCTGATGCTGAGCTGATTGGGACCCAAATGGGGACATCTCATCAATTCTAGACAGCTGTTCACAAGTTCCAGTCAGAGATTAGAATAAGCTCAGAAAGGAGGACAGGGAAATTTTCAAAAGAAGCTGCCAGTCTTTAAGAATGGCATTAATAGTTACTTAAGAAATAATAGCAGAATAGAATATTTTCTTAGCATAATGATCTCTTTCAGCAAGGTAAATACAGACTCAAAGATAAGACTTTTAATGTGCCCAACCAGTGTGGCTCAGTGGTTGAGCCGTCAACCTATGAACCAAGAAGTCACAGTTGGATTCCAGGTCAGAGCACATGTCTGGGTTTTGGGTGGGTCCCCAGAAGGGGGGCATGCATGGGATCACCAATCAATGATTCTTGCTCATCATTAATGTTTTTATCTCCCCGTCTCTTCCTCTCTGAATAAAGAGAGGAAATTTTTTCAATAGAAACACATTAAAAAATACATTTGATGTAAAAGTGTCAAGGGAAAAACCAAGCTAAAAAAAGAAACAGGCAATCATCTTTTTCAACCTACTAGTACTCTATCAATTAAATGCTTGTGATTGTGCCCAAGTGAGCATATAGCTTTTTTATGCTTTTCTTGACCTTGCAATTTGCTTAGTTTGGGAGGGAGGTGGGCAATAAGTAATTTTACTACTTGTTCTCAGAAGTAAGAAGGATTTTTGCTTTACTGAGCCTGGCTCTTCCTGAATGAGGAGTGAGCTCCTTGACCCTTTCCCTGGATCAAGACAAGTCCTAGGAACTGCTCCTTCAGACCCTGATGCTCTTCTCTGTTCATCATATCTCCTGGGATTTTCTTTACCTGCTTCAGAGGCCATGCAAGGTTGCATTCTTCTCAAGTCCAGTCCTGCATGTGTCCATGAGCGGAACACCAGCGCATTACTGGGTATTTCCTAGACCTCAGCCAAGGTTCTGGTTAGATGAATACCACACATGGAGCCACAGGAGAGGTTGCCCTTAGTGCTACCCTTAGTATTTAGGATTTCTTCTTGTCTCCTCGTACATGAACTGTGTGAAAGCTGTGGGGCCATTCTACTCATTGGCCACTGAGTGCCCTAGCTCGTATTTCCTCTTTTTGTGCCAAAGTTTTCTTAGTTTTTGAACTAGTTATCTTAACGCATGCCTATAATTCTATGCTGGCTGGAAAGATGGAATTCAAAGGCCTTAGGGACTGACTTGTAAACTGCCCCTCTGACTCATCACTTTGACAATATAGTGTTGAACATTATAACATGACAGAAAACAGTTGAACCACTAAATGACTTTGGACAAGGCATCCTAAACAGAGACTAAGGTGCTACCAAAAAATGCTTGGAATTTCACATTAAGTGGCTTTTGGTGACAGGGCACCTTTGTGTTCTGTTTGATTGGAAAGAGTCCAATGATTTTGACTTTAAAGAAAGCAACTCAGGGGACCAGCACCTTTACCTACTCAGCCAACATCCAATTTTAATTGAACAACAACTAAGTGCAAAGCATGTTACATTACACATGCTAAGAAAACACATCTTGCTCTTCAAGGGAAGGCACACTTTTTAAAAATTTAATAAATCTTTATTGCTCAGATTATTACAGTTGTTTCTTCTCCCCCCCCCCCCCAAGCTCCCTTCCACCCGGTTCCCACCCCATCCTCTGCCCTTACCTCCCCCCATTGTCCTCATCCATAAGTGTACGATTTTAGTCTAATCTCTTCCTGCACCCCCTGATACCCCTTTCCCCCTGATAATTATCAATCCAAATGATGAATTCGAACAAATGGAAATACTCATTTATTTTCAGTCAGTTCTGTAAGCACAAAGCAAATAGACAGGTGTGGGATGTAAAAGGGTGCTCATTACAAGGTCTACAAATAGGCACATCTTTGCATCTACTAGCTACCAGTTCTGTCAATTGTCTCAGAGTCACCTACATATAAAAATGTCATCAAAAATCCTGCAGGTTTTGTAGAAGAGAAATAAGATGTACCATTTGTTTACTGTGACACTGATCAGGCAGCATTTATGTTCATGTCTAACCTGGTAATCTGTTGATTATTCTCATGATATGCTTAGTATCTTCTATTCTCACAAAGTTTACAGGGAGGAGTGTGATCTGGTTAAGAGCAGGGTTTGAGACAGAGACTTGAGTTTGAGTCCAGTTTCATCACTTACCTACTTACAATCCTCTCTTTGCAGGTAAATGACTAAATCTTGCTTCCATTTTCTTATCTCTAAAATAGATATCACTGAATTCATATAGCTGTGCAGGGGAATGAGATCAAGTGTAAAAAATATATGTCTGCACTCAGCTGGTCAGCAGTTGAGCACTGAAGTATGAACCAGGAGGTCACTGTTCAATTCTAGTCAGGGCATATGCCAGGGTTGTGGGCTCAACCCCTAGTAGGGGAGGGGGTGCAGGGAGCAGCCAATCAATGACTCTCTCTCATCATTGATGTTTCTATCTCTCTTTCCCTCTCCCTTCCTCTCTGAAATCAATAAAAATATATTTAAAATGTATATCTTTAGAAAGCATAGAAGGAACATGAATGTTCAAGAAACATGAATAGCCGAGACCGGTTTGGCTCAGTGGATAGAGCGTAGGCCTGCGGACTGAAAGGTCCCAGGTTCGATTCCGGTCAAGGGCATGTACCTTGGTTGCGGGCACATCCCCAGTAGGGGGTGTGCAAGAGGCAGCTGATCGATGATTCTCTCTCATCGATGTTTCTAACTCTCTGTTCTTCTCTCTTCCTCTCTGTAAAAAATAAAATATATTTAAAAAAAAAGAAACATGAATAATTTTCCTATCCCTCCCACCCCCACCACTTGAAAATTTGAGTGTGTCAGTCAGTGAATGAGGACACAAAGACTTAACAATTGTGACCTCTTTCTCCTATGATTGTGCATATTGGACTTAAAGTTCATTTCAGTTTCATGGCAGCTATATTATTTCTTGTGGTGTTTACTGTTTTAATCACACTACACATTGGTTCTATATTTAACCATACTAGATACTGACTCCCCAACTGATTGAAAGGTTCTTGGGCATGAGACCTGTTAGAATATTTTGTACATGCACTTTTAAGGTATATTTAAAGTGTTCAGTATGTATTTTTCTAATGATTAACTTGAATAACATAATAAATGCCTATGATTAAACCATGGTATCTCTCTACTTATTTGCTAGTTTTTGAAGCCAGGCACTACAGTGTACAGGTACTCAGTGAAGGTCCAGTGTATGTAGGACACTGTCTTTGTACAGCATTTCTCCCAGCCTCATTGGCCATTGTGTCATGATCCTACTCATTTTAGCATTCCTGGATGCAGCACTGTGTCCTGTTGGACATAAAAATATCCTACATACATTTGATGCATAGAAGAATATATAAACATTGATGAAATGGAAACACTTGAGTATAGGTCTATGAATTAAATGGATGCATATATAGTCAAGGGGAAAATATGTTTACAGATGGTATAAATAGCTCAGGCAATCTAGGCCTTTTGTAGCTCTTTCAGCTTGGGGTGGGTATGGGCCAAATACTGCCTCATGATAAGCTGACTCCCAAAAGACTGACAAGAAAATATGTCTACACCATTGTTGCTGATTACTCCATGGGATAAAGAGAGAGAAATGGTTGTTTAAAGTTATTTTAGGATCTGTAAACTTATTTATCTTAGTGGGACAAGGGAAAGCGAAAAATGTAGGAAAAACAATGAATACTATGCCAATGAACTGATGACACTTTTCATGTCCTAAGAGATAATCTTTAAAAGCAGAACATGAATTGAAGAATACATTTGCTAGCAGCTAATCTTGCTAATTTCTTTCTTTGGTATAATAAACTTTCATGTACTAACAGACTAGTGCTGACTATGCCAGGTACTTTGTTTGGGAACAAGGAGATAGAAATGAATCAATTATAGTCCTTGTCCTTAAAGAATATGTAATTTTGAACTTATTCTTGAAACAAATACTCACTAAGTGAGAAAGAAAGAGGTAGAAAGATAGAGGGAAAGAGAGAGAGAAATACTGTCTAAAATTTGAAAGTGTGCATATACAAAGGTAATCTTGATGATTAGTCAGAACATTTCATCTCAGTATGTGGACACTAGGATTTATTTTAAAAAAACTTGCACATGGCATTTCACATTAGCCACTACTCCATTTGCCAAAACAGACTACACATCATAGACCTGGATTCTGGTCAGAGTTCTTCAGCTGATAGCTGAGTGGCCTTGGGCTAATCAAAACTTCTCTCTGAGCAAACTACCTCATATGACAAAAATAGAGTTGGCTTACCACAGGAGGATGTTGACAGAGAAAGCACTCTGCAAATGAGAAGTACCATAAGGTATGATGATATTCGTCACTAGAGAACCTTCTCAGCTAGATGTCCTCTAGTTTTCCCAGTTGCCCATCTTGCATATCTAGTAGACAAAGAGATCTTAATCTAAGCCCATAGCTTAATGGTGACTTCCAAGTTAGGATACTAGTTAAGATCACTTGGGTTTGGGGGTATGTGTGTGTGCATTTTTCTAGTTCCACAGTTTTCATCATATTCTCAAAGGGATCAACAGGGGCAGAAGAGACTAAGAGCTGCCGGTTTAGACAGAGTACTTTTGTGGGATACAGAAGGCGCCTTATTTATCTTTGTATCTCAATACATATGTCATAGCACTCTGCACAGAGTAGAGGCTCCCAAATTTGTTACATTAATAAATATAAAGTCTGGCTGGTGTAGCTCAGTGGTTGAGCATCAACCTAAGAACTAGTAGGTCACCAGTTCAATTTCCAGTCAGAGCACATGCCTGGGTTATGGGCTCGATTCCTGATCCCCAGCATGTGGTGACTAGGGAGTGAGCATACAGCCAATCAATGATGTTTCTCCCTCATTGATGTTTCTCTCTCTCTATCCCTTTCCCTTCCTCTCTCCCTAAAATATATATAAATGGGGATGTCTAATGATGACAAATATTAACATCTAAAACTAGTCCAACTTCATCTTAAGGATGTAGTATTGAATTCTAATGAATTGGTTTCATCCTAGGGATGAGGTATCAATTTCTGTCACTGGTTGTCAAATAGGAAGAGGTGCCAAATTTAGGAAGCCTGGCAACTGCCCAGCTTTAAGCAATTTTTTTAGAAGCCTCTTATTTTCAACCAACTAGGGATGCTCTTTCTCTCTTCTTGGGTTTTGTTTGTCTGATTGTCAAGGTTGAAGGCTGCTCAGTCATGCAGGCCTCCTCAAGTCCCCTGCAAACACGAGGGAAGGATCTGGTGAACATGTGCCCCTGAGAAACCACAATCGAAAAACAGACGCATGCTGGGAGTAGACACAAGCTTCCAGCAATATGCTTGTATCTGCTCTGGCTAGATGTTTCTTACAGAAATGCAAGCCTACTAATACAAAAACCTTCCTGACACAATTACCTGAAATTGTGATGTTTAGATTCATGCCTCCTACAGAACAACAATGGAAACAGGTGAGGTGCTTAGCTTGTCAAACTGTGTCACAACTAGAGGTAACAGTACACGGTTATCCATGATGTCATATAATATTGAAACACTGGGAAATGACCTCAAACAGTACATTTAGGAGGCTGGTTTCTATGATGGTAAATTCATGCAAATTAATTAAAGCTTTGAAAAATTAGTTATTCTGTTTGACAAATTTTAAAAGAAAATGGAAGCTAAAGTCAGTACTGTATATGGGCATTTGGTTTCTGTTGCCATTGAACTCTCACCACAATAATCCTCATAGAGTAAGTCCCAAAGAGAGTTTGTTAATGAACCACAAAACTCATTTTCCATGATTCCAAGGATTGTCAGACCCGTTAGGCAAGACCAGACTGAAATATTGGAAACAAAAGTATAAGGTAATTCTAAAAGGCCTTGATTTCTGTGTTCAAACATAATTTTACTAGCAGAGTACACTATGATCATTTCTCCCCAAGACAGCCTTTGGATGAGCACGAACCACTGGTAGCTAGAATTCAAACCTGGCCTTGGTATGCAATCTTGACTATTTTAAGCTCCCTGATTCCTCATGTGCTTTTATCAACCTTTCTCCAACCTGCAACTATTTGAATTATCTGGTACATGATCAAAAATGCATTCCCAGCTCTATTGTACCAGTCAGCAGTGGCTGACGGGGCCTTCCTGTATTGTTTCTCTCTAAGCGTCTGAGAATATTGTACTCTCTATCCTATCTAGTTGGAGCTGTTCCAAATTCCACAGGTTGTTTCACTGTGGGGAGGTGGAGAGGGAAGGGAAAATGAAGGGAAGGTTACTGCTGCTGACTGTCCAGAGCGTGTAACATAACACTCAATTAGTCCCTGCTAATGTACTTAAACATTTGTTTATTGTAATTTATCTCTGGCACATTATGAGGTTCTTAATGATGCTAGAGAGGAGTAATTGTTGTTTCTGTGATTAAGTTGAAATGAACACAGACGAACAGTTAACGAGACATGGTATTTATATGACACTCATAAGTCGAATAAATAGATTTTTCTTCTTTGAATGCTAACCAGAGGCGCATGATTCATTTATGGTGTTTATGTGACTGAATGAATGCTGATTCTGTATGCAGAATTAGCAAAGAGTTGACTCATAAGAAGAATACTAGAGGCCCGGTGCATGAAATTCATGCACGGGGGGCAGGGGGGGGGGTGTCCCTCAGCCCAGCCTGCACCCTGTCCAGTCTGGGACCCCTTGAGGGATGCCCAACTGCCCATTTAGGCCCAATCCCCACAGGCATTTGGACATCCCCCTCAGCAATCCAGGACTGCTGGCTCCCAACCACTCGCCTACCTGCCTGTCTGATTCCTCTAACCACTTCTGCCTGCCAGCCTGATCACTCTCTAACCACTGTCCTGGCAGCCTGACTGATGGCTAACTGCTCCCCTACCAGCCTTATTGCCCCTAACTGTCCTCCCCTGCTGGCCCAGTTGCCCCTGTCTTCCCCTCTAGGCATGATCACCCCCAACTGCCCTCCCTTACAGGCCTGGTCATCCCTAACTGCCCTCCCCTGCTGGTCTGGTCACCCCCAATTGCCTTCCCCTGCAAGCCTGGTCCCCTCTAATTGCCCTCCCCTGCAGGTCTTGTCCCACCCAACTGCCCTTCCCTGTAGGCTTGGTCCTCCCCAACTGCCCTCCCCTGCAACCCTGGTCTTCCCCCCCCCCCCAACTCCCCTCCCTGTAGGCCTGGTCCCCCCTAACTGTCCCAGCCACAGGTCTTGTCCCACCCAACTACCCTCACCTGTAGGCTTAGTCTTCCCCAACTGCCCTCCCCTGTAGGCCTTGGTCCCACCCAATTGCCCTCCCCTACTGGCCTGATCTCCCACGACTTCCCTCACCTGTTAGCCATCTTGTGATGGCCATCTTTGACCACATGGAGGTGGCCATCTTGTATGTTGGAGTGATGGTCAATTTTCACATTACCTCTTTATTATATTGTATTGTTAATTCTACTTCCCATTTATCAGAACAGCCTGACTTGAAGAAAAACAAAAATGCACTCTGGAAGTTAAATTGACAATATTTCCATTCCCTGACAGAAGCATACATTCTCCCATGCATATCCATTCACCCAACCATCCATCCATGCAATGTTTATTACAAGCCAAAGAGTTGCCAGGTTATGTGCATGAGGCTGAGTTCTGTTTACTGAGTTCAGTAAAAAAAAAAAGAGAGCCAGCCTCTCTCTGTTCTCACAGGGTTTACAAAAACCTTGAGTAGAAACTGCCATTGATAAGGAGTGGCTGTATATTTGCCAACTCAGTCGAGAGCTCTGAAGGAAAAGAATAGGTTCTATAAGGATGTATAAGATAAGAGTGTAATATAACCTGGGAGGGTCAGGGTAGGCTTTGTGCATAAGTGGTGTTTAAATTAAGATAGGAAGGTGACGGGGAGTTAATTGGGTAGAAGACAGTTGTGATTGATGAGTGTGTGGTGTGTGAGTGAGTATGTGCGGGCAGTGTATGTGGTATAAGTTTTCCAGCAGTGAAAATTATATATATGAAGGCTCTAGGCAGGGCGGAAGATGAGGTGTGAAGGAATTGAAAAAAATAACAGGTGGCTGGACCACAGAGAAGCAAGGTCAAGTGACTGAGCATGAAATGAGGATAAATAGGGCCCAGAACATTCACAGCACTGTCAGCTATGGCAAGAAATAGATGATATGGCAAAACTTTGAAGAATTTGAAGCATGATGAACAATGCTCTTCTTCACCCAACCCCCACACATTATACACAAGGTAAATAAAAAGAAAACATATGTCCAAAATCCGATGGGGCACTATGTTATATTTTAGATACTCGTCTATTAATATTGTATCATATTCTTATTTAAGATTCTGTGCACAAGTATGACAGGAAAATTTCCCCAAGAGTTTTTTTTTTAAACATTCCCACCCTAGCCAGTTTGGCTCAGTGGATATAGTGTTGTCTCATGGACTGAAGGGTCCAGGGTTTGGTTCCCGTCAAGGGCGCATACCTTGGTTGCAGGCTCAATCCCTGCCCTGGTCGTGGTGCTTGCAGGAGGAAACCAATCAATGTGTCTCTCTCACATCGATGTTTCTCTCTCTCTCTCTCTCTCTCTCTCTCTCTCTCTCTCTCTCTCTCTCTGTCTCTCTCTCCATTGCTTCCACTCTCTCTAAAATCAATGGGAAAATATCCTCAGGTAAAGTATTAACAAAGAAATTTAAAAATATATATGAAACATTCCTTTAATTTTGTGAACTGTGCACCAAAGAACTCTTTTATGGAACCCTTTATGAAACTGAGACACATAAATGTATATGACCAGTTGGTCCTGGCCTGGTAGGTCAGTTGGCTAGAGCAGTGTCCTGATACACCAAAGGTGTGGGTTCAATCCCTGGTCAGGGCAAATACAAGAATCAACCAATGAATGCATAAATACGTGGAAAAACAAATTTATGATATTTTCTCTCTCTCTCTCTCTCTCTCTCTCTCTCTCTCTCTCTCTCTCTCGTCTCTTCCTCCCTCTTTCCCTCCTCCCCCCTCTCAAATTAATAAAAAAAGAAAAAAATTTATATGACCACTCTGCAGGCATCAAGAAGGTACAAGATTCCCAGCTGGAGCCATAAGACGGTAGCTCAGGGTGTAGTTTGGGCTTTTATTGTGTTTATAGAGCTAGTGGAACCTCACACTTATGGAGACAAATTGGAAAATCAATAGAAACTGGATCTGCTCCAACCTGAGTTAGATCAATGAGTGTGGGCATTTCTGAGACCCCTGGACAACATCTTTGATATCAGAGAGGCCACATATGCTCACCCTGTTATTTAAATCCCAAAGAGTTTTGATGATTAAGATGTGTTTTATGCGGCTACTTCCTTGCAGAAGCATGTGGCCTAAAAAGATACCACAGCCACTCAGTTGTTTTCATAAAAAATGTCCACCATGTGCAGACAGGTGCATCCACCCAAGTCAACATGTTACAGTCAAAAGAGGAAGCCTGAAGTGATGGAGTCACATGCTGTTTATTTAGTCATCCTAGCTTTATGACTTGGAAACATTAATAGGGAAATGCATCCGACAGGGAGTCAATAGTCCACTGTGAGGCAGGAAAGCACAACTTGGGTCTGGAGAGTGAAGACCTTCTGGAACTTGTGAATGAACCCCCTGTGAGCTCAACCAAAACATTCATGTCAAAGATGCAAAAAATGCAAATAAAGTCCATCATAGGGCAAGCTCAGGAGGGCTTAGATCTAGCCAATAAATTCTGAACAGGGAGGCTGAAGGGAAAAGGAAACTATGCTACATACATATATATGAAAATAATCTCCTTGGCTACTAGCTTTTGAAATGAAGATAATAAAACAGCAGCAGGTCTTCAAGGACAAAAACAAGAGAGGAATTTTATTTGTAATTTGTAAAACAATGGTGTCTGCCTTCAGCCACTAATCTCAGGAGAATCACTTTCAGAATCTAGACTAGAAGAACACCTACCTTGGAAATTACTTTTTATAAATATTCATTAAATGGCCCACAAAAGTCTGTAAGATATGGACGCCATTTGCCCCCAGGTAGGCAAGCCAATTGATGGTGGTTGTAAATATATGCGTGCCTCTGTGCTAGGCGCAGTGTGTGTGTGTGTGTGTGTGTGTGTGTGTGTGTGTGTGTGTGTGTGGTGTCTTATGGGGGTGGTGGTGGTAGTGAAAATAGGTACATTCATTCAGATGCAGGAAAGATAAGACTTTTTTTTCCTGACCATTTGTTTTGACAGAATGGATGAAACTGACTGTTGTGGTGTCATGGAAACCTAGCCATGGAAACCTTAAAGAAATATCAGGAGATTAAGGGAGGGAGCGTTGAAGGAGAGACTGCTACCAACTGATTCCTATAGGCACTATAAAAATAATCACCCTTACTCTCCTGTTTTCAGTGGGAGATTCTCATTACTTAGAAAATCATACTCACTGTTCTGCAGGTTTTCTGTGCAAAGTCACACACTGATCTTAAGTTGAATTGAATGGAATATCCAGTGTGGAGGGCTGAGGAAAGAAAGCATACCTTCTTATCTAGTGCCACCCCCTAGCCTCTATATCCCACATCAAATATATCAGCAAGTCCGATTGCTTTTATATCATAAATACGCCTTGAATTACTTCTCTTTTTTAAAATAAAATTTTTTTATTGATCTTAGAGAGAAAGGGAAAGATATATATGTTAATGATGAAAGAGAATCATTAATTAGCTGCCTTCTGCATAACCCCAATGGAGACTGAGACTGCAACTGGGCATGTGCTCTGACCAGGAATTGAACCATGACCTCTTGGTTCACAGGTCAATGCTGAATTACTGAACCACATCAGCCAGGCTTAAATTAGTTCTCTTTATTTCTGCCTTGAAGCTACAACCATTACTGCTCACCCCCTCCAAGTCAAATTCTTCTCCTGTATGCTTCTCCTGGCCCTCTATGCTTTTCTTTCACAACACCCCCACACTTTATGTTCATCTGTGTGATACTTCATTAGCTTGTTCTTCTATTCACTCACTCACTCACTCACTCACTCACTCACTCACACACTCACTCATTCAACAAATATTTATTTATCAGAAGCCTATTCTAGACCAAACACTGTTCCAGCCACAATTGATAGAGTAATGAGAAAATAGACAAGGTCCCTATTCCACATTGACCTTTGAATGGACAAAGACAGGGATAAGCGAATACGTAGTAAATAAGAACAGGGCTTAGTGTTCAGCTAACTGTCAATCCACTATTGTCTCACCACCCAGCGCGAGCTTTAACTACAAATCAGATCAAGCCAGTGCTCTGGCAAAAAATATTTCAATGACTTCCTATTGCTCTCAGTCTTAAATACAACTTCCCAATGTAACCTCAAGTTACGTTGAGTACAGAAGACAGAACTTTGGTCTGAATATATCATTGGGTGACCAAATAGATTTTCAGGTCAACTTTACGAAAAGCAAGTGAATTCTCAAAAGAATAGGTGTCTCATCCTAGCCTGTTTGGCTCAGTGGATAGAGTGCCTGGCCTGCTGACAGAAGGGTCCTGGGTTCGATTCTCATCAAGGGCACATACCACAGTTGTGATCCCTGGTCCTGGTTGGGATCACAACATGTGCGAGTCAACCAGTCGATGTATCTCTTTCTCCCTCCTTTCAACTCTCTCTAAAAATCAATGGAAAAATATCATCAGGTGAAGATTCACAACAACAAAAAGAATAGGAATATCCCCCAACCCCTTCATTTTCAACACCCATTCAGATAATCTGAGGTTGAATTTTGTTTAGTAGCAACATTTCCCTAAGTTTATTCTATTTTTTAAAAGATTATTTTCCTGTTTGTTAGCTCATCTCCTGTAAAACTACTAGATAATGAATTATTTAACCCCTCCCAGCCTCAGTTTCCTCATCTGTAAAATGGGAATGTTCATATTTTATTTCATACATTTGCTTTGAAGACCCCATAACCTAAAGGGCAAAATGCCTGCCACAATATGAATGTGCAATTATGGGCTCTTCTCTTGGAGCAAATGAAACAGCACTACATTTTATTGTTGTAAATAAATGTACTGACATCAGAATAAGAGAATGACACTGAAACAAAAATAACTTAATTGGTCACTCCACTGTAGGATAACCATCGGGGCAAGGAGGCTTCTGCAATCCAGGTCACCAGTAACTTGTCAGAGTGACAGAGCTGACACCAAGCCTTACTCCAGAGTAGGTATTTTTGTGTATTTAACCTTCTCTGGGCTGGTGATTATGCAACGTGTTTGTTCCCCGAGCACACATTGTTCTCATGTGGATGGCATGGCCACGAAAAATCCTACTTTAGAAGCTTCCTAGTTGCAAATGCCAGGCCATGTCACCTCCGAGGCATACAGGTTGGGCAGAGGAGCTGAAGGAATCCTGAGGTGGATACACATCTTCTCTTGCAGCCCCCGCTGAGGGAAAGGTGTGTGCATCTGTCAGAACGCGGCCTGAATGCAAGTCCTGCCCACCAGCCACCTCTGCTCTGCCTCACTCCTGCCAACCTGCTCTTTACCAGTAAATGATTGTATAACCTTACTGGCATTTTCTGAGAAAGAAAGAAAGAGAGAGAGAGAAAGAGAGAGAGAGAGAGAGAGAGAGAGAGAGAGAGAGAGAGAGAACAATATACAGCAAGAATAAAATATAGATCACTAGTCATTCCACCCTCTCCCTACCTTCAAATAACAATATAACTTTGATTGCCATTTGGTTATAGCCCTCCAGATTTTTTTTTCTGTTCCTCCGGATAGACATAGTAAGTAGGTAGGAGCATGGGCTATGGAATAATATTGCCTGGTTTAAATCCAGGCTGTGTCCCTTGGCAAGGGGGGCTGACGAAAATTATTTTTAGCTTCTTTATCTCAGTGTCGTCATATATAGAATAGAAATTTCTCCTGGAGGGTTGAGGTCAGTACATGTAAAAGAGAACAGTGCCGAGCACATAGTAGCCGCTCAATAAATTCTATCTGGATGTATGATTATATATAAATATTTAATTAGAAACACTTAGTTGTGTAACGTGAGAAAGAGGAGAAGAGTGTATCTGATTCACAGCTGATTCCCTAAAGCACATGGTAGGTAGTCAATAAACCTTTGTTAAATGAGTAAAAGAGTAAGCCACTGAATTAATTAATAAAAAAAAAACAACAACACACAAGTGGCTATATTATGAGAATGGGTAACTGTAGTATAAATGCAGGGCAGCCCAGTGGAAAATTACTGGCTGAGGCAAATCTTTAGGTGCTGGTGGTTTTTCTAGAATTATTGGTAAAACCTATTCTAAGTGCTTGAGAACACTTGGGAAGAGCAGAATCTCATGGAATCCCTCTGGAACGCTGGGAGTAAGGGAACTGGAGCAGCCAGGTCAGTAACTAAAGGTGGAGATGGTGTCTCTCCAAGCTGCTCAAACGCCACGCTCATATTTCTGAGGAAAGCTGAAGGTCTCCATTCTGGAGCCTGTCCTGTGCTTCTCCCCACCACCACAGAGGTTCCTGATCTCTAAATGCTAGACTGTCCTCCTGACTCCCCGAGTCTCATGGCCACTGCTACTGTGGTTATTAACAGTCTTGAAGACATAACAGAAACTGGCCGCTCACCTTGAGGTCTCTGAAAAACCTCTGCAGAATTTCTCCCGGCAAAATGCCCCATCTTACCTTCCAACTCAGAGCAGGGAAACCTTTCCCGCTAATGAGCAATTCTCAGTTCTCAGGGAGAGGCAGTGCTTGGGGCTTGGAAAGGACCCAAACACCAGTATTTTCAGTCATGGGGTTCTTCGAAGAGAGCAGTCTCAGGGGCTCGGAGAGGAGGTGTGAGGGAATGTGTGCGAGGGACGCTCGGCAGAGGCCTGGCATCACAGAGGGCAGTTTCACACCCGCTCATGGGGAGGCCTGTTTTCCACCCTGGTCGAATACCATGACATCACTCTTCCAGTTACAGGAAATCCAGAGTGCCAGCCTCAGCCACAGCAATTCCCTGAGATCCAACGCAAACATACCGCAGCTCCTCGGTCCTGGAGGCTGAGGACCATGAAGGAAAAGCCAGTTCCCAGCCTCCTTCTGCTGGGTGGAGAGACTGGGGGCGAATCCACCGGGCGGGTGAACACAGGGCAGCTTTCTGAGCGCATCCATGGCCTAACATCAGGGACACATGCTCCTTTTCCTTTCTTCCTTTGAAAAGAAACATTTTTTCCTGGCTGGTGTGGCTTAGTTGGCTAGTAGGTCACGGGTTCAATTCCCAGTCTGAGCTCATGTTCAGTGGGCTCCATCCCCATAGGGGGTGTGCAGAAGGCAGCCAATGCATGTTTTGCTCTACAATGATGTTGCTGTCTCTTCCTCTCTCTTCCTCTCTTTCTAAAAAATCAATAAAAATATTTTATATATATATATATATATATATATATATATATATATATATATATATATGAAACATTATTTGAATTCTATCCTTCCGTTTGACAGGCTACCAGGGCTGAAATCCCAGCTCTGCTGCTCACTAACTATAGGTCTTCAGCAAGTCCCACAAGCTTTCCAAGCTTCAGATTCTTCATCTGTAAAATGGGGATAATCATAGGATTGATCCTCATGGAGAATGTGAGAATTAAACGAGAGTGTTCACATATCGTCCTTAGCCCAGTACCCTGCCTTGTATTACACTCAATAAATGTTTTCTATTATAGTTGTTGGCAATGAGGATGGGCCGTCCATATTATTTTGGCTTTTATTGCCCTCTCTTCCTCAAATACTAAGCTTTTTTTCCAAAGTAAAGTTTAAATTTTTTTTTATTGATTTCAGAGAGGGGGAGAGAAAAATAGAAACATCAATGATAAGAGAGTCATTGATTGGCTGCCTCCTGCACCCCATCCCACTCCTGGGGATTAAACCCAAAGCCTGAGCATATGCCCTGACCAGGAATCAAACTGTGGCCTCCCAGTTCATAGGTCAATGCTCAATCACTGAGCCACACCAGCCAGGTTCCAAGTAAAGTTTTATTGAGGTAAAAATTTCACACATAAAGGGGCAGAAACCTCTGTTGATGAATGTTTACAAAGTAAACACTGTAACCACCACCTAGAGGTAGCACCGACCACTCTCAGAAGCTTCCTTGTGCCCCTTTAAGTACATCCCCACTATTCTGACTTCCATTGCTATGGATTAGTTTCTTAAAGTGAAATCACTGCCCTCACCACCACCTAAGTAAAAATATAGAACATTTTCAACAACCTAGATGGATCCCTACTCCACCCAAACTGAACTGCTCTTCTGACGTCTCTTTATAATAAGTTTTGGTTTTGAATTTGTATACATGGACTTAGGTCACACAGAATGTGCTCTTTTAAGACTGGCTTCTTTTACTGAACCATATGCTTGCTTGTGAGATTCATCCATGTTGTTGTGTGGAGCAGACATCCATTTCTTCCCACTGCTGCATAGTGTTCCATTCTATGAATATTCCACAATATATTTTTCATTTTATTGTTGATGAATATTTGTGTATGCTGCTATGAATTATTCTACAGGAATATATATGTTTCTGTTTCTTATATATTTGAGTGACATTGGCTATATCAGAGAGTATTTATGTGTTTATCATAGTAGATAATGCCAAACAATTTTCAATGCTGTACCAATTTACTTGCCAAGAGTACATGAGAGTTCCAGTTGATCTACAGTCTCACCATCACTTACAGCTTAAAGTTCCTTTTTAAAAAATTTAGCTATTCTGTTGGTATCTCACTGTGGTTATAACTTGTATTTCCCTAGTGTTTAAGATGCTGAGCCCTCATATTGGCCATTTTCATATCCTCTTTTTAAAAATAAATGTCAGACATAAAAACTAAGAACTATATGATTTCACTTGTATGTGTAATATAAAAATGAAATGTATGAACACAAACAGAAGTGTGGTGGTTGCCAGAGAGAGGGGATTAGGGGAAGAAGGGGGTCCTAATATGAAGTGACAGGAGAAGATTTGACTTTGTGTGGTAGACACATGGTCCAATATACAGATTTTACAACTTAGTAACCCACACATTAAACCTATATGTTCATGTTGACTAATGTCACCCCAATAAAATTTAAATTAAAAATATTTTTATTGATTTTAGAGAGGAACAGAGAGGGAGAGAGAGAGAGAAATATCAATGATGAGAGAGAATCATTGATCAGCTGCCTCCTGCACACTCCACATTGGGGATGAAGCCTGCAACCCGGGCATCCGCCCTGACTGGGAATTGAAACATGACCTCCTGGTTCATAAGTCAATGCTCAACCACTGAGCCACTCTTGTGGGGCTTCATATTCTTTTTTTGTGAAGTGCCTACTCAAGTTCTTTTGCCCATTTTCTACTGCACTAGCTGCCCTTTTCTTGCTGGTTTATGAGAGTTTTAAATATATATTATAGATACATATTTTGCTAGTGGTGTGAGGTAGGGGTCATGATTTACTTATTCTCCCCAAATGGAAATCCAACTGACTCAGCATTACTTGCTGTAAAGGCCATCTTTTCCTCGTTGCACAGTGATGACACTATTGTAAGAAACGTGGTGACCATATATGAGGGAATCATCTCTGGGCTTTATTTCATTGGTTTATTTGTCTGTTCTTATGTCATCACTGCATTTCTTAATTATTGTAGCTTTACAGTAAGACTTGGTAATGAAAGTCTCCCAGGTTTCTTCTTAAAGCTTATCTTCACTAACAACATGCCGATTTTTTTTCAGAGAGAGAGAGAGAGAGATAGAGAGAGAGAGAGAGAGAGAGAGAGAGAGAGAGAGAGAGGAGAGAGAGAGAGAGAGAGAGAGAGAGAGAGAGAGAGAGAGAGAGAAACCTGCTATGATTTTGATTCAGATTGCATTGAATCTATAGACTAATTAGGGGAGAAAAACATGGAGTCTTTTAATAAGCGAACATGGTAGAGCCCTTCATTTATTTAGGTCTTCTTTAATTTCTGTTTTATATTTTTCAGTGTGGAGGTCTTATACATCTTTCATTAGATTGGTCTTGCTTACTTCATCTTTGTTTGATGCTATTATAAAGGGTGTAGTAAAAGTAGATTTACACTTGTGCGTTTGTGAAACACAGAGCGTTTGGGGGCTTACATTGTCAAATTATAGAATTGATACATCTCACAACATTTAGAATAAAAAGCAAACTGCTCTTAGCTCTTTAAAATATTTAACTTATACTTTTGTAATTATGTGGGATAGACAGACACATGTTCCTAAAGCAACATCTATGCCTATTTAGCACCCAAATGAACCCAAATTCCTTACACTGAAAGAATGTTTTCCTTCTACATTTTACAATGCTAAATTAGGAACTAATCTCTGGGGACAAAGGTGCTGAAATTCAAGTTTGCACATATACCAGCAAGTACCCTCCCATCTGATTTCATACAAGGAATTATTGGTAAATATTTTCAAAATATGTTATTTTCTACCAATTTTCTAAATGTAATTGGACAGTACATTCAATGTTGTCATAAATATTAACTGAGATTCTAGCACTTAGAGAAGGAACAATAAATATGACACATGGCCCCCCATACCCACCTCCTATGATCAAGGCAGATATTGCTGATCAATCGTGACATTCTCTATTATTTAGTTGAGAAGTGGCCTCATAAGCTTTCTTAATGCAGAGTCCCAGGCGAATCTCACCACCAGTTGATTAAATGTGTCACATAAAATGATTCCTAATTGCCATCTTTAGCTTAGAATGTCTGGCAGCACTTAACTCCACTATATCCTTAAAGCTCCTAGAGGTTTGCTCCTTCCAACTTGTCTTAAATTTTCCTCTGAATTGTCTAGTATGGTATAGCAGTGGTTGAATTATACTACATTTAAAGTGGTATGAAAGAAGATAATTTTCTGACTTGCTAGCTACCTCCAGCAGGCCTGCTCAGGTAGGCAATTTCTTGTTGAGGGAACCTCAGATAAGACCTAACCCTCACCTTTGTAGCTTTAGAAACTACACAATCACCTGTCCCTGAGTTTATCAAACTTCCAGGATTGACTCATAAGGAAACTAACTGGAGATGGATTTAGAAATCAGACTGCCAACTGCTTGATTAGTAGAGAGAGCATTAAACTTTCCAGTGGCTAGAGGACTGGTTTCTACTACTCAGGAGATTCCCTCCCTCATATTGGGCTACCTGGGAAACTGAATTAGGAATTCAAAGTTTAGTGGTCCTGGAGTGGAATCACAGGTTCAAATCTAGGTCTTGGTGCTCTCAGGCAAGGAAACTTTCATTTCTAAATCTCTGTTTTCTCATCTGCATATTGAGGGCTGGGGGAGGGGGAGGGCAATAGTATTTAGTTCTGCGGATTCAATGTACTAATGCATATGCATCATGTAACAGCTTAGTTTCAGGCACATTGTGAGAAGTCAATAAATGAGAAATTATGGGTACAGACGCAGCACAAAAGGAATAGAATATTTTTAAATACTGTTCTGCCCAAACTATGGAAAAATTTGAATTGTCCCTCCTCCTTTTTAGTGACAGAATCATAAGGGTTCCTCTGATGAAGTACCTGTCACTTTCTCTCTGTTGGATAGTTTTGGCCAAATGCTGACAAAGTCTCACACTGGATCTCCATTTCATGCTCACTTCTACCCACTTCCAATGACAGTTGCCAAAATATTAGACCACGTGAAAGGACTACATTATAACTTATTTATATTGGTCACATTCCAACCCTGAGGATAGAGGCTGGGCATCTTGATTAGACAGTGGACCGAGAGATACTTTGGTCTTTTGACTGACCTCAGGAGATAGCTTGAGCTCCTTGATAAAGCCTTGGGAGAGGCAAGGAGGAACAGCAAGGTCAGTGGCATGTGTCTTTATTGTGATTTTATTGGAGACGGAGCCGAAGAGGAAGAAAGAAATGTATCCTGGGGTGACTGATGTGGGTTATGGTTACTTCACATGTGCCATCTCAGTTACCGTTCATAATAATACCATCAGTTGGGTCTTGTATCCACATTTCACGAGCAACGTACAGAAGGTGTGAATAACTAGCCTAAGACCCCACAGCCAGGACGTGGTTGACTTGCACCCTGAGCAGTCTGCTTTAAGAGTCCAGGCTCTCTGCACCACACCTTACTGACTGCTTTGAGCTGAATGTTCAGAGATTGAGATTTATTCTAACCTTGTCTCAAAGATTATGGTTTGAAGACTCTATCCTTTGGTGTGATAATAAAATCTCTGTACATTTATATAAATATTAGAAGCTAGAGAGCTGTGAGGGGAGCTAGGTAAATGACACCCAGTGGGAGGAATCAATTTCTGGGACCAGTAGCTCTCAGACTGGAGTGTGCATCAGAGTCACCGGGAGGGCTGGCTAAACCACAAACTGCTGGGCCTGCCTTGGAAGACTCACTCACTGGGCCTGGGCCCGGACCTAGAAATCCGAGTTTCTGACAAATTCACAGGGGTGTTGGTGCTGCTGGCCCAGTGGTCACACTTTGGGAAGCACTGGCTGATTGAAACAGTGAGACAAGGAAGTAAGAATGGAAGAGACCCTTGGCCTGAGGGTTAAATATAAAAGTTTTATTGCCTTGCAGCTCCATAGCCTTTGTCTTACAGGTCCACACTCTTGCTATCTATTACTTCTACCACCAGTCCAATGTGCCTATTAATTCTGGGAGGGCAGAGAGAGGTGCTTGAATAGCAAGCATAAAGGCAAGGAGGGTCACCAGCAGAGACGGGACAGGAGGCTGTGCATTTGGTGAATTATACAGCAACTCAGTTGCCCACCAGCATCCTTTTCAGAGGGAGAACTAACTGTGGCCTGGCCTTCTTCGGGGAGAGCTGGACCAGATTAAAAAGGATTGTCAGTAGAGCCTCTTGGACCCTTCCAAGGTGAGGGGTGTGCAAGCCAGACCTACAACAGGGAAGGGCAGACCACAGATTTGGTTCTTGAATCACTTACCCGTATTTCTGTACTGATCTGTAAGCCAAGCAAAGTCAACATTTTCCTATCTAGCTAGTCCCCATGAATCTCCCAGCAAATTACAAAACAAAACAAAACAAAACAAAACAAAATAAAACAAAAGAGGCTCTTGGGACCCTCTCGATGGTAGACATGGAAACTCACCTTAGGAAAAAGGGTCTGAGAAGGGTATAATTTGCTCTGCTACTTACTATCCAATGTTGGATTTTGGAGTTTGAAATGTGGTTTGAAATGATAGGAAAACATATTTTCTTAGCTGATTGTCCTTGGGCAAAGAAGAATGTCAACAAACATCTGTAGTTACTGCCTCAGCTGAGGTGTTTGTTTTTCTATCTCTCTCGCTTTATATGTTGTTTTAGGTGAAAATAATATGATAATTCCAAGCATTGTTGGCTTTTACTGAGCTATAGATTTGCAAGATTCTTGAGAGGCCTTGTTTTCTTGGCCTTGAAGGAGAAATGTTCATACTAGCTGTTTTAGTTATTTTAAGAGGCAATGTGATGTTAACTTATGCTTTGCAATAATTTCTGAAGCACCTATTGTATGCCAGGCACTATTAGGTGCAAGCATTATTGGTAGTGAAAAGAGCATTAAGCCCAAAGTATGAAGCACCTGGGATTGAATTTCACTTTACTAACTATATGTCACATAGTTTTTTCAGAGCCTGAATTCCATCTGTAAAATGGGTATACACTTAGCACATAGGGTTCCTGCAAAATGGCTTTGAGAATCATTAAAAGCCATACAACTACATGGTGGCATTCCTCTTGAGCCATCTTCTCTTGGCATTATGCACACGGAATCCTTTGTGTGGCCAGAGGCTAGCATGACGCCTAGCACATTTGTGGGAAGAAGGGAAGAAAGGAAGGAGGCAGTAGAATGAATAGATCCTTAGTCTTCAGGTTTCATTTTCAGTTCTCTCTGAGCAAAGGTCCATGGTAAAGTAGTAAACGGACTACGGTGAGGCAAGAGCTGAGTTGTCTGGGTTGATTCATTTCTGTGTAGGCCTGGGCACTAATCCACATCTTCTTGCCTACTGACCACTGAACCTTTGGTAGTGCTTCACTTCTGAGCTGTAATGTTGGGAAATGAACACTTTACTCCCACTCTGTTCACCTCACTGGCTTGTTTTGGGATCAAACAAGGTAGATGTGACTATTCCTTGAAAATTGTGACATATGATATAAATAAGATGTTTCCTTATGCCTGTCTTTTATTTACACCCACCTCTTTCTTGCAAAAGGTATAGAAGGAGGCCTTATATTATTTTGTTGACTTCCTAAGGGCCTGCTTTTTCATGAACTTGGGGAAATAATGGTGGAAAATTAAAACAAGATGTTTCAAATGAGAAAAAAAATAACTGTTCTAAATAACTGTTTTTTTTAAGGAGGAAGTCCACAGAAAAAAAGGTGAACAAAATGAGTAACAAGAAAGGTGAACAAAAATATTGCTGTAAGAAGGAGAAAAAGAAGCTGATGTTCAGCAGCCAGCAAGGAGGGCGGGAAGAGCAGGCAGTGGGTAATTAGCAGGCCTTGGTTGATGGTAGAACTGATCACAGAGAACTCCCACACAAGAGCAACAGATTGATCTTTCCTGGGTGGAGGTGACCTGGTCCACAGAGGTCTAGGTCCTCCTCATTTTCTTCAGTTATCTGTCTGCTCTGCTAATGAGAGAAAGGGTTCTTATGACCTTGATTAAATTTAGCTTTACATCCTAGCTCTAGAAATCAGCTCTCTCTCTCCCTCCCCCCCTCCACCCATCAGAAACCTAGCCTTTCCCCTGCATAATCAGCAACCCCGGAGGCAGCAGAAGACAGCAGCCTAGATAATGATCATGTAATTGGGACCTCTGGTCAACTAAAGATAACATCTTGAATCTTGACCTAAATTATGTTTCAGTATCTGAGCCCTATGCTGGAATGGTCCTGGCTACCCTGGCTACTTTTCCATGAAACCACACAGAGGGACACTGGGAAGACCTCAGAATTGTCTACAAGACCTGAAGAAATGATTCATCTCCTCACCTCCAACCAATCAGCTCCCAGCACAATCCTGAGCCCCCTAATCCATGGTATTTTGTGATTTTCCCTATACAATCTGTAACTGTAACTTCTACCCAGGGGAGTTCCATAAACATCTAAATTTAGATGTTCCATAAACATCTAAATTTTTAAGAAAAGCAATAAATCTGGATTTTAAAAGTGAAATCTGATCTTAAATGTAGAAATGCTACTTGGGGTCAACAAGGTATCTCTCTGATTTGCTTGTTTGCCATCTTCTATATGTCTCAAATATATTTATTTATTTGTGAGAATTTTCTCCTAAGAACCATCAACATGAGCCCTTCGTAACCTCTACTGTCTCAGAGCACCCTGACCTCTTCCCCTAGAACAGCTATTATCAGGATGCAGGCAATATGGTGCATGAGCTTGGGCTCTGGAATCTTACAGCTAGGGGCTTAAATTCCTGCTTTAGCTCTTTCCTGCTGGGTGACCTCAGATAAGACATTTAACCTTTCTGAGCCTGGGGTTTCTAATCTGACATGAAGCTAATTCTACTTTGTTTTTCAAATGAGTATTGTGAGGATTAACTGAAAAATACACATAAGCTACTTGATGTCATGCCTGGCATAGAGGGAACATTGAATAAATGTTAAATATTCTCATTGTTAATAATTTAGTTTTTCATGCATTTTAATTTAATCTCACTAGTAAACATTTCTTTTTAAAGCAGCAATTCTTTTTCAGACTCCCTGTGTGTATCTTGCAGAGTCTGGGTCCAAACAGGTCCTCAAATGCCATTGTTGTCATCAACATGATAATGCCATCATCTTCACCATCGTCAACATTTTGCTACCATGAACATCACCATCACCACCACCATTATCACCATCAATATCATTGCCTTCACAGTTATAACCATCACCACCATCATTATCACCACAACCACCATCAGCATCATCTTTTCTAGCACTATCATTTACCAAATAGCATACTGGTGCTTTGAATATCTAGTCTGTTTATATTCTCACAGCAACCCTATGGACTAGGAAATATTCCCCCTCTCTCCCCGCTTTATGAATGAGGATGATGAGGCACTAAGAAATTAAAAGCCTAGCCCTAGGTCACCACCGGAGAACATCAGAGCTAGACTTAGACCCAGACCTGCCTGGCTCCAAAGCCTGAACTATTTTCCTTACACCACGATCCTGATCGATTTGGGAAATGGAGTTGGTGGAAGTTATGGATTCCACAGCAAGCTTTGAATAGCTTGGAGTTTTGAAGTGAGCGTCCCTTTGTATTTTGGTACATTGCTATCCTTTTGTCTTTTTCGGATGGCTGATAGCAGTTTATATATCACTGAGAACTGACAGTCTGTTTATCCAAAAAGCTGTTAGAAAGATCAATTCCGGTTCTACCACACCCCTGAAACCTAGTGGTGGAAAGCCAAAGTGATGCTATCTGTGCTGCCTGCTTGGGTGCAAAACACTGCAAAACACCCTTCTCTGAGGGGAGCTCTGACAGGGACAGGCTCAGCCATGCCCCAGGTTGATTGGGAGGCTGACCGCCTTCCAGTTCATGTCCTCAGTAATAAGAATTCTAGACAAGTCATTGTATCACAGTAACCAGGGAATCCTTTGTCATGTGAGACTTCCCCAAAGTGGGTACCTTCCTGGCCTTTATTTACAACCTCAGCCATGAGGACAACACTTCCCTTCCCACTCTGTCTCACCGGCGAGACAGGCTGGTGGAGTAACAGTGGACTTGGAGTCAGTTGGTCCATAACCACAGAGCAGCTCCGTGGGCAAGGTCCTATGCTGAGCACAGACACACACGGAAAAGATGTATGATTCAGAACGTTGGCCTCTGCACAGCTGAGCACCTCATATCTTTGGAGGAAGAGAGGAGAGCAAATGTATAAATGGGGGCTGGGCATGGGGGTGTGCTTGGTGTCTGGATGCTGGTATGTTCAAGTGTGATTCTGCACTCTGAGTAATTCCACCTGAAAGTGAAAGAGCTTAATCAGCAGAGCAGCAGAGCACAGAGAGAAGCTTATCAGACATCTTCTGCCACAAACGCTGGGAAGCTTGGGCTGGCTGCTTCATCCGGAGTCAGGCTGTCTGCGTTTGACTTCTAGTGCCGCATGCTGGCTGTGTGACTGTGGCGGCATGCTTAATTGCTCAGAGCCTCAGTTTTGTTATCTGTAAAATGGGAATACCAGTGAATTTCTCACAGGATTATGAGAATTAAATAGAATAATATATGTGAGTTGCTGACACCATGCTTAATACATACTTAGTGCTGAATAAGCATTAGCCTAATAATGTAATAAATATTGTTAGTGTGCTCTAGGGCTCAGTGTTGATTTTTAAATAGATACACTCACTCTATAGATAACCTCATTTTCTCATGACTTTACTTCTTCCTCAAGTCTTACCCCCATGAGCTTCATGTTCATACACACACATATATGTATATATGCATATGTGTATGGCTGCCCGTCCCCCCCAGCTCCTACACCCACTGGTTTCCCAAAATACTCTTTCCTCCTCTTTCTTTTTAGCTCTAGGGCTGGAAAAGTCTTCTTACTGTTGCTGGTCCCTGAAGCCATAACATCCTTTGTTGGCTCCGTTTACGCTATAAATAATTCCTTTATTAAAATCTCTTTATGAAACCTATGAGTGGAATTCTGTTTCTTTTCTGCCAGAACCCTGTACTTTGGAAGGCACATAAATGGAAATGCATGCCGCTTTCTGAGTAGACACTGAGACTGAATGTATGTGGACCATGTAGCTGTGTAGAGGTGACCTGGAGATCTTTCACAATATGGGAGAAATCTAGGTGTCTTGTTACTCGGTTCAGTCCCCAGACCCATAAAACAACGGCTTTGTGGAGGAAAAGTCTATGGGTTGACACACAGTGGAGGTCCCACTGACCCATACTCCAGGGTGGGGGTAGAGAAATCTGGCTGAGTATTATTTCATTTTAATATTCTTACCGCTCAAAGGAAATGCTTTACTCAACTTCTTTACAGTAGGGGTATGAAAAATTAGTCTGCATGCCTTTCTTAAAAGAAGTGTTTTGAATTCTTTATTTTTTTTGTTTGAAGCAGTTCTGCACATTCCTGAAAAACAAGCCTTAAATCCAGAGAGCTGGGTGACAGGGCCGAGGCAACATGCCAGGAAACATAGTAGCATGCGTGCTAACTTTGCTTAAGAGAACAGATCATATAAACCTGAGCAGGTTATAAACAAAAAAAGTAAACTGAAACATAGCCAAGGAACCCTAATAGAGAGGATGTAAAATGAGACTATAATACAAACAAACAAACAAACAAACAAACCAACCAACCAAAACAGAAAAAGGAATGAAAAGGGAAAATAGAAATAGGTGGATAAAAGTAAAATAGTTAAAGAAGAAGCCAAGTCAATAATAAAATGTTCAATCCTTTTACCTTTGTATTTTTGATAGGGATAGAAACATACCTCTGAAGCCATGTGGGTTTTATTTCAAAATAAGATATTTCAACTAATAGGGGCTATCCCTCCATTCCCACAATAAGGAAGGAGCTAGGGTTCTCCTCAGGGTGATAGGCACTAACCAAATCGACAAACATGGAGTTGTGGGTAAGAAAAGTTTCATAAACGAAGTTAGCAGTGAGTTGTGTGTGTTTATTACAACTCTGCAGACTCCTGAACACACACATCCTTCAAAACACGAAGGATTTGAGTTCATTCAATCGTCAGCCCTCTTACTCTTATTAGAAAGAGAAGAAAGAGGAGAGCAGAAGCTGAAAATCAGGATGAATGCCTGATGAGGGGAGAACTGCTGCCTCAGCCAGACCCTTTGGTTCAGCAGACGCTTCTGCACCAATCAGAGCTCTGAGCTGTGGCTCGCAGCAAAGCTGGGACAGAGCCAGCATTCCAGGTTCAGGTGAGCCCTGAGAGGACCCTGTACTTTGAGATGGACTCCTTGTCTCCTCCTCGTTCCATAAGCAATGCCACATGTGAATCTTTCTGAACCTTCCCAAACCTACTATTTAGGCTATTGCTCACCGGGTCCTGGTGTTCCATGAAGGCCCAAGTGATTCAGTACACGAGGACTTAGTGCTAAGTTTCCTCTCCCAGCAAACTGGTCCTGCTCCTGTTTGCGGTAGACAAAGCTACAGGATATATTATATACATATGCTTTATTTCCTCTTATATGTCAATGTAACTCACCATCTTTCTTTTTTTGTCTTAGTGGACAGGAATCTCAGAGCAAATACAATGATGTTTAAAGTTATTAAAAACAAACAAACAAACAAAAAGAAAACTTCTTCAATGAAAAACCATGTAGAAGTCCGAAGACAAAACAAACCTTCAAGGTGCTGTTCTGAGTGGAGTATGGATTCTTGAAGTCAGCATAAGATTAAATCTGGCACCTCGCCACCACCTTCCTTCCTAGGTGGCTCGTAAGTCACCTCTAAGAATCCTCTCAGGTAGAAAAACACAACCCACAAAGCATACACTATAAAAGACTGACTGGCACATTTGGCTGTGTGAAACCAGTTTCTGTATTTTTTAAAAATACACCCTAAATGCAGTTAAATAAGTAAATAATCAGCTGGGAGAAGATGTTTGCACTTGTTATAATGAACAAAGAACTTGTTTCTGGTTTATACAATGAATTACAAATGAACCATAAAAAGACAAACCTTCCGATGGGAAAAAGGGGGCAAAAGATAGAAATAATTTTCCCAAGTTATAGGCATATACCAAAAGTCCCACCAGCAAATCAAGGGCACTAAAAGAGAGATATAAAGAGAAAGAGAAAGGAGAAAAGGATTCAGAACAATTGAATTTGTGCCAGAAGAGAGGAACTGACTGCACAATCAATATATGAAAAGATGGTCATCCTTAAGAGTCATTGGAAAGTTATAATTAAAAGGATAATCTCACACATATCCGATAGGGAAATATTTTAAAACTCTGGCAGAGCTATTGCTGGCAAGGACGTGTGGAAATTCTGATAGCCTGGCGGCAGGTGTGTAAATTGGTGCATGCACTTCAGAGAGAGATTTGGCAATGTCAAAAGAAGTTGAAGCTGAACAGGAGTTAGGCTTCATGGCAGGAGTTCTCTCCTAGATATAAGTTTATATATACACACATTAGATAAAAGTCTCCACATGCACACAGTGATACATATGTCCAAGAGAGCTCATTATAGCACTTTTTGTAATAGTAAAACTTTGGAAACATGTTCAGTATCTATCAGAATGTAAATGGATAAACTGTAGTTTATTTATTCAATAGAATGCTATTCATCAGTTGAAACAATCCACTTGGATCTACATATATCAATATAGATAAATACTGAAAACAATGTGGAATGGAGAAGGTAAGTTGCAGAATTAAAGGTATACTATTTAACCATGTGTATAAGGATAACATTATGTAACCTTGGCTTTTACCCTAAGCCACTGGAGGTGTGGCTGCCAAGTTGAAAGTAGAATATAGGGGGCATGGTGGAAGCAAGATGGCTAGTTATCCTGGCAAGGTCTGGACCAGGTAGTAATAATTGGAAAGGCTGGATTCTGGCTCTGTTTTTAAGATACTGATATACTGATAGATTGGTTAGAGTCTTGTGCAAAAGAGGATTTGGGGCCCCCATCAACCGAGATGAAAGACGGAAGGTAGGCCAGATTTGGTAGGGATAAAAGTAAGTGGAACAGAAAAATAAGAGTTCATCTTAAACATGTTGAGATAAAAAATACCCATTAGATATTTCGGCAGAGGTGTTGAGTTAGCTGTTGGTTATAAATCACGAGAAGGATGGAATTCTTGAAATTGTCAGCATAAGATTAAAGTCACAAGATGAATGAGATCACCAAGTGAGTGAGTGTGAAATGAGAATTGATGGAATCCCCGGGGCACTTCCATCTTGTAAAGTGGAAGAAGAGGAATAATCAAAGAAGACTGAGGCCTTGCCAGTGTGGCTCAGAGGCTGAGCATCAACCTGTAAACCAGGAGGTCACAGTTCAATTCTTGGTCAGGACACATGCCCAGGTTGTGGGCTCAGTCCTGAATAGTGGGCATGCAGGAGGCAGCTAATCAATGATTATCTCTCATCATTGATATTTCATCTCTTCCTTCCTTCCTCTGAAATCAATAACACACACACAAACACACACACACACACACACACACACACACACACACACACACACGAGGCCCAATGCATGAAATTCATACAAGAGTAGGCCTTCCTTCCCCTGGCTGCTGGCACCTGCTTCCCTCTGGCACCAGGACCCAGGCTTCCCTCACAGCCCTGGCTTCATCAGGAAGGTTGTCCATCCAGTTTGGTCTAATTAGCATATTACACACACACATACACACACACACACACACATACACACACACGACTGAGGAGGAGAGGCTGTGTAGATAGAAGAAAACCAAAAGAGTGATGTCCTATGAACCCATGTCAAATCTGAATATTGACCATTGTATTTAGTAATGTGGAGGTCCCTGGTGACCTTGAAGAGAGCTTCTTTGATGAGGGAAGGGAGAACTGGATTTAAGACTTCATGGGAGGAGGGGAACTCAAGTCTCCAAGAACAGACAACTGTTTTTGATGAGTGCCATTGTCAAGAAGAGCAGAGAGACAGTGTATCTGTGGAGGATTTAGATATTATTAATATTATTATTAAAGGTAAGAGAAATTATAGCATGTTTGTTGGCTGATGGGAATGATCTGGTAAAGAGGAGAGAGTTCTGAGAATGTGGGACAAGGAAGGAAATCTTGCTGAAGTTTTGTCTTTGAGTGGCTAGGGGGATTGGGTCAAGTGAGTAAGAGGAAGGATTGGCTTTAGATAGGTGCATGGGACAGGAGTCCTGTCTGTCCATCAGTGGGGCGGAGGGAAAAGCGTTCTTGAGTAGCTCTTACATTTCCTGGTTAAAGAGGGTACTGCTCTCAACATGAGGTCACCACAGCAGCAGCTGGGGGTTCCATTTCTGGAGAATGAATCCTTTCGGTGACCTTAACGTTGCTTTCGCAAGAGCCAAGCTGCTCTGAAGCTTTCTACTTGCCTGGTTTTTGTTTGTGTTTGTATTTTGTTTTGTTTTTGCCAGAGAGAAAGTTTGCTCAGCAGTTTAGAAGAGTGAAACTCACTGAGCAAAAGTAGCTTTCTGATTTCCTCCTCAACCAGGGCTGGGCTCTTCAAAAGACAGAAAAGGCATCTATGTAAAGTCCCACCTGCAAATCAAGGGCACTAAACGAGAGACATAAAGAGAAAGGAGAGAAGAATTCAGAATAATTGGATTTATTCAGAATTTTTCCATCTCTAAAGCCAAAATAAAGTTATTCTGATTTTCACATGCATGTAAATTTTGTGTATTACAGCTAAGCATTGCTTTGTATTCAATTACAGACATGAGGGCACCAGCATCTCTCCGTGCTTGTGACTTGCAAATAACATAATTCAGGCTCTGTTCAAACCAGTTTTCCCCTTTGAGCAGAAGAAATCCTGACCCAGGGCCAGAGATTATATCCCAGACTATACAAACAGACCTTTTACAAGTGCCTGTCCCAAGGGGACTGAGGAAAAGCATCTGCAGCTTAGCTTTAACTCATCACCTCTAATGAATTAAAGGGAAGTGTGCATCCTAAAATAGAGGGCCAGAGGGCCATCGCTACACATGACAAGTGACACATGTTCAGTCTAAATAAAACTTTTATTTTATGACAGGCAATTGCATCAAAGCCGTATGCAGCTCCAGGTCTGCACCTCATTGCTCCCAGTCGAATGATGTTTAAGCCCATGAATGGGTACCTTTTTGTGCTACTCACACAGGAAGCATGCCATTCTCTATTTGATTCTCTCAATGAAGTTACTTCACTTGATCACACGTTCAAGCATTTCTATTATTTTTTCCCAAATTGTAGAATCCAGCAAAGAGTAGCTGATGGTTTAGAACACAGGTTCTCAACCTTTGAGTCATCCCTATTTGATAATATGTAACATGCTCAACCCACTCCCATTGTTAGTCAGGAACCTTCCTGGGCTTTGACACTCATACAATATCCTGTAAATCATGTACAATTCAGAGCTCAGTAGTTGTAAATCCTCCCCTTTTGCCACTGCCCTGTGGTGAACACTCTCTCAGCCCCCTCGCCCCCTTTCCCCCCTTTCAATGTGCACAGCACTGGTCAATATATAAAATAAAAAAGCAAGCGAGAGCATTTGGAAAGATATTCCTGGATTGGGGTTCTGGGAACAGTTATGGTATAGGAAAAAAAAAAGAGAGTGAAAATGAAAGGTCCAGATGAGGAAGTACTTCTCTTTGGCTCTAAAATAAGAAGAGTTACTAGAGAGGTCTTCCAATCATCAAGCTATGAATTCAGGGACAGTGATGGTAAAGGCATTGCTAGAAGAGAAATACCCTATAGTACTAGTAGGTTTGGACAGGATATGCTAACATATGCTGGACTAACCTGTGACGCTAATGTTGCTGCCATAGTACACAGCCTGGGGTGTTAAAGCAGCTGATGAACACAGGAACCCTTTGATCATTAACAGTAAAACAAGTGCTCCAGGCACACAGGCAGCTTAGTTGGATAAACGTAGGGAATGTGACATATTGAGCCTAGCACATTAGAGGATCCTCCAGGGAAGACAGTATCTGAGGATCCATCATTTCAGTGGATTCAAGTAGGGCAGGTCCTTCAACTACACTGTTCATCATCTCCTCTCTCTCCTCCTCTCTCCCCTCTTCTCTCTCTCTCTCTCTCTCTCTCTCTCTCTCTCTCTTTCTCTCTCTCTCTCTGATGTGTTCTAGTAGCTTCATGTACAGCAGCAAAATCTGGGAACATCCCAAATGTCAACAGGAGAGAAAAAAACAAGTTGTGGGATATATTTACATATTAGGAAATATTTCTCAGAAAGGGGGAAAGAACTATTGAGACAGCACATAAGAAGATCACCTGACAGTATGCTGAGCAGAAGCCGCTCAGCCCAAAAGACTACACATTGTACTACTTTACTATTTGAAGCTGTAGAACAAACAAAACTAATATTAGTGAAATACATTTTTAAAAACTATAGTGTTTGTTGAGGAGAGGGAGAGGATTGCTTATGAAGGAAATCTTTCTAGGATGATGGAAATGTTCACTATCTTGAGAGGGGGAAGGGCACATGAGGGATGCATTTATCAAAACTCACTGGATTGCATACTTCATATTTCTTCATTTTTAATGTCCTTCTTTTAAGATAGTCCTCCCTGCTCTCCTTCTTTCATTTCCCCCCCCCCCCTTTCTTTCTGTTGTGTGTAGATGCTGGCCTTTATACACAGATCCTCCTCTATACTTGAGATCATTAAATACTGGGACTCTTAGAAAGGATTTAATTAAGCAAATTCAGCTCTAGCCAGTCCCATGAAGTTGCCTGCCTTTGGGAATTTTTAAATATTTCTGGGAAATTGCCTGAGTCAGCCCGAGTCAATGATAAAACACGTCCTCTAAGTTCTGAATAGAACGTGTGGGTAGGGGACAGAGCAGTTTTCCAGCTGTTTAGACATGACCACAGGATTCCCTTTCAGGGGCTCCTCTGCATAGACAAGCAAGTTAAGGCAGGATGGAGTGGGCAGGAATCTTATTGCAAGATGTCTGCAAAATTACGTGTAAAGACCACAGGGTAGTGGTAGGAAGGTCTGAGCGCTAAGGGGACAGTTCCGGGCGGGAAGAGTTAAGACCAGAGTCAAAATAGAATCTCCCCTGATTTTTCCTTTTTCCAAACACAACTCTGTCAGTATCTAAGACAGCCGCAGGGAGAGAGAAGTGGGTAGGAAAACTCACAGGGACAAAGTGGATGCGGCTTTTCTGTCTCAAACTCCCTGCATGTTATCTTGCAGTTCTGAGACTGGAGGTGGGCAAGGGCCTACTCACGCCAGGCGTGTGGTTGGGGGATGTCTTAGAAATAATCTACATCCTTCCTCTGGCTCCAAATGCTCAGATCTCTAAGGTTCGGCAGGACCTCGAGTCCCTCCACTTCACACAGGGCTTTGCCAGATCTCAGTGGGTCTGGGACCCTCACAGCCTTGTCAGGGAGCCAAGCTACCTCACTTCCCCATCCCGTCCTTCCTCTGTACCTCCTCCTCCCTCTCTCCCTCTCCTCCTTCCCATCCCTCCTGCCATTCATTCAAACAAGTGTCGTACACCATGACAGGTGTTAGGAATACAAAGGTGACAAAGTCTTGGTTTGTGCCCTAGAAGAGGTTATCCCCTAGCTGAGGGGCCAGAATATGAGTGGATAAGTTACAATATGGAATGACGGGTGTTGTGACGGACACAGCACTATGAGAGCCGAGCTGGCCGGCAACTGTTGCTGCCCTTCTAAGGTAAGACAGGCCAGGGGCAGCTCACCAAATACCCGCCAGATCCAGGCACCAGAAGGCCTATCTGCTACCGAGAAGTTCTGGTATCAAGAATAACAGTTCAGCTAGGATACAGCTGTTTTGAGAAGTGAGGGTTGCAAAATGTTCACATTTTCTTGTATATACTGGTTGGAGAGGAAATTGTTATTATTTGTTTATTTTCCTGAGAAGTAATTTGGCAGTTTCCCTTTCAAAATAACAAATGAACATGAAGATACACATGCTTAGACTCCACAATTCTATTTCTAGGAATCTGCCCTCAGATACATTCTGAAGAATGTACAAGGATAAATGTATAAGTAAGGTCATTAAAACAAGGCTTGTAACAGTGAAAGACAGTACATAACTTAAATGCCTAATTATAGGGAGATGGTTAAATAAGTTATGGAATGCTATGCATTAGTTTAAAAGAATAATATAAACCATTATATTCTGAATGGAAAGAGATTATTGAGTTGTGTTTTTATTTTTTTATCATGCTATGTTTATCTTATTTATTTTCTTTTCTTTTTTAATTAATTTTTATTGATTATGGTATCACATAATTGTCCTTATCCCCCCATTCCCATCCCAAACCCCTCCCTACATATCCCCCACCTCCCTGTTGTCCATGGCCACTGGCTAGGCCCATATGCTTGCACAAAAGTCCTTTGGTTGATCTCTTCCCTTTACCCCCACCTTCCCCTACTTTCCCTCTGAGGTTTGAGAGTCTGATTGCTGCTTCTCTTTCTCTGGGTCTATTTTTGTTCACCAGTCTATGTTGTTCATTATTTCCTCTAGATGTGTGAGGTCATGTGATCCAAGAAATACCCTTGTAAGAACATAAACTGCGACAAGCCTTAATGGTTATGCTGAGAGGCAAATGAATCAGTCTGTAGTGAGTTCCATTCTGGGCCAACAGTTCTTTTGAGTCCCAATTTCAATGTCAAATAGTTCCTTATGTGTAGTACATGTCAGCCATGTTATTTCAGATCTGGTTGGTGGACAAATGGTGGTAATGCAGGTCCGCCCGTCTCTGGTTTGGTCCTGGGCATCCTTCAGCAACACGCAGCTGCTGTCTTGAGTTGTGTTTTTAAAAGGCATGCTTGGATAATTGATATAGTTTGATACCAGCTATGATTTTTAAAAACCCTTATTCCTACATACATTGTACCTACCTACCTACCTACCTACCTACCTACCTACCTATCTGTCTACCTACCTACCTAGCTACCTACCTAATTATATAGAAAAATCATGGAAGGATGTTTACAACTTATTAAGAGCAGCCATTTCTAGGAAATAGAATAAGGTTGAGGATGAGCAATAGGGTGGATAAAGGGATATTAACTTTTACTTTGTATATTGATGTATCATCTGTGTGTTTTTTTAAATTCTGAACCCATATTCATGTAAAACTTTGGTAAAACATAAAAATTGTATTTTAGATTTCACTGGCATACAAAATACTACTCTGAACATTAGGCAGGAATATAATCTCCAGTGAAGTTTGGGAAACTCTAATGGTGTAAAAGTGGCCTTTGAACACCCCTGAGGAAGGCTTCACACCTAACCTTTCAGAGTCACAGCTAGGGCTCTACCCACATGGCAGGGCTGGTGGGAGTGTGTGAAACCTCTGCTCTGAGCCCCTGGCTTCTGACCATATGGTGCCACAACGACAAGCTGAAAAGTGGAAAGTTGAGTCAATATAAGTAGTTACTTCAACTACACACCTAGCCTATCCTTCCCCCGTGCAACTCAGTGATGACATCAGTCACACCAGTTCTGCTTGTTGTCATGCCGACAGTAAGCCCGATGCTTAGACTGACACGCTCCCTTTTCCACCAGTAGCCGTCCCTTCGTGTACAGACATAACCTGAAAACGTGCACTGCGCTCTCCTGCTCTTAACTCAATTGCCGGCTTGTTCTTTGTGCAAACACTCTTTGAAGCGGCTTCTTGGCAGGAGTGTGAAGGGGGCCCAGGGACTTCTCAGCTCAAGAGACGAAATCGTTGCAGCTTGCAGAGAGGCCTGGGCTCTGGATTCTAACAGACCTCGCTCTGAGTCATGCCTGCGCCCACAGGCTCTATGACTGTGGGCAAGTCCCCTGACCTCTCGGCCTTATCTCCTTGTCTGCAGATGAGGAGTGCATTCTGCAACTCAGCTGCTGTAAGGATCAAATGCGCCTAGCACAGTGCCTGCCACGTCCCCCCTGTGTTACTCTGAGCCTATTCATGAAAACCCTTGTGTTTGTGTTTAAAGCAAAAGCATCCAGAAATTCTCATCTCCTCCAGCGCTTTCCTTCTTATTTGCTTTCTTACATTCAATGAAGGCCTCTTTTCTGGCCTGAGAAATGTCTTGGGTTTTAAGGCAGTTTGCTTTGGGGGTAGGGTGGGGTTGGCGCAGTTTGGGGCGTCTAGTGGAGTTCTATTTCCTGCAGCAAATCCATGTCTTCAAAATATCTGGTAAATACTGAAAGCAAGTTTCAATGAGCTGGTATTCCGGGGGAAACAGGACCTCGGACTGTTTACCCAGAAGACACCAGGCCAACACTATTGGGACTGATTTTTACCGCTGGGAACAGTTTTACTTTATAGTCCATCCCAGTTCTCCTGCCACTGCATAGAGGTCCCTTTTGTGGTGAGAGCTCCCACAGTTCTAACTACAGCAAACCCCACCTGCTTCTGGGTCCCTTTAGAAGGACATAATAACAAGGGAAGGTATCAGAAGTATATGCAGCTCCCGTGTCTGCAAGAAGACCAATCTGAAGGGTGGAGAACAGTGAACCATATTAATAGCTGAGTTTAGAACACTATGTGTATCCAGAGGGGAGAAATGAAAGCTTCATGGATGTGGCTGTATTCTGCTAGATTGTGCTTCCATAAATTACCAACCCATCAGACACGTGGCTGGAAATAATCTCCACAAAGCTGCCTGGCCAGGCTGAGAAATGAGTGAGTGAACAGAGGGTCACCCAGCTAGTCTGTTGCGTCAGGCTTTAGGATCTGAGCTCTGAACCTCCAGGGAAATGGAAAGTCCTAAGGATCCCGTCACAAGTGTACCTGCAATGCCCCTGGGCAAGTGGCCGAATCTCTCTGCAGCCTCACTTTCATCTCTAAAATGGGAGTAATAAGAGGCTCTCCCTCAGAAGCCAGCTGTGAGGATTCAATGACTTGGCACACTTAGAGTTAATCGCACAATGTCTGCACATTGGGATTGCTTGCTTGTTGTTGTTTTTTTGTTTTTTGTTTTAATCTATTTTTCAATATAAAGAAAGCCTCAGACAAGGTAAGTGACTTACACAAGGTTATGCATGCAGTAAGGGGATTTGAATTCAGGTATCACTCCATTATGCCAAACTATTGGATCAGCTCTACTACATGCTTTCTTTATATTTCCAAGTTATTGGGAGAAGAGGAAATAGAGAAGATTATAAACCCACTGGAGGAGAGATGTTATTGGTCTTGATATTACTTAATCCTTCTGCCTATTTGGTGTGCAGTAGGCAATCCCTATATACTTTTCCTCTCAATTAATACACAAATAAATGGATGAATGGAAGGAAACTCCAGTATAGAACATGGAAACTTAGCCTGGCCAGTGTGACTCAGTGGCTGAGCATTGACCTATGAACCAGAAGGTCACGGTTCCATTCCAGGAGAGGGACACATGCTTAGGGTTTAGGGCTCAATCCCCAATAGGGGGCATGTAGGAGGCAGCCAATCTATGATTCTCCCATCATTTATGTTTCTATCTCTCCCTCTCCCTTCCTCTCTGAAATCAATAAAATATATATTAAAAAAAGAAAAATGGAAACATAGATTAGGATCAAAGAATCTTAGAGCTGGAAGTGACCTCAGAAATGGTTTAATCCACTCCTTTAACTTCACAGATGAGCAAACTGGGTTCTAGTGAGTGGAAGAGTGTGATCCCATCAGTGATTATAAAACGCTGTGTTCTGGATGACTATATGTTTAAGAAGAGTGGGTTATTGGCTTGCAAACCATAAGTTCATATGTAACTGATTCCATTTGAGATATTTCAAGCTGAGTTTTACAAAATAAAGGTTAATGTGGGTCATTCTACTATCTCACTTTCAGAAATAGTCATAGTCCACAGACAGTGGGAGGATGGGGGGGGGGGGTGCCCAGGCAGACAACAGAAGGGGAGAGAACACAGGGGCTCACTTTTAGAGTGGACCCGTCAGCTCTTGTGCCAGCCACAGGCACTATGCGATCTTGGACAATGACGGAATTTCCACTGTGATTCAACAGTATCACACTTGTTGAATTGTGCAAATGTGAGAAGAATGAAGTTGAAGGTCAGTGGAGGGGTTAGTTGGAAGTGGTTTCATAAGAGGAGGAAGAGAATGCCACAGCAATGTCTTTTCCCTTCAGGGACACCTGAGACTGCTGGGAGCATACCTATATACAAGGCCAAGCCCGTGGTGAATGCAGAACTGGGTGAGTTCCAGAGAACCTCTGTGGCCTTTGAAGGCTGGAGGTTATAGTATCAGAGATGGAACTGGGGCTCTCACATGATCCTATAATTTCATCTTTATGTTAGGCCACCAGTGAAAGTCCTGCAGTTTAAACCGGTTGAATGAAAAGTTGTCTTCTCTTTGTTCATTGTAGAGAACATGCTCATAACAAATCAAAGGTGTACTTTATAGATTATGTGTATTAAGAAGCTCTTCGTTTGGATTACTGGTTCTTTCCAAAGAAGAAAGAACCTTTGAAATGATACCACAATCCGCTGCAGACAGATCTGACTAATCTTCCAAGGGAGACAACGCACTAGTGGCTAAGAGTCTGGAGTGAAAAGGAAAACCCCATTCTTTCTGTGGAAGTTGGCACAGTCACATCTGAGGGTTCCTCGTCTATGGAAAGAGATGAATAATGGACTGTTTTGAGAATTAATTACCACAGTAATGCATGCAGTACATAACACACGCTCACTAAATACACGTTACTAGTATTTGTATCCATTTCTGAGCTCCCTGGTGATGTTTTCAATTGCTCTAGATAGTTCAGTGATGCTATTGTATGTGTATGTATATCTGCTTCTCTGATTGTGGTGTGTGTGTTTTTTTAATGGTGAATAAAATGTGTCCAAAGGAAGAAATGAAAATAACACTCAATCTCCCTCTTTGCAGCTAGTGAGTCTTAAAGGTGGAAGAGGACAAATGAGTCTGAGGAAGGCAGAGCCAGCCATTGGAGGTGGAGATGGGGTTCTCACGCCCGCTGCTCCCAGGCACGGCCAGCAGTCTGGTGCTCAGGACTGTGCCTCTCCCCCTTTGCACACTCTAAACAGGGGGCAAATTCCCCATGGTTTCCCTGAACTCAGGCCTCTGATTTACAGAGACAAACATGAATACCTTTTGTACAGGGACCGCGGGGAGGAAGCCCAGCATAGATCTTCCTTCACATGGACTCCAGGCAAATGTGGTTTGGTTCCTCGTACGTGCATGCTTTGTTTACAAGTATCTGATGAGCAAAACCAACAGAGGTGCCCCACAGAGATTAGCTGTGCTGACCCCGGGGCAAAAAACCCGAAAACTCAGCTCCCCTGACAGTGCTGCCCGCCAGCTGACTGATCCGTTTGCTGATTAAATTCTTCACCCATACCCATTTGGGGCTTACGTCAGTCGTGCGTCTTGGATCCTTAATTTTGCAGCTCTGTAGTTTTCATTTTTTCTTTCTTTCAGTAAACTGCATAAATGACTCATCAGCAGGAAATGTGGAGAATAGTCAACCTAGCTGAAAATACAAATAAACATATCTTTCTTTTGTGGGGAAGATTTGCTTAAAGGGGACAGAACCCTGGTAGGACAGGCTATAGTTTCCAGGGTAAAATCTTTTTGCAGGGTACTGAGCCCCTTTCTCTGGGATAGGGATACCATGAGCCCCGCTGCTAAGGAGGCATCTGTCCACGTGGCCTGGGATTGCTGGTGTAGAATTGACAGTCTCTGCATCGGGAATCCATGTGATTTTTGAAGAGTTATCTGACAAGTGCTTGCTTGCTTTCTGTAATCCCTGTGAGAGATCTTTCTTGTCACTCATTCACCCAACACCAAGGCCTCACAGAAACTGATCTAACTCTCTTGCTCACTCAACAGTCAGCAACATACCAGGAAAGAAGGGCATTACCATTAAATCTAAATGGAATCATTACCGTATGGGCACAGTCTTGTAGACGGAAAGATACAATGTCTTGATTACAATGTCCATAGGTCATTTGATTCTGAAATCTTCCTAATTTCCATGTAAACAATTTTGTTATCATGGCAATCACAGGGAGTGGTTACAAGAACCTGTCTTATGTCTTTCAACTGAGATGGAAGAGAGGCGAAGTGGGGGTGGTGATAAAAGCACTGTCTAAGAGTTGCCTGTCCACATTTTGTGTCTGGACTGAATCCAAATCTCAAAGTTCAGGGGGCCCCTGAGTAGGGCTGGAGACTGACGGTGCTTCTTGACTCACGGGAGGAGTAAATATTTCCCTTCCTTTGTGCGGGCCTCTGCTCTCCTACCTGTGCCTCCTTGCAGGTCCCTGAGGTGGGTATTTCCCATCTTTCCCAAACCTGAGAGGCCTGAGAGCTTGCTGGGAAACCCCACTGGCAGGCAGAGTGATGGTCCCAGGAAATCTCACTCTATTATGATATTATTTAGTGCAGACTACCTCCTCCGTACAATTCTAAGACCTAGACAATTATTACCTCATGTGATCCTCACAAGACTTTCATGAGATGAGTATTCTGATTTTTCACATATGTGAGAAAGGAGGCACTGAGGGATGCCTAAAGAAGGCGGTGACTTGCTCCAAGTCACCCATGGGGTGAGGTGGGGGGGGGCAGCGAGGGCAGGGCAGGATTTGATCAAATAAATCTCTCTGTGGCCAGTGGGGCCAGCACATGCTGAGAGCCACAGTGATATTCCTTTAGTTAGCTCACACGGGCTGACCTCTCCCTGCTCACAGCACCCTGCCCTTCTTCCCTCAGTGCTCTCGCAACAGCAATTAAAGAGGAGTTGTTTGTTATTGCCTCTCTCCTCTACCCGACCATACGCCTCTCAAGGGCAGGGACTGTGCCTATTTGGATCACTACTGAATCCCCAGGTCCCAGGAGTGACGCAGACATAGTAGATATAAAGTAAAATTTTGCTAAATAAATTAATTCCCTTCTGTAGAGGTTTCTAATCCTTGGATGGATTCATCCACACACTCTTAGAAATTTGGGACACTCGTCCCTTTTCAAGACACACTTTAAACCTCAAAGATGAACATCCTCCTTTTTTTTTAATGACATAAAAATAACAATTTGGAATGAATCTCTTTAGGGGCCAGGAGTGAGAATCAACTTGCTCTTTGAAACAACCAGTGTTACAGTACATGTACATATTTCCATTTAACAAAAAGCAGCAGGAGAGGTGCAATGGTTAAGAGCTCAGACACTGGAGCCAGGTGCTCTGTGCTGGAACTCAGAGCCTGTCACTTAGCAGCTACCAAACAGTGGGCCCATTAGGAATTCACCGTGCCTTGGCTTCCCTATCTATAAAATGGGGATAAAACAATTTATCTTATAAGGATGGTTGGGAGAATTGCGTTAACACAAGTGAAATTTCTGAAGTGGTATCTGCACAGACTAACTTATATATACATATTAACTACTATTATATTTCTAGTCTATTACCACTTGGTGGTATCACTTCTATATTCCTGCTGTTTTTATTTAGCTAGCTTATCATTGCTGGACATTATTTTAGTGTTTAATACTTTTCTGGTTTCTTTATACCTTGTTCAATCATTTGTTCATTCATTCGGTCTGGGTTATTTATCAAGAACCCAGAACATAAGAACACTTGACTTACTTCTTTTGAGCACTTATTGCTGGCCCAGCTTAGTTGAGTTTTTTTTTCTTTCCCCTGTGATTACAGACATATTTACTTTATCTGTCTCACTGGCAGTAGGGAATTTCACCAACATTTTTGCTAGAATCTATTTCCTAGAAAATTTATATTTCTTTCTCAGGAATCTGAAAAAAAATTTGCATGTGTCTATATATTTATAGAGGATTTAATTTTGTCCTTTCATTTCCTCTCATACAACTTTACCAAGCACATGCTAAAAGTCACCCACTTGGTCAGGCCACACAGGGTGGCTACAAATGCCCCAGTAATCTGCTTTTTTGTAGAGCTTCATGTCTATCCAGGAGCTAAATCCTAACTAGAAACTCACAAATACACTTGTGATTCCAAATGATTTTAAGTATTGTGAAGGAAAAATTGAAACTTGATGAGAAAATGTTAATGGGTAACTAGACTTAGAATGGAAGGGTCAGGAAAGGGTCCCCGAGGAGGTGACATCCAAGGTGAAGAATAGGTGTGAAGGACCATCAGGACAGAGGAACAGCTGTGTGAGTGGCCTGGGACAGAAGGAGCAGGGCCTGAGAGAAAGCCAGGGTGGGGAGAGGCAGTGGGGTGGGGAGGAGGTGTGGCTGCAGGGACAGGCAGATGTAGGACCTTGGAGTACACTCTGGGGTTGTTTTATGGGACAGCCTCCATGGGGCTGGAGGCAGGGGAGTTCCATGAGCAAGTTCTTTTTTTGTGTGTGCAAAATCACATCCACTCTGTGAGTGAAATGGGCTATAGGATCACTTGGGACCTTCGCAGTCTTGGGCAGGTGCTGAGTGGCAGTTCATCATCCACTTAAGTGGATCAATGAAGTCCATCTGACTTCCTGTTGATGTGAACCTCTGATACTCTGCCATACACCAACACTACTACTTTAGGAGCTGGTCTCTACCATGGGGTGATACACCCCAGAAAGTATACAGGGCAATTCATTGCAGGGTGGCAGGGAAAATAGGACTCCTATTTTTTAAAATATAGTTTTATTGATTTCAGTGAGAAAGATCTCTCTCTATCTATCTATCTATATATATATATATATATATATAGAGAGAGAGAGAGAGAGAGAGAGAGAGAATCATTAATTGGCTACCTCCTGTAGGTCCTCTACTGGGGATCAAGCCTGCAATGTGGGTATGTGCCCCAACCAGGAATGAAACTGTGACCCTCCTGGTTTATAGGTCCATATGGGTTCAACCACTGAGCCATGCCAGCTTGGCAGGACTTTGATTTGTAAAAATCTATAATAATAAAAGCATAATATGCTAATTAGACTGGACAACCTTCCAGACGAAGCAGGGGCTGCGAGGGAACCTCAGGTCCTGGGTGCCTGCCAGCAGCCAGAGGGAAGCCCGGGTCCTGGGGGCTAGAGGGAAGCTGGTGCCGGCAGCTGGAGAAAGGAAGGCCTACTCTCACATGAATGTCATGCATCAGGCCTCTAGCAAATAAATAAATAATTTAAAATACTATTCTTTTTACATTATTCATTTATTTGTTATAATGTACAACATACACTCCAGCATATATAATTATAACATGAAAATTATATATAAGTGTATTAAATAATTGCTATATACTACATAATGATTATACATTATACATTATATAATTATGAGTGTAATTTTTCAACAAACAGCAATACTACATATACTTGAGGCCCGATGCACGAAATTCATATAAGAGTAGGCCTTCCTTCCCCTGGCTTCCCTCTGGTACCCAGGACCCAGGCTTCCCTCCCAGTATCAGCTTCGTCCAAAAAGTCATCCAGAAGGACATCTGGCCTAATTAGCATATTATACTTTTATTATTATAGATATGATGGTGTTAGAAAGTTTTGTACTGACAGGGTAGTTTTTCCTTTCATGCTATGAATCTGTTATCTGTGTCAAAAGCTACTCTGACTCCACCCCTGAAATTTCAAGATTTTACTGCCATATCCTACAGAGATTTAGAGAAAACATAAGCTAAATTTTATATCAATATACTAAAACAAGCAAAATTAACAAGGTAAAACTTAATTTGTGCTCCTCTCCCATGCTCAAACTTTCCAATCCTAGTATAATATCTGACATAGTAGGTGCTCACTAAATGTTTGCTGAATGAAGAATTTCTTGAATAAAAAGAAAATTAATTCTAAGCTAAAATTTACCTATTAACCTTCTATAATTGCTTAAACTCACCAAAAAGCAGAACTGTTAAACTCTCACTTGACTACAGGCATACCTCATTTTATTGCTCTTAGCTTTATTGCACTTTGCAGATGCTGCACTTTTTAATATAGTTTTTAAAATATATTTTTATTCATTTCAGAGATGGAGAGAGAGAGAGAGAGAGAGAGAGAGAGAGAGAGAGAGAGAGAGAGAGAGAGATAGGATGAGAATCATTAATAGGCTTCCTCCTGCATGCTCCCTACTGGGGGTCAAGTCTGTAACTCAATCATGTGCCCTGTCTGGGAATCAAACCATGACCTCATGGTTCATAGGCTGATGCTCAACCACTGAGCCACTGTGGCCCGGCGATACTGCATTTTTACAAATTGAAGATTTGTGGCAACCTTATCAAGTCTAATACCATTTTTCTAACAGAATTTGCTCACCGTGTCTCTGTGTCACCTTTTGGCAATACTCACAATATTTTAAACTTTTTAGTTATTGTAATATTTGTTATAATGACCTGTGGTCAGTAATATTTGATGTTACTGTTGTAATTGTTTGGCGGCACCATGAACTGTATCCTCATAAGACTGCAAACTTAATTAACGGACAACTATTGTGTTTGTTCTGACTGCTCCATCAACCAGCCATTCCTCTATCTCTTTACCTGTCCTGGAGCCTCCCTGTTTTCTGAGACACAACAATAGTGAAAGTGGGCCAGTTAATAACCCTAGAATGCCCTGTAAGTGTTCAGGTGAAAGGAAGAGTGGCATGTCCTTCACTTTAAACCAAAAGCTAGAAATGATTAAGCTTCATGAGGAAAAGTGAGATAGGCTGAAAGCTAGGTCTCCTGTACCAGTTAGCTAAGCTGTGAATGCAAGGGAAAAAAGGTCTTGAAGAAAATTAAAAGCACTACTCCAGTGAGCACACGAATGATAAGAAAGCAAAACAGCCTTGTTGCTGATATGGAGCAAGTTTCATTGGTCTGGACAGATCAGACCAGCCACAGCATTCCCTTAAGCCAAAGCCTAATCCAGAACAAGCCTCTAGCTCTCTTCCATTTTATGAAGGCTGAAAGAGGCGAGGAAGTTGCAGAAGAAAAGTCTGAAGCTAGCAGAGGTAGCTACGTTATGTTTAAGGAAAGAAGCCACCTCCACCACATAAAGTGCAAAGTGAAGCAGCAAGTGCAGATGTAGAAGCTGCAGCAATTTATCTAGAAGACCTAGCCAAGAGAATTACTGAAACAGGTTTTCAATGTAAATGAAACAGCCTTATAATGGAAGAAGCTGCCATCCAGGACTTTCACAGCTAGAAAGGAGTCAATGTCTGGCTTCAAAGCTTCAAAAAACAGGCTGATGAGGGTGAATGCAGCTTTTTTTTTAAAAAAATAATATATTTTATTGTTTGTTTTTTTTTACAGAGAGGAAGAGAGAGGTATAGAGAGTTAGACATTGATGAGAGAGAATCATCAATCAGCTGCCTCTTGCACAACCCCTACTGGGGATGTGCCTGCAACCAGGGTACATGCCCTTGGCTAAAATCAGACATGGGACCTTTCAGTCTGCAGGCCGACACTCTATCCACTGAGCCAAACCAGTTTGGGCATGAACGCAGCTTTTATTGATTTTTAAAATATATCCTTTTATTGATTTCAGAGAGGAAGGGAGAGGGAGAGAGAGATAGATACATCTTGGATAATAAAAGGCTAATATGCAAATTATCCCTTAGACTGGGAGTTCAACCTGGTGGCGCGTGGGCTGGCCAACTGCCCACAGCCTCTCCCCCAGGCTGGCCCATCCTCATCAGCCCTGATCGGGGTGGGCCTGCAGGACCCCACCATGCATTAATTTGTGCACTGGGTCTCTAGTCAATGATGAGAGGGAATCATTGATCTGCTGCCTCCTGCATGCCCCACATTGGGGATTGAACTACAACTAGAGCATGTGTCCTTAATGGGAATTGAACCCTAACCTCCTGATTCATAGGTTGATGCTCAACCACTGAACCACGCCAGCCAAGCCAGCTGGTGACTTGAAGTTGAAGCCAATGCTCATATACCATTCCAAAAATCCTAGGGTCCTTAAGAATTATGCTAAATCTACCATGCCTGTGCTCTATCAATGAAACAACAATGCCTGGATGACAGTACATCTATTTACAACATGTTTTCCTGAATATCTTAAGCCCACTTTTGAGGCCGACTGCTTAGAAGAAGAGATTTATTTCAAGTATTACTGCTCACCCACCATGCACCTGGTCACCCAAGAGCTCTGATGGAGATTTACAATGAGATTAATGTTTGTTTTCATGCCTGCTAACTCAACATCCATTCTTCAGCCCATTGATCGGGAGTAATTTCCACTTTCAAGTATGATTAATAAGAAATAGGTTTTGTAAGGCTATCTCTGCCACAGACAGTGATTCCTATAACTTAACTGGGAAAGTCATTTGGAAACCTTCTGGAAAGAATTCATCTAGATGCAATTAAAAAACATTCTTGATGCAGGAAAAGAGGTCAAAATACAAACATTAACAGAACTTGGAAATGCTGACTCTAACCCTCATGGATTACTTTGAGGGGTTGAAGCTACAGATGTAGGCTCATGAGGTAGTTTCAGTGAAGAAAGTAACGGCAGATGTGGTGGAAACAGCAAGCGAACTAGAATTAGAATTAGAGCCCAAATATGTGACTGAATTACTGCAGTCTCACAATAAAACTTAATGAATGAGGAGTTGCTTTTTATGAATGAGCAAAGAAAGTGGTTTCTTATTATTTCTTAAACCTATATGGTCACCTCAATAGACGTGGAAAGAATTTAATATATTTTTATTGATTTCAGAGAGAAGAAGGGAGAGGTAGAGAGGAAGAGAAATATCATTGATGAGAGACAAACATCGATTGACTGCCTCCTATACACTCCCTATTGGGGATTGAGCCCACAACCTGGGCATGTATGTGCCTTGACTGGGAATTGAACTGTGACCTACTGGTCCATGCTCAACCACTGAGCAACACCAGCCAGGCACAGAAGTGGTTTCTTGAGATGAAATCTACTGCTGGTGAAAATGCTGTTTAGATTGTTGAAATGACTACAAAAAATTTAGAATATTACATAAACTTAGTTGATAGAACAGAACAGTAGCAGGGTTTGAGAGGACTAACTCTAGTATTCAAAGAAATTTTAATGTGGGTAAAACGCTATCGCAGTATCACAGGGAAATCATTTGTGAAAGGAAGAGGCAATCCATGTGGCAAACTTTTGCCTTATTTTAAGTAATTGTGTGCCTTGCTGGTGTGGCTCAGTAGTTAAGTGTCCACCTATGAACTAGGAAGTCATAGTTAGATTCCTGGTCAGGGCACATGCCTGGGTTACAGGCTTGATCCCCAGTGTGAGGTGTGCAGGAGGCAGCTGATCAAGGATTCTGTCTCATCACTGATGTTTCTATCTCTCTCTCTCTACCTCTTCCTTCCTCTCTGAAATCAATAAAAATATGTTTAGAAAAAAAAAAAGAAGTTGCCACAACCTCTCCAACCTTTGACAACCACCACACTGATCATATCAGCCATAACACTAGGCAAGACCCTTCACCAGCAAATAGATACGACTCCCTAAAGGCTCAGATGATGGTTAGCATTTTTTAACAATACAGTATTTTTAAGTTGCTATGTACATTGTCTTTTAGACAATGCTATCGCACACTTAATAGACTGTGGTATAGTGTGAACAACTTTTATATGCACTGAGAAACAAAAAATTTGTGTGACTCACTTTATTGAAATATTCACTTTATTGTGGTGATCAGGAAAAAAGATTATTTATTTATTTATGGAATAAATAATTATGAATTATTCCTGAAATGTGCCTATTCATACATTTCAGACACCTTTCATGTTAGTTTTCTGTGTTTTTCTTTAGTTCCTTTATGGAGCTGAGTTTTAACCAAGGCCCTTTCTTCCACCGTGGCCCATGCTGACCTTGGCAGTTTCTAGAAGCTGGCTGGGTCCTCTGCCTGGATCTTTGGCAGGTGCAGTTCTTAACTTCATTCTATTCCATCCTCACTGACTCACCCTCCTGCAAGCCCTTCCTATTTAACTGCTGGGTCTGGCAGCAGAAGCCCAAGTGAAATGTAAACCCATCTCTAGAGGATCTTATTGTCTCCAACTAGCCGGGATACTGCTTTAGGTCCTCCTCCTCAAAGTGAGGGCTGACAAAGCATGATGTACTGATAACACTTTTAGGAGCAGCTCAGGGTCCGGGGTGGGCACGGAAGCTCAGGGAACTGTCTTCACTGGCTCTCAGTGGCTGCAGCAGCTGCTGTAGATACCCAGAGAGAGGATGCAAAATACAGTTGGCTCTGGGGACCTACCAATTGATGTTAATGAAGAGTAGGGTGTTTTGTTTTGTTTTGTTTTGTTTTTAATCCTCACCCAAGGACATGTTTTCTGATTTTACAGGGGGAGAGGAAGGATGGAAGAAGGAAGAGGGAGGAGAGAGGAGGGAACGAGGATGAAGGAGCGAAAGAGGGAGGAGGGAGAGGCATTGGTTGCCTCCCACATGCTCCCTGACTAGTACAAGCCTGTAATATATGTATGTGCTCTGACTGGAATTCAAACCCACAACCTATTGGTGTACGGGATGACACTCTAACCAACTGAGCCACTCAGCCCTGGCCAGGACAAGAATAATCTTTGAAAGACTCGAAGGTCAGAGAGTTTTATACAGCCCAGAGGAGATAGGCTGCCCCTCATTTATCCTAATGCTCCCCCATGAAATCTTTTTATATGAAATATTCTGATTTTTAAAAGTTGGCAACCAGTTCAATGACAAAGACCCATTGTACTCCTGAATAACACACGTCAGAGTTCCTGAATCAGTCCTCTGGCTCCCGGTGCCATTGCTGGTCTAGGGTCCCACCCCTTCTTTTCCTCCATTGCCTCACTAGTTCCTTCTTGGCTTCTTGTCACATCTGCTTCCTCTCACCAAAGTGGCCTTCAATTAATCCAGAGGTTTTTGCTTCATTCCTTAAGAGAGGACGAAGTAGTAGCAACCTTCCTTTGGACATTTTAAAAACAAAAACAAGTGTTCCTTGTACAGTGGGGGAACACAGCCACCCACTGCAGACTTCGCAGCAAAGGAGCAGAGTGGGCAGGAAAAAATGTGTAGTAAGAGCCAGGTGGTCTGCTGTCCTTCCTCAGAGCCTCACCTGGGACAAGTTGCCCAACTCCACATTTGTTCTTTGTTCCCTGCAACGCCTTTCTTATTTCCAGGTATCTCTCTCTTCTTAGTGCCTAAACCCAGGCTGGGGCTTCTCGCATCCAGGTTTGGAGAAAGCTTAGGTTCTTGAGCACCCTGAGTAGTCCCTGGTGATGGACATAGTAGGTTTTGCTTAATGACACCTTCATTTTCCTTTAGGAAACCATGCCTCCCCCTTTGGATGTGGGGGTGTTAGGGATCCAATGCCCTGCCCTCCCCTGACTGGGATACTGGTCTTGGGCTCTCAAGGAAGGGCAGTGCCCCACAGGGCAGGACCCTCAACAAGCTGGCACCAAGAGAAAAAAGCAGAGCTAACTGGTGATGACTACACCCAACACTGGGGCATCTGAATTTGGGGGAAAGGGCGGTTCTCAGAGAAGCCCTGGCCTAGGCCCCTCAGGCTGCTTCTGATACAACTCCTGGGTCTGGTAGCAACTTATGAGATTTGGGCCATATTAGTTTGCTGGTTCTCTGCCTCAGTTTTCTTATCGGTAAAGTGGTCACAATGGTTTCTGACTCAAACCTTCTGAGAACAAATGAGGCCTTATCTTCAAAGTGCCTTGAAAGTACAAATTGTGACCAATCAAGAGATTACCCTGCAAATTCACATCTGGTAAAATCAAGTAACACAAAGGTTTGAATATAAGTGAAACTATATCTCAAATTATCATGGGATCGTAGGACCCCTGGCATATCTAATCCACCCTCCTGAGCAAGTCAGACTGCTCTAGAGAAGGCTCCACTTGTTGTTTTCTACCACTGAAATGTGGCATGGGAGAGACGGCTGAGCGTGGGCTGACCCCTGAGTTTGAATTCTGGGTTTGTCAGTTTCTTTTGTGGCCTTGGACAGTTACTTAAATTCCCTAGATTTCAGTTTTCTCATCTGAATAGGGGCATACATGGTTGTAGAGACTACAATAGTGGTTTACATCGAAGGAGATTAAGAAAGTAGATGCTTAGGATAGTAGATGGTGCACATGGCATTCTAGGTGAACGCTGGCTGATGAAGATGATGGTGGAGTACCATACTGGTGGTCACAGGGGTATGTTCCTGATGGGGATGTAGAGAAGTTTGTTCAACAGGTCATCTGCTTGCCACTTGCTGCCCTAGACATGTCCTACAACACCAACTGTCAGATGCAGTGGGGTCCCCTCACCTTGTGCTGCTTATGTAGAAAAACAACAACAACCCTCTTTTCTAGTAAAAGGAATCATAATAGAAGGAAGGAGAAAGGGAAATGAGGCAGGGCTCAGGATCGGCCTAGCGATGGTGGCTCTTTCTTTCAGTTTGCCTCAATGCCAACCCAGCATACTGGTGCCTCAGGGAGTCTTTCTTTGAATCTCCCTGTCTTAGCAATCTAATTCCCCTCAGAAAATAATTACACATTTATTTGTGTAGTTACTTGTTAATCATGACTCCTCACTAGACATGACAGCAGACACTGTTTCTGCCTCATTCACCACTCCCTATTCTAGTTTCTCCATACAGTAGGCTCTCAACAAATATTTGCAGAGTAAATGAAAACATGAATCTGTCATACACTGTCTGGTTCTTTGTTTCTGGGAACACGAAGAATCAAACTGGATTAAGTTTGTGATAAAAAAAAATGCCTCAATTTATCAGATGGCCCTGACTGGAATGTTTCATGTATCTTTCCAGAAGACATTTTAGGTGAGACAGATATAGAATAAACAACTTCTCATTTGGAGTAATGCAGCCTCATTCTGCCTGGATCAACAGTCAAACACAGGTTTCACCCACATCTATAAAGTCAGTCAAGGGTTTATTTAATTTGGATCAGGCTTTGGGAATTCAGTAAGGAGTTAGACAATGTCCCCAATCCTCAAAGAATTTGCCTTTTAATGAGGAGATCCAAAATTAAAAAGCAGAAAATATAATTTCAGGTAGGATGGGAACCACAATGAAAATAAAACATGGAGAGGTGAGGTATGTGATACTGGCAAAAGGTTGGAAGGAATAATATAGATTTGGGAAGGCCTGTGGATATGGTGATTGAATAAAGACTCCAATGACAACCCTATGAAGATCTGAGTGAAGCGAATTCCAGAAAGTGGAAGAAGAAAATGCCCTAAGGGACAAGCTTGGAGTGTTTGAGGAGCACACTGAGCTTCCACATAGTGTAATGAGCTAAGTCAAACTGGGAGTAAGAGCTGGATGCTGTACAGCATTGCAGGTCTTGATAAAGCATTGGCCCTTTATTTTAAGTGTGATGGGAAGACAGAGAGTGTTAGCAGGGAAGAATGGGTTGTCAGGAATCAGAAGCCTATTTCAGTATAGGTGAGAATGGAGGCTTGGATTACAAGATATGAAAAGACGTAGTATGACCTGCTGATTGATAAACTGGATATGAGGGGAAAAGTGGGAATCATCATGATTCCTAAGGGTGGGTTTGGGCAACAGGGTGCATAATGGGCCATTTACTCTTTTGGGTTAGACAGAAAATAAGTAGGTTCTTGAGAAAAAAACAAATCCCACAATGTTCTGTTTTGTCTATGTTAAGTTTGAGGCACTTCTAAGATAAACATTTGGAGATGTCACATATAAACTACCAAAGGTCATCCTTAAATTTGTGTAGTTGACTACACAAGTTTTGAGCTTAATGGAGATACAACTGTGGCATCACCAGCTATGATGGTGCTTAACTCCATGGTTATGAATGAGGTCATTAATGGGAAGTATGTAGATTAAGAAGAGTAGAGGGGAGGAAGACAAACACCTTGAATATTTGAGCCTATAATCTGTGCTAACTTATTTTTTTAAAAAATATATTTTATTGATTTTTTATAGTAAGGAAGAGAGAAGGATAGAGAATTAGAAGCATCTATGAGAGAGAATCATCAATCAGCTGCCTCTTGCTCACCCCATACTGGGGTTGTACCCACAACCAAGATACATGCCCTTGACCAGAATTGAACCTGAGACCTTTCAGTCTGCAGGCTGACGCTCTATCCACTGAGCCAAACTGGTTTCGGCTGTGCTAACTTATTTTATTTTAGGGTCTCAATCGTCCTGATAGTTATTTCAATTCTTCACCATACTTTGCATTTGTATCTCTGAAGGGTCGCCTACTTTTTTATTAATGAGGTATTTGGTTATAAAACTTGTTACTGTAAGCTATCTGTAATCAAATTCTAGAAATCAGTTGGTGGGTAACAGATGCACACATGATAAAGGGAAATGCCAAAACCCACTTCCCATGGTTGTTTCCCTTGATTGCACACATCTATTTTTAACACTCATGATTGTAAGGCAAAGTCCTTGTCACTTGAGAAAACTGTGTTTCCCAACGGAGGCACCTGGACACAGAGAGTGGCGTGCCCTGTGTGCCAACATTTACTGCTGCTGATTTGGCAACAGAACTCAAACCACAGGAAATTTAAGAATGACCTTTGGTAGTTTGTGTGGGGGTGTGTGTATGTGGGTGTGTGTATGTGTGTGTGGGGAGGGGTGGAGTGGGAAGGTGGAAGTGGGTGGTGGTAAGTGGTTCCAGAAAATCTGCCCTGTAGTTGTTAAGGATTTCCTAACATGTCAAAATTTCTCAGAAAGCTTTGCTAATTAAGAGTTTTGGACTAATTATCAGAAGTATTTACTCATCATTTCCTAAGAGTTCAGGCTTAATAAACTCTCAGCTAAGTGAAGTTTATTCTTTTCTAACAAATGGTAGGTTTTGATCCAATAACTTGAGAGAGGAACCTTGAAGCTTCAGAGCACAACAGGAGCTGTTTCCATGATTGAAAAGCTAATTATCACTTAACAAACAGCTTGTACTAGCTACAAATAAATGGTTTATTTAGGGAAGTCAAAATCAGTTATTCCAGCTAAGTGGCATCTCTTAAAGGCAGCCTGTTTTTAAACCAGAAGCCCTAGGTTTGAATCCAGACTCTAAAACTTACTTGTTTCTATTACTGTTGAAAAGTCACCAAATACTTTTAGTTTTTAAGTTTTATCATCTATAAAATGGGTATGATAGTTATAGCTTCTCCAGAGACCTATAAAGACTGAAATGTGCCTCGTAAACCTTTCTAAAAATATCTTTTAGTTGATTTTTAGAGTGAGAGGAAGGGAGAGGAAGAGAGAGATAGGAACATCAATGATGAGAAAGAAACATTATCTATTGGCTGCCTCCTGCATGCCCCCTAATGGGAATTGAACCCACAACCCTGGCATGTGCTCTGACTGGGAATTGGACTAGTGACCTTTTGGCTAATGGGCCAATGCTCAACTACTGAGCTACACCAGCCAGGTACATATAAACCTTTAGATGATGGAGAAATTCTTACTATTTTTCAGATTTTGTTCAGGAAGGCAGAAGAATTCCCCATTCCAATAATCTTTGGAGGGTATGAATTCTCAGCCACAGGATTGAACTTTAGTTGTTACATCTCACTCTCTTAGGCAATGTAAGTCTACATGACAGTGACTCAGTACGGTCCATTAAGAACGAAATGACCTTGGTTACATCAGATAAGGAAGAATGCAACAGCTTTTGGCTTGTCACACAAAACTGCATTCTCTTTCACACTTCACTATTCCGAAATTCATATGACTCACCACTCCACACCTTATCTAGCCCCATTTACAGGAGGTTTTAATGCCCCTTTCTTCAAAGTTAGAGTCCTTGGTGGTGGTGGTGGTGGTGGTGGTGGGGAGATGGAATAATACTCATTGACTTTAAGAATGCCTACATGATGGATCCCAGCAATTAAAATTTAAGGATTTGTATTTCAAACAGAATCACAAAAGTTCTCAAAGATATATGGGTAAGATATTGCAGCATTGATTGTAATAATAAAGAACTAAAAACAACTTAACTCCTAAGGAGTTTTAGCCTATATATGCTTATGTCATGATCATAAATTTTTTTCTATATAGAAGTCAAAATTAGTTAAAACTAAATTAGCCTAATGGGAGGTTTAGGTGCCATTAATGTTATCTTCAAGACAACAGAATTAGAACTTATATTAGAACATCCTGGTTTGAAGGTACAAAAACCAGCTCAAGCTACACCTAAAGTAATATCTTAAAAAAATATATGTTTTTATTGATTTTAGGAGAGAGGGAGAGAAACATCGATGTGAGAGTGAACAATGATGAGCCACTTCCTGCATGCTCCCTACTGGGGATCTAGCCCAAAACTAGGGCATGTATCCAGACCAGGAATCAAACAAGTGACTTCTATGGTGCACGAGGTGATGCTCAACCCACTGAGCAACACCAGCTGGACTGAAGAAAAATCTTTTTATAAGAGAACTAGAGGCCCAGTTCATGAAATTCATACATGAGTAAGATCCCTAGCCACCTCCCCACCATCCTCTGTGCCCCAGTTCAGCCCCTCCCACTGGCCCCTAGTCCCCATCTGCTATCAGTCCTGCTCCTGCCACTGCCACTCCCACATGCTGATGGTGCCTGGCCTGCTTGAACTCGCTGAAGGCATGGAATGATTGGGGCCAGCACCAGCAGTGGGTGTGAGTGGGGGCTGCTGCTCCAATTGCCCCTTAGGAGCAGGGGGAGGTGGAGAAGCCCTCAGGGGTGATTGGGGCCAACAGCCACCAATCATACCCGCTAATGGCACCGAGTGATAAAGGCTAGTGCTGGCAGCGGGTACAAGTGGAGCCAGTGCTGGCAGTGGGTGTGAGTGGCAGCTTTGTTAGCAGCTGGTGTAAGTGGGGTCAGGGCCAGCAGCAGGAGCGAGCACTGGGCAGGACTGTGGCACACAGGAGCAAAGAATTTTTAGTAACCACCAGAGGTTCACCTGGATGACAGCCACCAGCACCCTGCCTTGGTCTGGTGCTCCCCCCCCGCCCCACGTGCTCCATCATCCCGCAGAGGCCCATGCCCACTATGTTTTGCACTCTGCTGCCTGCTGCCCCAAGGCCTACCATGTTCCACACACACACACACACACACACACACACACACACACACCCTCTAGTGGTCAGTGCATGTCATAGTGAGCGGTTGAGTAGCCTTAGCATATCATTAGCTTGTTATGGTTTGATTGGTTGTTCTGCCATTCAGTCTATTTGCATATTACCCTTTTATTATATAGGATACTGACTTATGGAAACCCATGGCAAGAAGCCCAGCTGAGACTCAGGAATTTCTGGAAGTGTAAAACCATTGTGTGCTCAGACCATAGCCTCTCTCCATCTCTTGCCTCTGCTTCTCTCCACATTTCTATCTCATTTTAATCTTTGTATTCCTGCTTTTTCTGCTCCCTAGTCCTCATGCCAGAACCTGGTGGCCTATGGCTCTCAAATCCAAATATTAAAAAGCCAATCAAATGGAGAGACTAACTCTCTTTCCCTTGATCCTAGCTCCAAATGATCTAAGAGTCTCTGAGAATCTCAGCTTATGCCCAGTTTCCAGCCTTTGTCCAGTCAAGAGTGGCTAGTCCTATAGTAACAAAGAACTACTCAGGGCCCATTCAGTTTGAGAATTAGGAAGGTTATTAAGGGAAGATGCTCCAAAACGCATCCCAGATAGAGTGTGTAGTAGATGCTTTTGGCAAACTCCAGGCACTGGCTCTCTAGGTACAGATAATATATTTTATTTGCCAAGTCACTAATTCATGTTTTGGGAGTCATGCCTGATTTATTTTGCTATGAAAATCACCTTGAAGAATTTGTAGTAAAGTAACAGATTATAAAGGAGAAAATTTTGAGGGCTATAAAGTATAATAGACCTTTGAATAACCTAGGTTTGAACTGCACAGGTCCACTGATATGCAATTTCCCCCCCAAAAAAGTTAATATATATAGTCAGCCAAAGTTTTGCATTTGTGGATTCAGCCATCTGCAAATGGAAAAATAGTATTTCAGATTCGTGGTTGTGAAGCAGAGGGTGGACAGTATACATTGTTCTATACTATTTTATATAAGGAACTTGAACTTCAGGGATTTTGGTATCTGTGGGGGTCCTGAGACCAATCATCTGCAGATACTGTGGGAGCAATGTTGCTAAGTTTTGGGGGAATAAAAAATTATATTTGGATTTCAACTGATTGGGGGTCAGCACGCCTAATCCTATTGTTCAAGGGTCAACTATATGTTTGGTAGCTTAATTGTGTTAGTAGCTAATCAATTAATACAGATTGGAGTCACTTGGTGACTGATGCAACTCAAGCATCACATATTGGGCAGTGTTAAAATTTTGAGAAACAAATACTTTGTTTCACCAGAAGATATTCCTTCTTTTCAGTCTTCAAACAACTGACATATCAGAAACTGACTAAAGGATTGTGTGTGTATTTTTTTTAAATACATATTTTTTAATGATTTTGGAGAGGAAGGGAGAGGGATATATATATATATATATATATATATATATATATATATATATATAAATGATGAGAGACAATCATTGATTAGCTGTCTCCTGCATACCCCACAATGGAGATCTAGTCCACATCCAGGCACATGACCTGACCGGGAATTGAATCGTGACCTTCTGGTTCATAGGTTGATGCTCAACCACTGAAGTATACAAGACTGGCAAGAATTGTTCAAATATATTTTAAAGATGTATTGGAAGTAAAATAAAAGACTATGAGTATTCTACATAGAAGTTGTACATTTATATCCATCCACCCATCTATCCATTCATCCAACCATCCATCTAATACATAAACCCAAATAAAGGAATAGTCATTAAACTTGGATTTTCTGTATATCCATCTTTGAATTTCAATGTAGCCCATTTTAGCTACACAAAGGAAAAAACAGGTAGCTAATTTAATCCCTCATTGGATAAGTCTCATAGGATCAGGGCCCATGTTTCTCTTATTTATTGCTATGTCCCCTCTACATTCATCATGCTATTTAATGTTATCTCTAAAAAACAAACAAACAAACAAACAAAAAACCACACCCCTTGTTTATTGAATGGAAACATAGAGGACAGTGCACAGATCAAAAGTGCATAGCATGTGCTGAAACTTGTTTGGCTCAGTGGATAGAGTGTCCGTCTGTGGACTGAAGGGTCCCAGGTTCGATTCCGATCAAGGGTATATACATTGGTTGCAGGCACATCCCCAGTAGGGGGTGTGCAGGAGGCAGCTTGTCGATGTTTCTCTCTCATCGATGTTTCTAGCTCTCTATCCCTCTCCCTTCCTCTCTGTAAAAAAATCAATAAAATACATATTTTTAAAAAGTGCATAGCATGATAAAATTTCATGATGTGAACACTACCACCAAGATCATGGAACACCATACCAGAAGACCCTCATGTTCCTTCCCAGAGTCTACCCCTAAAGGATAAACACTATCCTGACATCAGTTATTGTAGATTAGGTTTGCCAGATGTGAGACCTCAGGTAAATGAAATTATGCAGTAGGTACTCATCTGCATCTTATCTGCCTTCTTTTGCTGAACATTATGCTTGAGAAATTCATCCAATCCTTGCATGTTATTTAAATCTGTTCATTCTTTTCCTAAATAACATTACCTTATATAGATATATCGCACTTTATTCATTATTCTGTTGATGAATATTTGAGTTTTGGGCCCTTAATGGTAATAATAATATTCTTGACTATGTCTTTTGGCATACACACACACACACACACACACACACACACACACACACACATTTCTGTTGGAAATATACATAGAAATAGAACTGTTGGGTCATGAGAGGAAATTCCCCCATGAATATGTTGGACATTAGTAGGAGCTTACCAAATTTTTTAACTGGTTATCCCAATTTATATTCTTCTTAACAAGCAGATGAGTTTCAGTTACTCCTCAATGCTTGCCAACAGCTCGAAATTATCAGGCTTTTAAATAATAGCCAGTTGGTGGATCTGTAGTGGTATCTCATTGTGGCCTTAATTTGCATTTCTCTGATGACTAATAATGTCTATCACCTATTCATATGTTTTTAGTGATATGAATATCCTTTTGTGTAAAGTGCTCTTTAAATCTTTTGCACATTTTTTCTTTTAGTTGTGCTTTTGGTCCTTTTTCTCTTTAAAGAAGTTCCACATATATTTTGGATATAAGTCCTTTGTTCAGATAATAGATTTTACAAATATATTTTCCCACTCCATGGTTGGCCTTCTCACTCTCTTAGTGGTAGTGTCTGACAAATAGTACTTATTATTTTAATGTGATACACTTAATCATGATCTTCTTTTATGACACTTTAGTGCTTTTTGTGTCTTGTTTAAAAATCTTTGACTAACTCAGGTCAAGAAGATACACTCCGATATTTTCTTATAGACGCTTCATTGTTTTGCCTTTCACACTTAGATCTAAAATATAACTGGATTTTTAAAATATAACTGGATTTTTCATTGTGCTAGCACCATGAAAAGGCCACCTTCTATCATAATTCAAATGATCATATATGTTTGCATCTATTTCTGCATTGTCTGTCTTGTTCCATTGTTTAATTTGTCTATTCTAGTGCCAATATCATATTCATTTAATTATTGAAGCTTTACAATGACTCTTAATACTTAACTACATTCTCCTCAATGTTACCTTTGCATTCTTGTCCTTTTGCATTTCCATTCAAATTTTAGAATCTTTGTCATTTTCCACAAGAAAAACCTTCTGGGATTTTAGCCAGCTATTGAACTAATAGATCAATAGGAAGAAAACTGATTCTATTTAATTGAATTTTCCAATCACTGAACATGGAACATCTTTTCATTTATTTAACATCATCTTTATTTTCTTCTTATAATGTTTTATAAGTTTTTTTGGTATAGAGGTTTTGCCCATCTTTTATTAAATGTATACTCTAAGTATAGGATGTCTTACTACTATTGTAAATGTTCCTGCTTTTTGTTTAATCTCATACTAGACTTAATTAGCTTTATAGAATGGTACAGGGTACACTTCACAGCCACAGAATATCTTCAATTTGTTGCAATACCTGGCAGCTTCCCAGGTACACAGTTTCTATTGTCCCCTTACTGACATGCAGTCTGCATGCATGCTATAGGAAAATCTTATCATTCTTTCCTCCCCAGCTTTATTAATGTATAATAGCCAATAAAAATTATATATATTTAAGGTGTATAACCTGATGGCCTGATTGTGTGTACAATGTGAAATATTTACCATATGTTTACAACAGTCAAGATATGGAAGCAACCTAAATATTCATCTACAGATGAATGGATAGAGAAAAATATGAGATACACACTCACACATACATACACAATGAAATATTACCATAAAGAAAGAAGGAAATCCTGCCATTTGTGACAACATGGATGAATGAAACTGGAGGGCATTATGCTAAGTAAAATAAGCCAATTACAGAAGGACAAACACTATATGATTTTACTCATATGTGAAATCTAAAATAGTCAAACTCATAGAAAATGAAAGTAGAATGGTGGTTGCGGGGGACTGGGGAAGGGGGAAATGGGAGGATGTTGGCCAAGGTGTACAAAGTTTCAGCTGTGCAAGGTGAGTAAGTTCTGGAGGCCTGGGTACAGCCACAGGACCACATGATACTGTATCATGTACTTGAAATCTGCCAAGTGGATAGATCTTGAGTGTTCTCACCACAAAAAAGGTTAAATGTTATTGTTTTTGAACTTTTTGTTGTTCTGTTCTTTTGTACTTTTTAACTGTTCATTTAATAAAGAGTTAACTAGATAAATTAAAAAAATCAATTCAATGGAGAAAAGGTAAAGTTAGTGTTTTGGTATCACTTCAACAAAAATTAAGTGGTTAACATTTTTTCCACTTTAGAACAGAATATAAAAACGTGCGTTGGTGAGGTGGATGGCATTCGGAAAGAGAACAGCGGTAGAGTTGAGAGCAGACAGGCATTCCCTCTCCCTTCCAGTTCTAATCACTAGACCAGTGGTTTTCCTTTATTGAACCATCTGGCCTACAGATGTGAGTTGTTTGACTGTCACAATAAATTTTTTAAGTAAATTGAATCAACATGTACAATTGGAGATCTAGATTTTCTTGAAAAATTGGAAATCTGACACACCATGCTTCCATTTCTGTAGTGCCACAGTAGGTGAAAGCTGAGCTAAGCAGTGGTGTCCTGGGTCTCTCATGCCCTTGGGACTTACTGTCTTTTGCAGAAGACCCATTTAGCTCACAGATTAGCTTCATTTTTAAAATTCCCTTTATATCAAAATGCCTTAAAAAGAGTTGTTTAAACATGTTTCCACTTTCTCACCTCCTAGTTCTCTTCTCCTCCTCCCTTTAGCTGGCTTTGTCCCCATCCACTCAGCACATCTGCGCTTTCCAATGTCTTAGCTGACTGGAATCTTGCCATATCCAGTGGCCAATTCTTTATTGTCATCATATGTGGTCTCTTGCTATATAGGAATTACCTTGATTATGCCCTCCTTGAAGCCACCATCTTAAAGCCTTTCATGATGTCATGCTCCCCTTATCTCCCTCTGTCATTGGAGGTTAGTTGATGGTCTCTCTGCCTTGTATTTACTCTCCTGTTAGAGTCTAAATGTGCTGCAGAGCTCGTCCTCAGCTTTCCTGTCTTCCCTATCTACCTTCTCTATCAAAATCAGCTTATCCAGGAGGCAGAGTCTTCATCATGTTCGCCCCTCTATCTCCAGTGTCTATAAAAATGCCTAACACAGGAGAGGAGCTTGACAAATGTTGGTGGAATGAATGAGCACAAACATGGGGAATGAGGATTCCAAATGGTTCTTGCTTTCTGGTATCATCAAGCTTTCTCCCACTCCTGCATTCTCCCTGCTGACAGATGAGCTCTTTATATGGGATTGAAGATAAAAAGCATTCATAAAAAATAATTAACAAAAACTTATTGGAAATTTAAAATGCAGAAAGTGAAAAGTTCCTCTGATTGGATTTTATATATATGGTCATGCCAGTTAAAAAACATAATTACAATGCAAAAAAGGCAAATGGAGTCTGGAGCTCTACATCAGATATAACTCAATAATTCTCCTGATAGGGTTGGGGTGTCTTTAGAGAACCTTTTAAAAAAAATCTCATTTAAATATCCTCTTCTAACATTTCTGAGAAAACACTCATGATGTTTTAATTGTTTATCAAATTTTGTTTCACTATTAATAATTATACCAAATAAAACCCCCAAAATATAATTTATAAAGGTTCCCCTGCTGTCTGAAAATAGAGTGTTCCTATGAACTCCTTCATAAACTGACGTGGGATAAAGCGAAGAAGCAATCACCTTAGGACATATTTTGCTAATCAATGCACAAAATAAACAATACTGAAGCACAGATGCTCACAGAGGCAGGTCAAAGCTCTGGCAGCTTGATGCTCAGATACTGAGTTTGGTTCCTGGGGAAGGAGCTCTGCAGAGCCACTCTCGCTGCTCTGGGTTCATGCTGCCTCTGTGACATCAGTGAAATGGGTAGTATTAATCAAGGTCTTTCATAAAAACAAGATGGCGTAAAGCAAACTTTCAAAAAGCATAGAATGCCTGCATTTTTTTCCACTGACATGGACAAATAACTTTACATCATCTTTGTGGTTTTGACATTACTGTTTATCATGCAATTTGTCATGCATCCCAGAATCCTAGATATCCCTCAAGTATTGACTGCTGTTTCATCTTCACAGCAACTTTAGGAACTGTGTACTATTCTCATCTCTCTCTTAGAGATGAGACATTGAGGCCTAGCAAGATGAACTGATCAAGATAATTGCACAGCTAGTACGTGAAGGGAAAGACTCAAACTCAGGCAATCTGCATCCAGTTTCCTTACTCATGCTAAATGCCTTAGGTCTTTATTTAATCTCTTTAACAGACCTGTCTGTATAACTCCAAAATATCCTCAAAGTAGCTCTCCTCAGTATTTTATCTGGATCAAGAACCACAAGCATTCATCATCATCTATATATTGTATTATATGCCCCCCACCCAGAGTCAAATCTTCATCTGTCACCATATATTTGAACTCTTTATCCAAATGATGTAGCATAGAATTGTACACTTGAAACCTACATAATTTTATTAATCAACGTCATCCCAATATCTTGAATGGGGAAAAAAGAATAGGAAATATGCAATTGCAGCCATTTCCTACAATACTGAATTATGCAAAAGCATATGTGGATAGAAAGAAAGTAGAGAATACTCATGATATTTGGATATCTAATATATTTTATTATATATATGTGTGTACATATATATTTTTCTTCAATTGATTTCAGAAAGGAAGGGAGAAAGAGAAAGAAATAGAAACATCAATCATGCCTCCTACTGGGGACTAAGCCCGCAACCCAGGCATGTGCCTTAACTGAAATTGAACCCAAGACCCTTCAGTTCACAGGCTGATACTCTATCCATGGAGCTAAACCGGCTAGGGCTATTTTATTTTAAATTAGGGTTATGTACTCTACATTAAAAAAAGAAAGAAAGAAAGAAAGGAAGGAAGGAAGGAAGGAAGGAAGGAAGGAAGGAAGGAAGGAAGGAAGGAAGGACCACAGCACTGACACAAACACCTATAGGCCTCACCCAGTAGTTCTGAACTCAGCCCTCAGGGGACACTCTGTGAGGCTGCAGTTCAAGCTCAAGGGAAAATAGTTTTTTTTCTTTATTACCTTTGCTATAACTGTTTCTTAAAGTAAAACCAGTGGTGGTTAAAAAAACTGAGTGGTCATTTTTAATCTTTCACCCTAATTATAAACATGATTCAAACTCACATAAAATTTTATACATGAAAAGAGACATAAAATTCTTCCTTCCTATCACTTCTTCCCAGAGGTAACTATTATTTCTTACACATGTCCCTCCAGAAATTCGTGGGTTTCTTCCTTATGTAAGCAGGAACATATATATTTTTGAATGCATTAAAGATACTTACTGAGCATCTACTAGGTACCAGGCACTGGAACTACCGTAGGAAATAATATGAAGATCCCGCCATTGGAAAGTTTTTTTTTTGTGTGTGTGTGTGTGTGTGTGTGTGTGTGATTTCAAACTAGAAAATAACCCAGAATTCCACAAGTTAGCTTCTCATTTTCTGACTGTATTTACACAAAAGCTAAAAACAAAAAAACAAAAAAAAACCAAAAAAAAAAACCCAAAAAAAAACAACCTGCTTTAATTAACTGCTATTGCATCTAAATCTCATGGTGAGGGAGAGAAGAGGAGCTTAAGGAAAGTCTTTGATTTATTTATTTATTTATTTTGGCAATTGAGTCTATATCTTTATTTTCCCAGGAATAAAATGTCTTTTGGGCATTGACCAAAGAACAACTTTGACACCTCCCTTTACTTTAGGAATTTATGATCTTAGAGAGGTAGCACTAACCTCCCAGGTCTGAATATTTCAGAAGCAGTTATGCTTTAATTTAATTTTATTTTTTTGTAATAGGTCCTTGAAAAGTTTACTCTTAATTAGATTTGTATTTAACTTAAAGCTGGGCTCCGTTTAAAGGCACCTCTTTTGCCTTTGCCATTCAGACATGAATGGAGATGTGGTTTCATGAATTCTGCAGTTCCTCAGCTGTTAACGGCCAGGAGCTACTCCTGGTGCCATGTACACCCTTTCTCCACTAGTCAGAAAGCACACCCTCCTGAATGCTTCTTATCCAGAACACAGTAGGAACTTCATAATTGTGCCTGAATGTGACCCTTTTCTTTATACTTTAAAATATGTTTTTTAATGATTTTAGAGAGAGGAAGAGGAAGAGATAGAAACATAAATGATGAGAATCTTCAATTGACTGTCTTCTGCATACCCACTACTGAAGATTGAGGATTGAGCCTACAACCCAGGAATGTGCCCTGACCAGGAACAGAACCATTATCTTCAGGCTCATGATTTAATACTCAACCACTGAGCCACACCGGCCGAGCTGAATGTGACCATTTTAAATGTGGGTCTTGCTCCTTAAAAGAAGAGGAGAACAAAGCCTAACTTTCAGTTCTGTGTGAATAGGAGCTTTTAAGAAATTCTATTAGCTAAACCAACAGTGGTGACTTCCTGATGGAGCCAGAGGTAAGAGGCACTTCCCAGCATCGACAACCTATTTGGTCTGGTCAGGGTGTTGACACAGCAATCCCCATGAAGTGAGCAATAAAATGACATATGCAATTTCTACCTCAACCAGAACAGTATCCTGCCTGTCAGGTGCTAGGAAAAGGCTCTCGGGGACAACTTAATACATTTAAAATATTTCAAAAGTGCTTCTTCAAGTCCTTTCAAGTGCCTCAGAAACCAGTTACAGTTGATGGAGTCAGTCCCTCCTTTTTTCTTAATCCTAAGTCATTAATACTTAAACTTGACTAAACAAGCCATTAGCTTTAAGATGGTGCTTTCAGATTTTAGGAGTATTTAAATCCCAGTGTTCAATGATCTTTGATGTTCGATCACCTCTTTTCATACTTGATTTCCTAAGAAGTTGGCCGTTGAGACTCCCAGACGGGCTGTGCTCTCTTACATGGTAATGGCAAGCTCTCTCACATGGGGTGGTCCTCAGCCCTCCTCTGTATCTTGAGATCCTCACTTTCTATCAAAGTCAAACTTTCTGGTCTAAATTTTCCTGGCTCCATTCACACCCTGTATGAAAGGGACATATATTTTCTTCCTCAAGTCTCCTGGGTACCTAAATTCTTTTCAAGAAATAATTCTAATGAACAGATGCTACTATAGACTTTATACAGGAAACACCTACTGGCTGTGTTCTGCCTCTTTGGCTGTTTCTTCCTCAATCGACTGTGGGAAGAGGGATGTGTTAGGGTCAACATTTTCTGATCATTGTATAGTCAATGTGCACTAAGATTAATGTGGCCTTGCCAGTCCAGCTTTGACCTTACTATCCATTTAGAAGGGAAAATAATCTATAGTAAGTATTAGCCAATGATTCTGGGAAGAAATTGTATTTGACTTATGCCTTGTATACTTTAAGTGGTTTACCTTATACAGCTAACATCAAGTTAGTTGATATAAAATGAACCTGACCTTTCCAAAGTCCACCAAGTCAATCACAATAAACTTCTGACTTGAGGCCAGTGGGGGTAGTGATGAAATAAATGAAGGAAAAGCTCAGAAGGTCATCAACAGACCTGGAAAGTTTGAGGGATCAAACCTATGAATGTGAGAGGCAGTTAATGTGAAGAGATCTGGGGAATCTGATGTGCTCTATCCAACACCCATCCCTTACTTTTTCCTTGTTAACGGAACTCCAATTGTATTCAAGGGTTCACCTCCTCCTCACAGACCTGGGCTTCAGAGAGTGACCCCACCCCTAGCCTGGAGATGGACCTGATGGGACTAAGTCCATCACAGAGCCTAGGCCACTTGCCAATGACTGGTTGAGGCATGAGCATGTGACACAACTCTGGCCACAGAGACATGAGGGGCAGTGTACGGGGGGAGCTCTGACAAAGCTTTTCATCTTAGAGAGGATCCCACGGAAGAGTTGGTTTCTTCCTTTTCTGGATGCTGTTGTCATTGGCTATGACCCCTGAATGGCTGCAACCACTTTGTGACCATGGGAAGTGGAGATGAGATTGTAGGCTTACAGGGCCAGGGAACACTTGGGCAATAGCAGAGCACAGAGGATGAAGGGATTTCAACCCTTAATAACTTCCCCAAGCCTCACCCTCACTCATTGCTGGAGCTGCCCACTTTAGAAATACTCAGTGTATAAGGTATTAAGTTTTCTCATGTCTTAAGGTATTCTGAGCTGGGGATTTTGAGGTCAGGGGCATCTTAAACTAAAGATTAAATCCATTCATTCATTCAATCATTCAACACCTACTTTCTTGGGGGCAACTCTGAGCCAAGCACTGTACTAAGAGACACATACAGATATTAAAAAATGAAGTTAGAGCTGAAACCGGTTTGGCTCCATGGATAGAGTGTCAGCCTGCAGACTGAAGGGTCCCAGGTTTGATTCCGATCAAGGGCATGTACCTTGGTTGCGGGCACATTTCCAATGGTGGATTCTCTCTCATCGATATTTCTAACTCTCTATTCCTCTCTCTTCCTCTCTGTAAAAAATCAATAAAATATATTAAAAACAAAACAAAACGAAGTTAGATACAGTTATGTAGCTGGTTTTGCTTGATGAAAGGTGAGCAGAAACGGCATGTGTTCTTTAAGAACCACTATGGTATTGATCATGCTTCCTTTCTTCTGTCATGATGCTGAGGAATTACATGTTGAGAAAGAACTTCCATTCACCTGCCTCTCCAATGACCAGGTTGAGCAAAATCCTATCTCGTTCTTCCCACATTGAATGTGTAACAAGATAAAAAGAAAAGTAAATTATATTTTGAGCCATCATGAATTTGAAGTTGTTTATCATCAAGCAAAGCCTGTCCTAGCTGATAAGCACGTTAAGAGCTTAGCACAGAGCCTGGCACTCAGTGCACAAAAGCCTACCAGCTGTGGAGGGATGCTACTATTATTGCTTTGTTAGTTGTGGGCCCCCAGCTAGAACAGTGAATTAATAAGGTCAATAGCACCTATCTGGAAATGTACTCAGAATGTGACTGTGTGAAACCTAGTTATTTATAAGCTTATCAAGTAGAGAGGGTACCAGTTAACTATAAAATACACAGTTATATTCAGAGCTCGGTCTTTAGACCTAAGTACCCTAAAATCCCAAATGAATAAGTCATCTTTAAACAACGCAAGTATGAAGTTTTACTTTTAATATTATAAAGTTAAATGTAGCAGAATCCATTAGAAATTTGACTTCCCTACTGTTAAAAGGAAAAGAGACCTGCCGGCTGGTGTGGCTCAGTGGTTGAGTGATGACCTCCTTGTCGGGGCACATGCCAGGGTTGCAGGCTCCATCCCCAGCAGGGGGAGTACAGGAGGCAGCTAATCGAGATCAGTGGTATTTCTCTTGTGGATGTTTCTATCTCTCTCTCTCCCCGCCCCCTCTCTAAATAATAGGTAAAACAACATTTTAAAGAAGGGGGGAAAAGAAAAAAAAAGAAAAAAGAAAAAGAGATCTGAAAGAGAATGGGTAAAATGCTGAAAATATAATGTTATTAAGGCTATTTGCAAAAATATAGTGATCAGCTTAGTAGGATCCCATAGCGCCAGTGCTGCTACTGCATCTTTCAGAGGAATCTTTTTAAAAAAATATATATTTTATTGATATTTCACAGAGAGGAAGGGAGAGAGATAGAGAGCTAGAAACGTGGATGAGAGAGAAACATCGACCAGCTGCCTCTTGCACACCCCCTACTGGGGATGTGCCCGCAACCAAGGCACATGCCCTTGACAGGAATCGAACCCAGGACCTTTCAGTCCGCAGACCGATGCTCTACCACTGAGCCAAACCGGTTCTGGCAAGGAATATTGGTAATTAGAGATTGTCCTGGGAAGAGGAACTAGGATGGCTATAGCTTAGAAGCAGTCCCTTAAAGGCCCTCCCCAGGGACAATGAGGTTGTTCCCCTTTAAAATGCTTAAAGAGAAGCCCACCTCAGAGGCCCAACAGGGAGCAAAGATGGAAGTGTCTGGGAAAAGGAGCTCAGCTCAACACTTGAAAGACAGGGGAGGGAGTGGCTGCCAGGCCTAGCCCCTGACCCCTGCAGACCTGGCAATTCCTGCACCTCCAAGCTCCAGGATCCTGGCTCTGGTTCTGAACCCAGGAGCTCTGGGGCACCACAGGATGTGGAACCCGGCAAACTGTAGGTGACCACGCCTGTGAGGGTCTTTGCTATCCGTGCACCAGGAACCGGGGAGAAAGCACTAGTAGTCCCCCTTCCCCCTCCTCCAAGATTCTAGATTCTCTGCAGGGTCGCATTTTGGGGTTCCCACTGACTTCCAAGAAGATGTGTGTTCCTCTCTGATCCCAGCTTGGATGTCGAGCTGTGTTTGCTGTGGTGACCCTCTGCCATGACCCTAAGGTACATGAAGCCCTTTGGGAATGGAGCGGAAGGGAAGCAGAACAGGCAGGGAAATGCTGGGTCCGAGGAGGAGCCGTCCCCAGAGGTGTCGTCACATCTGGCAAGGGTCTTGCGAGAGCTCAGTCAAACATGTTGGTAGTGGGGAGGTCTGACTGTGAATGAAGCCAAGGAGAAACTAAGAGAGACACCAGCAGGGACTTTCTTGATTAGAGATAGTGCGCACCCAGACTACCTACTAACAATATCTGTGAAAACATCAGCTGGACCAATTAATCTGCAAATTGAATATCAAGATGGAAAATTCCGATTGGACTGCATCATCTGTGTCGAGTCCAAGCTGAAGCAATTTGATAGTGTGGTTCACCTGATCAACTTCTATGTTGAGATGTGCAGGGATAAGCTGGTAGGCATAGAAGGCTCCACTCCCGCCCTCTTTCCCCGCCTTCTCCCCTTGCCCGCTCTGTCCACCTGCATCTGGACAAACCGCTCTGCACATCAGCACCACCGCTGCAGCATCTCTGCAGATGCACCATCAACAAATGCACCCATGCCGTCTGGGCACTGCCTTTACCAAGAAGGCTGGAAGATTACTTGGGAGAATATTAATTCCAGGTATAAGTGTTTCCCTTTGTCTAAATATGACTCATATAGAGTATTTCTGAATGAGCCACATAAAAGAGAACCCAAACTTGATTGACAGCTGTGGATTCTAAGAACAGCTGAATCTCTCTAATTCTCTCTGTGCCAAGAGGTAGCCAGGTCAAATTCCCACATATGTGTTCACCTGAGTAATGCATCCCTTTCAAGACCAGGACCAGCTGATCCTTTTAAATTAAAGCTAAACTAGCATTTTTATCAGAATTTCTGAGGTTCCTTTCTTTTTGGCTGAAGTAGGGAAAGGACTCCACGGGGAAGAGCTGAGGAAGGGGAAGGCAACCGAGACAGGCTTCACTTCCATTTTATATGCCTGGTGATCCAAGACTATTTTCGGCATGTTATATTTTGCATTCTGATGTACCCAGGGGTTTTGTGAATCAGATATGCATATGCGTGTTTACCCTTCATTTCATGCAATTAACCAAGTCAATTTTTTAAAAAAGGGATCATGAAATCCCATATTTGTCTTTTGATTACATGTTTGGACTTTCTCATGTGAATGAGCACTGTAGTGATCCATTTTAAGGGAGCCTTACTTTAGCAATATTTGAAACTTGTGCAAACAAAGATTGCCTTTTACTTTAAGGCTAAAGACAAGAATGTCATGCCATACAGGTGCTACTCAACCCCTGTTAATAAAACCCTGTAGATGTACTATAGATATTTTAGCCTTTGAAGTAACTGTATTGCAATACTGTTGATATGGATTTGATTTATTTGATTTATTTAATTTAATTAATTTATTATTTATTTTTGCAAATGGCTTTAGAAATTTCCAAGTCATCCTTGAATTGTTCAGCCATGGGCATCAGCAGTTGTGTTCCTCCAGATGTGGGGGGATACCTGCCTGTTTAGTTTTTATTTACTGCATTACTATTTGATTAAAATGTGTTAAATAAAAAATGACTTAAAAAAGGAAAGACATTTGAACTCATAATAATTTATCTGCACAACAATAAAATCTTGAAACAGTGAGCTGTCATTCAAGTTGTTCTAAAGGAGGATGAATAACCTGTGCATATATAGAATTCATTCAGAACTTATTGAGGATCTACTGAATGCCATGTGATCAGTGGGGAAGATAAAGATTAATATCATACGATTCCTGATCACAGAGTATTTAATAAAAGTCTGTGATGGGTAAATAAATAAGTACAAAGATATTTTTTTTTACATTTCTGATAAATTATTTTCCCCTTTTTAAAAAAATGTTTATTGTGTAAAGTATTACAAAGTACATATGTCTCCATTTTTTTCTCCATTGACCTTCCCCTGGCCTTCCCTACCCTATGGTACATCCCCACCCCCACCCCTGAAGTATCTTGTGTTCATTGATTATGCTTATACGCATGCATACAAGTCCTTCAGTTGATCTTTTACCCCCCCATCCCTCAATACCACCCTCCAGCCCTCCCATTGTAATTTGACAGTCTGTTTGATGCTTTACTGCCTCTGTATCTATCTCTTTGTTCACCAGGTTATAATGTTCTTTATTATCTATAAATGAGTGAGATCATGTGGTATTTTTCTTTCACTGCCTGGCTTATTTCACTTAGCATAATGCTCTCCAGTTCCATCCATGCTGCTGCAAATGGTAAGAATTCCTTCTTTTTATAGCAGCATAGTATTCCACTTTGTAGAAATATTATAGTTTTCTAATCCACTCATCTGCTCATAGGCATTTAGTCTGATTCCAAATCTTAGCTATTGTAAACTGTGCTGCTTTGAAAATAGCTGTGCATATATCCTTTCTGATTAGTGTTTATGTTTTCTTAAGATATATTCCTAGAAGTGGTATTACTGGGTCAAATGGCAGTTCCACTTTTAAATTTTTGAGGAAATGCCATACTGTTCTCCACAATGGCTGCACCAGCCTGCATTCCACCAGCAGTAAATGAGGGTTCCTTTTTCTCCACATCCTCTCCAGCACCTGTCATTTGTTGATTGTTGATGATAGCCATTTTGACAGGTGTGAGGTAGTATCTCACTGTTGTTTTGATTTGCATCTCTCAGGCGATTAGTGACTTTGACCGTGTTTTCATGTGTCTCTTGGCTTTCTGAATGTCCTCTTTCGAAAAATGTCTAAGTGCTTTGCCCATTTTTTGATTGGATAGTTTATCTTCTTTTTGTTAACTTGTATGAGTTCCCTGCAAATGTTGGAGATTAAACCCTTATCAGAGATACCATTGGCAAATATGTTTTCCCATGCAGTGGGCTTTCTTGCTGCTTTAAGATAATTATTTTGTGTGGTAATCGATACTGTAGAGTTTGTGCAGGCTTTTATGGAAATATTAATTCTGCTTTGAATAATCAGAAAATACTGCATGGAAGTTATATTTGGGTCTAGAACAACAGTTTGGAGTTTGCATTGCAGGGGAGTAAAATATCAATGCAGGGAAACTCAGTGGACTTTAAAGTCCCCCAAATTCTTACAATTTACTCCATCCTGTAAAGGCAAGACAAACACAATGGTGATCTAATGGGATTAGATATATAAAAAGCCACCCCCCCCACACACACACATACACCATTTCTTGAAAGCAAATATAGAAAGCAGCACCCTGCTTTATTTGGATGGAAAAGTGCCACTCTTGAATGTCACTGATCAAACACTTCAGGTGGACTGTAAAACCCTTCAGAAGCAGGGAGAACTTCTGGACTCATTTAATGGTGGGGCTTTACTGTGTCCCTGCAGGTTTGCTTAGAAATGTAACTGGGAAAGATGGATGAATTTTGGAAAAGGGATTGGTTTTATTTTGCTCTTCTGAAGATGTGTGCAAGACTGAAGTAGCCAGAAGGGATAAGAAGCAGGAAGAGGAGTAATCATCCCTATAACCAGAGTTACCGGGAGGGACCCCTGTAATCAGACATCCCTATAACCCTCTTCTGAGAAAGGAGCAGCAAGACACTAAAACTGACAATTCCTTCCTTTTGCCCTAATCCAAAATCAAAAGAAAAGGGGTTAAGCCCTGATGATTTTACGATCTATCATACTTAATGGTAAGGAGTAGCAGTGTACACTGAGAAGCCCTGGTAAAACAGTTCTAGGTTCAAGCCTGAAGTCCGTTCCCCAGCTCTATGACCTTGACTGGGTTAGTTAGTTAACCTATCCGAGCTCCAACAGTTCCATTTGCAAAGGCAATGCAAATATAGATCACATAGGGTAGCTGCGGGGAGTATGCTGATGTGGTGTGTCTATATTAGCATGCTAGTTCAGTACCAGCCACACAGCAGGCACTCATAAACTATAACCATCAGCATTGTTTTACTCTTAGGAAAAATGCAAACAACAACAACAACAACAACAACAAAATAAGTTAGGTATTAGTTTGGTCTTACTGGACTTTGGCTTTGAAAATCGATTCAACAAATTTGAGCACATATCCTGGGTGAGGCTCTGATGTAGTGCTGGGGACACAGTGGGAAACAGCACAGAAAAGCCCCTTCTTCCTTCATGGAGTTATAATCCAGAATATAAACATGATTCTTTCAGATAGAGATTAGAGCTATGAAGAAATTTAAAAAAAGAAAATGAGATACAGCATGTTTATGCCAGGCATAAGAATTCTGGCTGAATGAACTTTCGGCAATTTGGGGAAAGATGTCCATTCCTGAAGGATGATATGAAGTTGACACAGAGTGTCAGATTGACCCAGTGACTTTATATTCCACAGTTATACACTTATATTTTTAAAAAAATATTTTATTGATTTTTTTTACAGAGAGGAAGAGAGAGGGATAGAGAGTTAGAAACATTGATCAGCTGCCTCTTACATACCCCTAATGAGGATGTGCCCACAACCAAGGTACATGCCCTTGACAGGAATCAAACCTAGGACCTTTCAGTCCGAAGGCCGATGCTCTATCCACTGAGCCAAACCGGTTTCGGCCACCGTTACACACTTATAATGTCTTAATGAAGTCAGGTTCCAGACAAATTAGTTCATTCATTTCAAATGGATTCATTTTAGGATGCCAATACTTCTTTTGGTCTCAGGCAAATTATTCATTCACTAAGTATTTTTAAAATATATACATATATATTTTATTGTTGACAGTATTACAGCTGTCCCCCATTTTCCTGTCCTTTGTCCGTCCACATACCTAGCCTTTACCCCACCCCAGGCCTTCACTACACTACAGTCTGCGTCCATGAGCTATGCATATAAGTTCTTTGGTTAATCTCTTTCTGTTCCCTCTATCCATCCCATCTGAGATATCAGTCTGTTCCATACTCCCATGCCTCTGGACTTTGAATTTCTAGTTTGATCTTGAAAATACACACTTTGATTTAAAAAAAATGGCAAGAGAAGATTTCAACAACTGAAGTAGCTGATAAACATTTGTAAAAACATTTAGAGTGGGCTCTGAAAAGAAGAGGGTGAGCCTTTAATAATAGTCCCATCTCTTGAAGTCCAATCTGTTAATTGCATATACTTTACACATAAAATACTTTAACACAATTTATGTCATCACTTGGAAAACCACACTAGGGAATATCTTCAAGATTTAGTTCAGATTCTTCTTTGTTATCCATAGCAGAGCCGCTGATTCAAGCTAGCTTTTCATTTATTTCTTCTATAAACTCTTAAACCTTAAATCCACCTTATATTTTTAGTTTAATGATATTTCTTTTATCTGAAATGTCACTTTCCCTATCTCTCTGCTGGCTTCTTTCTATCCTTCAAGGTTTGGTTCAAAGTTTTCTTAAAAATGTGTTTTTATTGTGTGTTTTTTTTTAGAGAGAGGGGAAGGAAGAGGGAGAGAAAAGCATTGATGTGAGAGCAGAACATAGATCAGATGCCTCCTGTACCCCCCACTGCCCCCAATGGGGATGGAGTCTGCAAATGAGGCATGTGCTGGGAACAGGAATTGAACTAATGGCCTTGACCTCTTGGTGCATGGGAAAACGCCCAACCAACTGAGCCACATTGTCCAGGGATGGAAGGTCTCCTTTGCATTGAACACCTTCTTAAGCAGAATTATGCATATCATGATTTGGTTTCCCATAGCATTTTATACATGTTTTTATGATGTTTTTCTGTTCATCATTTTCTGTTCATCATTTCAGGTGCCCATTATGTACCAGGCAGTTTGTTAAACATTTGCCTACATGCTTTTATTTAATACTTGTTACAGCCTTATGAAATAGGCATTATTATTCCAATTTACTGAGGAGGTTAAGAAATTAGTTCATCTCATTCAGCAAATAAGACATGGCCCTAAGATTTTTCCTGATGTTGGATCAGGCTCTTTGGTGTGTTGGTCCAGGCTTCCTCAGTTCTCTGGTGCAGGCCAACGTGAGTCACTGTGCCCGCCTGGCCCTGGGGCAGAATCCCAAGTAGTCTGGTGGGCTGGGCGGGCCTCGTTAGCCCAGAGGCTGGTTCTATCATAGGACTCAGACTTTGAATGTCCTTGTTTGGAGCTGCTCTCCCTTCCCCCATGGAATTGGGATCAGTGGGGGTATCCAGATCCCAGTCAGGCCTCCATTGGTGCCTACAGCTTGCAGGAGCAGCTGGCTGGTGCTTCCTCTCCTCCCAATGCCTCAGCTCTGCCTGGGTCACTGGCACCCACTAGTTGCCATCTCAAGCAAAGGGGATAATTAAAACAAAATAAAAAATCTCCCAGCCCTGCCTGGCTCTCTGATCTTCCAGCATGGCCACTCTTGCTGGGCAGGGCTTCTGCCCAGGCTCCCACCAGGTCCAGATTTCCCCATGCCCATAGGCAGAGCCCAGATTTCCAGCCCAGAGCCTTTCCACAGATAGGGGAAGAGGTGCCTCCTCTTCGCTGGAGGTGGGGAGGGTTGCTCTTCTTTCCCAGGGCATTCTGTGCGGTCAGCATCCTGCTCTCCACCAAATGTTCTTTCAGAGAATAATAGTGTTAGTGAAAAAAAAAACCCAAAAAACCACTGAAACCTGTAAAGAATTTTAGTGAGTTTATTTGAGCCAAACTGTGGACATATTCGGGGAAGCAGAACCTCAATGGATTGAGATAATGCTCTGAAGAATGTCGGGTTACATTTCTATTTATACACTGCAATCAAAGGAGGGACATAGGTGGGTTACATAAAATTCATTGGTGATGGATTTAAGGAGGTGGGATAAAGCAAAGCAGTGGGAAATCCCTAGGAATGGATAAAAAGTAAAATGATGGATGTATACTTAGGTGAGTGCAGGAACAATTAACATGATAAAGAAGGAATTTGAGACATTTGTCCTGGCGCCCACCACATTTAGTTGTGCCCCAGGGGCTCCAGAAAAAGAGAACTTACAAGTTAACCAGACATCTCACAGATATGTTATCTTAGAGGCATGAAGGCAAATGGGCTCAGTACTCAAGAAGATCTAAGTTGATCTTTGTCTGGGGAAATATCTGCCTAGGACATGACTACCCACTATAACCTGTTTGTAGTTAAAATATTTAATTTTAAAACCATCTTTTGTGGTTATTTTAGGTCTCTGAGTTTGCAAGACTGCCACGCAGGCCTCCCCTGGGCTTGTCAGGTTAGCATGTGGCTCCTTTCATTCACAATAGGATCCTCAGATTCACTGCTAGGTGATCTGTTCAGTCCCCTCCACTGGTCTGGAGGTCTGTGGCTTGGCCCCTCCTGCAGACACCCATCAGGGTGAACTTCCCAGTCTGGTGCTGTAACCAAGCAATGGCCTTTTGCTGGGATAGTGTGGATCTGAGTCTCCCAACTGGACTGAATTGCCACTGATTCTGACTGCCAGATGCTATGTGGACTCCCCTTCCCTTCTCTGATTTGGGGATCCCTGTGTGGGGCTGAGACCCCATGCTCCCAAGAGGCAGGGGCTGCACTGTGGTACCTTTCCTGGGGCCTCCCAGCCATGCCATGCATGTTGGTTCACCCACTCTGTGAGTTCTCCTGTCTTCTCTCTGGGCTTCCTGCTCACAGTATTTCAGATCAGCTATTTTTCAGCTGGGTTTTCAAGTTGAATGCTCTGCATTTTAGCCACAAGTCTAGTCTGGGGTGGGAACAAGCGGACAGAACTTTCCTAGACCGCAGTCTTCTTGCCTCTCCTCCTAGAATCATAATTATTTTAAACTACAAAATACAAAAGGTGGGCCAATGTGTAAGTGAAGTTGAAGCAAGTAAAAATGTTTTCTACATTATTTGTAAAATGATTTGACTACATAAAAACCATTATTCATGAGTTCTACAGATGGTATTTTCCTAGAAAGATATTCATTCAACACCAGGTAAATGCAGCCAATCACAGAGAACCTCAGAGGTAGTAGTACATCATAGCTATGCTCCCTATCTCCCTCCATTCTTCTGGAATGGCAGAGATACAAATCCTTTTACAGACAACCTTGAAAACTCACCATCAAGACCTTGAAATGTTTAGAAGGTAATATTTAGTGTAGAATTAAATGAGATGAACAGAGTTTTCATTCCCTAAATGTTTTCTGACAATTAGAACAGTAGCTGGTGATTGAATGAACAATTGATCATTATCTACATACTCTTTCATTCATGTTACTAATATGTATTAGATGTCTATTGTGTGCAAGGCTTTAAGCTAGCCCATAGGAATATAACAGGAACCAAAACAGCTCTCTTCTTGTGTATTATCAAGTGAGGAAGGAAGTCACTAATTTAAAAAGAACAAAAATTACATCTGTGATAATTGCTTCAAAGAGAGATGTATGTTGCAATGAGAGCCAATAAAAGGAGAAAGAAAAGCATAGGGAACACAGTCAATAATATTCTAATGTATGTATGGTGTCAGATGAGTACAAGATTTACTGGGAAGCTCCCTTAGTAAATTATATAATGTCTAATTACTGGGGTGTACAAATGAAACTAATATTGTATGTTAACTGAAATTGAAAAAAAATACATTAGAAAACAAATAATTCATCCATTTACTAGTCCATTAAAGTTATTTTATACCTAAATTTTGCATAAGCCACGGGATTAAGCCATAACTTGACTAGGGACAGGATGTATTTGATCTTTGCATTCCCAGTGCCCCCTTTTTTAATTGAGTGAAAAAAGAAAAGAAATAAAAGCTCATTAACTGAAGAGGGACTTCAGCTTAGTAGAAATAAAAAGTAAAAGAATTTGATAGCTTACTGCTACATGGGAATAGGGGAACATTAGGCGGATCTTGAATCTTTTCTACTTTAATTTCCAATTTAACTGTCTGATTTGTAATTTATATTTGTTTATAGTTGTCTGTATGCCCAGATTGGTTTATTTCCCATCTGCATGTACAAATATAATAAATTAAAAAGTTATTACATTGCTGGGGTTATCTGTGGTATTTCCGGAGGTCTTTAGTGCAACTATGAAAATAAACACTGAACTTCTAAAAATTCTTGCAATTCTCAGTAAGAATTGGATGGTGGGTCTAAGAGATAGGAGAAACCAGGCTTGTCTTTTCACCACTCTCAGGGCAGCATTGCTCTGCAGAAGCAGAGAGCTGAGTGTGCAGGCCAATGGGGGCTCATAAAGATGCCTCAGAGGCGGAGGAAGAATGACACAGATTACTGTGCACTGGGCCAGACTCAGTGTTATGATCCTCATGGCTTTGGGGAGCTAGACACAGGGTGGTGGATGTTTTCTTCTGCTTTATAGCTGTTGGAAGGCCAAGAGAACTGGCTCAAGGTCACTGAAAGAGTGAAGCAAGATTCAGGCTAGTCCTCCATTCTTGAGTGCCAACCAACTCTCCTCTACTGGTAGAGCTCTATCCTGAATTATCTTCTTCCTGCAGACTTGCTTCTCTCCTGTATTAACTCTTTCATTTAGAGGTACTTTTAATCATCCTGTTGACCAAGACAAAAATCTCTTTGTTCCACGTGAAAGCTTCCAGGCTCTGGCAGGTGTCAAAGAATGAGGCAAATGGGTATAGAGGGACTGTGAAAAACTGCAGGCCTTCAAATTCAAATTTAAAAAAGAACATATGTTAGTCCAAATTGCTACTGGATTATTATCCTTCTCAACTTCTCTTGTTCCCTTAATCATACATCTTAAAGTTTATTCTGCCCCCTTGAGCCTACCTTTGACATGACCTTTATTTCTTGTTCCCTTTCTCCCTTCACTGCTCTGATTCCATGTCATCTTCTCTCTCCTACTACTTGACCTTTCTCACTTCAATTTAGCTGGTGCACTTTCCCTGTATCCATCCACTGCACTGTCAACAAAGTTAGCCCTCTATAGCCCACATGTGAATGCATCTTCACATTGCTTGTAAGCTTTGATAGTTCCCCAGTGCCATAGGCTAAGGTGGAACTCAGCATGCTGAAAGCAATCTAATTTTGAGAAAACAGCCTCATCTGCTACCACTCCTCCTCTCTTGTCCTGCATTCCAGAATATCAGACTACTTGCTGGTCTCCAAATGTGCTCCATAATGGCATTGCTTATTTAGTGTGAGGGATGGACTCTTGGAAATGGAAATGCTACCTGAACCAATCGTATGTGGGGTCATTCAGCATGGTCTCCCAGGAGAGGCATGTCTGACCCAATACACAGGCAATGGCTCTTCAGATTGTCTCAACTGCTCTGAAGTCAAGACCTCCGTCTGGCCACAGTTTCTTCCAGGCCATGGGTCACACAACGGTTGGCCAATCACCCCAAGCTGCATGACTGGCCTCATAACATTTAAAGGATGATCTTTATTGTTGGTGCCCTAGACCATTCTTAAAGTGACTCCAGAAATAAAGATCACTTTTTAACATCTAACATGGTACTCTTTGTTTCCTTGGATATCTTCAAGACTAATACTGGCAATTCTTTATGGGTCAAACTCATGTCTAGAATATAGCATAAAGGACAGAAGGAAAGCCCACAGAAGAGAAAACAACAACACGTTGAATCAGAAGATTATAGTAAGAAGCTCACTGACTGAGAATTTGCATGAATACTCACTAGTGTATAATACAATTGGTTAAATATATGATATCTACTTATTATATATATACTGGAGGCCCAGTGCACATAATTCAAGCACAGGGTCCCTAGGCCTGGCTGGCAATCAGGGCCGATCAGGTTCCCTCGCCTCCCCACCTCCCCGCCGCCTCCTTCCCTTGCTCCCTCAGCACCCCTCCACTGCTGCTGGTCACCTGCCATGTTCTGTGCCAGGGTCTGCACACGTCATAGTGAGTGATCAAACTCCCAGTCTCCTAGTCGAACTCCTAAGGGGACACTTTACATATTAACCTTTTATTAGGCTGTGTGTGTGTGTGTGTGTGTGTGTGTGTGTGTGTGTGTTTAGAGAAACTAATTTAGAGATATTATGGCAGGGGACTTAATAAATGGGGATATGAGTGTGAATCTGCATACTATTCCCTCAACCTTAGGTGTCCTTATCTTTTTAGCCACTTGGTGAGTTCCTATTCATGTATTAGGCTCTGTATAAACATCACCTAGACCCTTACAACTTGTGTGTGCTCCATCGACCAGGAGTAGTGCATTTCCTTGGAGCCTATTGCAAATGAAGAATCTCGACCTCAGCCCAGATCCACTGAATCAGAATCAGTATTTAAACAAAATCCCATAAAAGCTTAAGAAGCACTGGCCTAATCTTCTCTGTACCCCTCCAGCAAAACAAAAGGCTCTACTTCTACACAGTCGGTGTTTAGTCTTCATCACATTGTATCACAAATACCTAACATATCATAACATAATGTCACATGAACCTAACAGGAGAAGGCCCTTCACAATGTTTGCTAAAACACATTAGGGCATATTAATCCAGAGGTCTGCTATTGATTATGATATCTGTAATAATACATTCTAGATTAGTTGACCCAATTTCCTTCTCTCCTCCAGAAGTCTGAAAAGCCAAAAATATGATTGTTTAGTCTCCCTGACAGCCAGATATGGCCAAATGACAGTCCTGACAATGAGAAATAAGTGGTAGTTGTCTTTTGCTAGTACCTCTTTATGTGCTTAAATGATTATCAATTAGTTTGGTGGTAATTGAACTGAATGCATTTCTCACCAGTACAGTGTCTGATCAATCAAAGAGGCAAATCAAATTTGTTCTCTTTACAAGTCCTGGCTGAGGTTCTATTGGTGGAATAGAATAAAGTGTTAGAACCATCTGTTTGTTGTCTCTTTCTTTCTTTTTACATTCTATTTCTCTAAATAATTAAATATAACATTCACTCCCAATATTCCCCCAATGAGAAACAGGAACCTGGAACATGTAAAATTTTCACTACTTGGCATTTTGGCAAATGTGTCAATCTTGGACCATCAAATAAATTAGTTAAGACCTCTGGTCTATATCAGAACAGAAACCTCTCCCTTGCCCTTCTTGATGTAGCAGTCACAAAAAAAAAATGGCAGAGGCAGCCACATGAGGAGGTTTAAAAATACGGGAATTATGTTTGCTTTAATGGGAGTTTTGTGAAAACACCTCTCTCTCAGTGATGTTTAAATCCAGCATGCCGCCTGACCCCCATGGCATGAGGATGCTCTGAGTCATTGCAATCTCTCAATATATCCCATTTTATTGATAAGAGAATTAATTTGCTTGAATAATGAAGTATCAAAGAGCAAGTGCTCATGGGAAACTCAGAAGGCCACACTCTCCAAGATGTGAAGTTGTGTTATGTTCCTTAATCAGCTTCAACTCAGCACTTTGCTTCTCAAATCCCCCTACCCCCCCCCCCTCCGAATCAGAATCACATGGATGGCTTGGCAAAGCACAAAATCATGGGCTCTACTCCCAGAGTTTCTGATTCGCTGAGCTAGGGTAATGATAATTTGCATGTCTAACAATTTCTCAAGTGATGCTGATCTAGGGCCACTGCCTTTAATCAAAACTTTCATCCCATCACACCAGCTAGCTGCTTAGTTGTCAATCCTGAGATTTTTTTAAAAAGCAGTTTGACTTAGTCACATAGCTTTTACTGCACCTTGATCCTCAGTTATCCCAACCTCTTGCATTTGATGATTGCATGGTTCTCGGTCAGTGTATTGACAGGCACACCAAGCTGCAGATCAAGCTAGAAAGAGAGGATTGCTGTTGGAGGCATAATTACCACAGCAGTTGCTACAATTACAGCATATGACAAACAGTCTCCCATTCTGAACTTGGCCAGTGAGCTCCTGAATGGATTTCATTTAGTTTCAGCATTTAATTTTTTTTTTTTTAATTTTTAACTTCTGGAAAACACCACCACCATTTCTCTAGCCACAACTTTGTCACATTTTCTATTTGTTCGGCCAGGTGTTCTAGCTGTCTCCTCCTCCCACCCCACTTTCATTTTGTCTCCTCCCCCACTTAGGTATAGGACAGGTGAGGCCCTGGTGCATGTTCAAGCTTTCTACTTAGGACTCCGGGTGATTTTCAATTCATTCCCTACTTCACTTTGACCAGAAAAGAAATTTCCCCATAATGCTAGAATACCAGCTAGCTGTGAAATCCCGTTGCTTTTAGTCGCATATTAGGATCTTATTTGTCCCTTTAGTAAATCCTTAATTATTCAGAGTTTTAATGTTCTGTATTTTCTTTTTTGAAAAAGAGCAGAAAGCAAGGTGATACTCAGAGGAAACAGTGATCTCAGGAAGGTAGGTGCCTTTTCCCACAGAGCACGGCCACCTGGCCTCTATCCTAACCTACCAGGTGCACTCTCTCACCCAGGCAAGGGGCCAGGCTGATTCTGGATGCAAAGGCACTGGAACACATCCGCTGGCCTTAAAGAGTCCTGCAGAGAGGAACGAGTGGACATTTCTACTTCTTTGGCCTTCTTCCTCCTGTTCCTCCACAAACCCGTTCCCAAGGAAAGCCATGCAGTCACCGGAATACTGACACTTCCCCACTGACAAAGCCACCTGCCTCCACTAGAGAGACACCTAGCGCCAGGAAGCAATCGTGTGTGACAGATTCATACGCATAAAATGGGTGTGTGTGTTGGGGGGAGGGCACTGTCTGACAGTTTTTTCCCTCTAATCCTGTGAAGTCAGGGAATTTCAGAAGCAGGATTCACTTATCTTGGTTTGAGGATGCAGAGTGTTTAGTGCTCTGAAAAACGTTAAACAACCATGGGATTTGTAAATATTTGCATTCCATAATTGTCCTTGGGTAGGATCTGCTGGGTTGAGTCACCCCGGGGCCTCCTTCTCCCCAGTGAGGAACTGCTGAACGGTTTACACGTTTCATGTCCTCCACTGGGTGGCAAATGGGCTCTGTTTGGTCACATCTCTTCTTCAAATGGCTCTTCATGGGGGGTAAAGGGAGAGCTATCTGCCTGCTTGTAATGTCAGCAACCTGCAGGGCCACCAGCTGAAGAGACAGCCAGATTAACAAGGCCTGTGATTCCCACTGCCAGCCGCTGTGTTCTCTCTAACTCTCTTATTTCCCTTTCTTTCTCCAGCCAGAATAAACCCAACCAAACCCTCTGGAGAGGGGAGTGTTCTGATGTGTCTGCTGATAGCCAGCAATTGGAGTACTAGGGGATTAGCCAAAAAATATTGAGTGTGGCATTTTAATAGGTTTGGAATTCAGTTTGAGGGGACAATAAAGGCATCTGGAAATGAGAATACTTGAGACTAAGCATCATGATCAGCCTTGATTTTTTTTTTCCTTTACAAGCAAAGAAAACAAAGCTGGCCATTTTTCACCTATGACATGAGAGGATGGAAGGGTGTTTCTTTACAAAGTTTCCTCTTATTCTGGTTTTGACATTGATTAGTGGGTTTGGCTTCAGAAAATTCCAGATGGATGATGTTGGGTGAATTTCCTGGGGGTTAGGAAGTAGATTTTTTTCCTTAAGGTGGTATTTTGGCTATTAGTACTCTTAACCCACAGTGAAAGTGAATCCTGGGGCCTCTGATCAAGATTTGTATTTACATTCCTGGCTGGGTTTGTCCCTGATATAGCTCTTCACAGAAATGTTCCTAGGTGTTGGTACCCCACAGCAAACTGTGGTTGCTGACATGTGAGTGTCCATCCCAGAGTGTGCTTCAGTCCATGAACCTTGTGCAGGCTCATCTGTTTACTATGCTTTATGTCAATTCAAGTAGGACTCTCAGTGTCCACCATTACCAGCCAGCACAGCAAGAAAGCTAACCTCAGTCACTGTTGGGACACTTCCTTCCTTGGGTAACACAGGAGGCTAAAATCATGCCCAGTCACCAGTGAGGATGCTGTTGACACCCTCATTATCTGGGCCTTGAGTTCTCTTAAAGTCCTGTAGTTTCTACCTTTGTGTCTCACCCGTGGCATGGGAACTTCGCCAAGTCTGGGCAGCCTTCCTTTCTAAGTCCTACTATCTGTGGGGTGGCACTGAACGCTGGCTCCTCAATAGCCAACTGGCTTCTCCCTTCCAAGACTAAATGATATGTCTCCTTTCTCTTGCCTCAGCCTCAAGGGCATTCCTCTGTCTGGCCCCTCTTATTTTCTCTGTATATCTAGCATCATATCCTCAGAGAATTTCAACTTGAGATATATATATATATATATATATATATATATATATATATATATATATATAAATTGATTTTAGAGAGGAAAGGAGAGGGAGACAAAGATAGAAACATCAATGATGAAAGAGAATCACTGATTGGCTTTCTCCTGCATGCCCCCTACTGGGGATCCAGCCAGCAACCCAGGCATGGGTACCCTTCAGTCCACAGGCTAATGCTCTTTCCACTGAACCAGACCAGCTAGGGTGAGAATTTCAACTTTTACAAGACTGGAAGCACTCTTGTCTTCAAAGGGCTTCTGTCTTTTCCTGCCCTCTAAAACAGGCTTAGAATAAAAAGGTTGAGGGAAGAGCCTTGGAAAATGTGCAGGGAGTAAAACTAACCGAAGTGGATCTATGATGATGTTGGATACAGGTGGAATGGCAGCCAGGGAAGTGGGCATTGTATATAACTATGGTTATACCTTCAAGATGATGTAGCCAATGAAGCAATGCCATCCTGAGGGCAGGGGTGGATGAAAAGATGAAGAATTGTCACATTGTGATATTGTGAGCAGCTGATATCCAGCAAACTTTCTCTATGTCCCTGATGCACAAAGCATGCAAAATAGGAATGGGAATAAGAAGGATTAGAAGAGACAAGAAATGAAAGCAAATTGGATAGGGATTTGAGTGGGTGGAGAGATAGCTGGCTTGAAAATGAGGAGATGCTGTGATATTTGTTTGAGAGGGAGGGAATGTTATAAAAGGACATTGTGAGTAATTGTTAAATGGAAAAATTCAAAACAATCTAATAAAATTGAGCAATGAATTGTCCCCACAGGTTCATTAATATTAACTCATATTTTTGTAAAATGTATAATACTTGCCAGGAACCACCTAAGCATAAGTAGCATCACCCCTAGTTTACAGATAAGGAAACTGAGGCTCTAGCCATATCAGACAGTTGGAAAGGGATGGGTCTGGATCAAAACCTGGGGAAGCCCAATACTCATTTGGGTCAAGTGCCCTTTCTGGGAAGGCCTCTGGGATGAAATGGATTGGAGAATCCAGTTGGTTAAGTCTGAGTCTTGTCCATACCGATTCCTGCTTCAGGCAGAGTAATCCACGCACAGAGGCAGGCGTTGTAGATCTCTAGAAGAAAATCAGGGTGCTCTTACCAGAAGAAAGGTAGTAAAGCAATAGGTATCCCCAACAGAACCCCGTTTCCTACACTGGATTTCAGAGAAAAGGAGGTGCTTGCTATGGGTGTAGCATGGGCCTACCTGGAGCCCTGTTCATGCACCTATGACCCCAAAGAAACTCTTTAAGCATCTCTCAGGAACCCTGAGGAACTGAGGAGCATATGTGAAACCACTGGTTTTAAAGAAGCATAACATTTCTTTAAGCAACAAAACAGATGCTATCACATCACAGCAGTGAACTTTGTACACTTAACTAATAAGGGAGTTCCTTAGGTTTCACCCAGAAACCAGTCCTGATTTTGTATCAAACAATTTTAGTAAGCATGATTATCTGGCTATCCCGCTCAAGCCAACAGAGTAACAGAGGGCATTCTCTGCCCCTTGAAAATAATGTCACTCTACTCTCTCACCTCCAGTCAGCAGGGTCGGAAAGAGTGGAATATAAATGTTGGCCATGTAGCTCTGGGGCCTTTAAGACTCCTTCAGTGAGTCAGGCACGAATGATTTCACAGTAACAGAGCGAGTGTTCCCAGGATAATTTTCTTTCTACTTTAAGTGGTAATTGTTTGCAAGAGCAATAAGTATGCTCACTTAATATTGCTGCGCAGTTTGGGGATTGTATTTGACCTTAATAAAATGGATGGGGAAGGGCCTGCCAAGTTGTGTTTTGTAGATGGGCTGAGTGGACAGAGCAGTGTATAATGCCCTCTTCCTTGCCGGCTCTAGTCTCACTCATCTGTGCTTCAGGAAAGTGACGGCATTGCCCAATGTGCACTTGCCCCTCTTTGGTTAACGCACACAAATGTGGGCTGCCCCTCTCTGGCTGTCTCCTATGCACAGGGGTGTGCTCTCTCTTCTAATATTGTGTCTAGTGCTAACTTGGATCCACAGGCAAAAGTATTCTTGAGAGAAAAGTGGCTTTTAAATAGTAGAAAAAGCCCAAACACTCACACATCCTTAGAGAGACCTAGGGGACCCTATGGACCTCCTGGCATTCAGAGACAGTGACTATCAGAAGTTGAAAGCTGGTGTTTGGACTTGACTGATTTGGATGCTAAGCCCAACTCCATGTTTGCTACCCTGTGGCCTGGCACAGTGTTTACTCAGCTACAAAATGGAGATCTTACCACTACCTTCAGCCCATGTGTAGTTAAATGATATGTGCAAAGTGCTCAGCTGTAGGTCAGGTATGCAGACAGTGAAGTGCAGGGCAATATTCACCCCCATGGTATGGTTATAATTGTTATGACAATTAGCAACATCCTATAGGTAACTCAAGAATGTTCCCTCTTTGAACAATATCCACGTGTTCTGCCAATAATTTTTGTATTCTTTTCCTCATGTGTAAATCCAAAACACCCAAAGGTCATCTTTGGAGTTTGACGATCCTGGACTTCAATTTCCATTTTACTGCTTATTACCAGTGCAACTTAGGAATAGTTGCTGAGTCTCAGTTTCCTCCAAGCAAAACCCCAGTTAATTCACTGTAACTGTAGAAAACAAGGTAGCCAAGTAGCTATGTCAGAGAGGCTGGTTCTGATGGTACATAGTAATATTACTGATAACTGTTGTTAAATGAATTTGACTTTTGACTTCCCATTAGTTTTATTTACTTAGGTTTTTTTTTTAATGGTTGAATTGAAGCCCTCTTCTAGGGCTTTATTTATTTACTTTTATGTTTTTACTATAGGCCTGGTGCACAAAATTCATGTCCTGGGGTTGCGGGGGGAGGGGAGGGTAGTCCTCAGCCTGGCTTTAGCCTTCTCAGAGTCTGGGACCCTTCGAGGGAAATCCACCTGCCGACTTGGGCCCGATCCCTGGGGAGATAGGGCCTAAGCTGGCAGGCGGACATTCTTCTTGCAGTCCAGGGCTCTCACAGTCTGGGGCACCTAGCTCCTTACCACTTGGCTCGCTGCACCTTAGCGTCACCATGGAGGCAGGAGAGGCTCCCACCACCACCACTGCACTCACCAGCCATGAGCCTGGCTTCAGGCTGAGTGGTGCTCCCTCTGTAGGAGCTCACTGACCACCAGGGGGCAACTTCTGCACTGAGCATCTGCCCCATGGTGGTCAGTGTGCATCATAGAGACTGGTAGGTCCACCATTTACTCGATTTGCATATTAGGGTTTTATTATATAGGATTGCTTTCAGAGAGAAGAAGGGAGAGGGAGAGAGAGACAGAAACATTGACCAGCTGCCTCCTGTATGCCTACCACTGGGTTTTGAGGCCACAACCTGTGACCCACAACCTGGCATATGCCCTCACTGGGAATCAAGTTGGTGACCTTTTGGTGTATAGGATAACACTCAGCCAACTAAGCTATACTGGAGGGGCTGTTCTGACTTACTCTTGAACAATTAGACTCATAGAGGTTCTCATTGCTTTTAGTTTACTCAGGAACCTAATATGTTGCAATATTTATCATTGTAAGCTGGCATTGCTAGTTGAGAACTTTGAAAACTGGTTATGTTAACTATTTTGATTTGGGAAACAGAATGACTTTTTAGAAATATAATTTTTGTTACTCTGTCCTTTCTGTCAATGATACTTAACCTTTTGGTATGATATGTAATGTAAACATGCTTTAGAATCAAGTAAACCTGCATTTGAGCCACAGCACCACTACCTAACTGCATTTGTGGTTTTTGTCTCAACGGCAAAATCTCAGTCAACTTCGGCATTTCTATCTAAATGTGGGGCTAATACTAATATCTTCCTCATAGGGTTGTTGTGATGATTGAAATGATAATGTATATTAAATGCTTACCATGCAGTCAGCAAGTTAATTATGCTTGTTGTTGTGGAAACTTGCTTTAGTGAAAATTATTTTTAAAAATTGATTAAAATAAACAACCCTGTATTAAGTAAAATTTAATGGCTCTCTTTTGGATGATGAGCAAATGGACTCTCATTCTCCATTAATGGCTGTCTGGTCTCAGATCCAGTGACAACAGAGTTGGTAAATAAGAACATTTACGTTAGTTTATGTACTGTTTTATGATTAAACGCAGACTATGAGGGAAAAAGCAGCACAATAATTACATTCAATCAGAAGCATCATCAGGGTGAGCTGAAGGCACTAATGTGGCTGGGGATCATCAGAACAGCGTAGCAACAATCCATTCAATGATGAAGCTTTTTGTGTGCAAGTGGTACCCACACTGAGGTCAATAGTCTGAGGTACTTTGCTTAGTTGCTAGGCAACAAGGGACCTGCTCTTCCGAAGACCGTCAATATCAACATGAAGCATTAAGCCAACCACACTCCTGGTTTCATTTATAAGACGGCCACATGGAAACACTGTAGATCAAAAAGCATTATGTAATGTGGAAAAAGTGAGAGTTGGCCCTGTACAGCAAGGCTTCATCTTTGAGGCAGGAGTTATTCAATAGGGATCATCTGCTGGTTGTGGTTCCTGCTTAAACGGAATATGTTAGGGAAAACAGCTAAGTAGTCCCATGCCGAGTCTGTACCGCAAAGTGAAGCAAAAATTTGGGAATCTTTCATTTAATGTGATCCACATAAACAAAGTACATAGATAATTCTTGTTCCAGAGCATAGTTTTAAAGACTGAATAATTGGGCTCTGAATCATCAGTTCATGAAAATGTTCCTTAAAACAGTCATCTGTAGCTGTAACTATCCCAATAACTAACTCAATAATGCATTTCACTTTGTACATGGAGAGTTGGAGTCCTGAGACAGGTGCCAACACAGTGACATTTTGGAGCATTCTAGATTAGAAAGGTACTTGCCCTAGAATTTATGTGGTCATCTACCTAGGAAGGAAATTTAACATTGCATGAGACTCTCAAATAACCTATTAATTTCTCAGCAGAATTATCTGCCGTTTTACCAGCTATAAAAGAATTGGTATGAAGATGAATAAGCTAGTGTTTTGATATGATTTCCTGAAATATGGCCCTATTTATTAAATCAGAAATAACAAACAACCTATTAGATTTAATTGAAAATAGAACTTTCAACTTGACAGTCTGAGTAATTGAAGTATTATATATCTGGGAGTAAGGCCCCATGAGTATTGACTGAAACCTGGTTGTAACTATAACTGACCAAAGGAAACATCAAAAGAGGTAATTAGATTTAAAAAAAACAGATAAAGATACTATAAGAAAGAGAAGTTCAGGTCAGTATCCCCAATAAACATAGATATTAAAATCTTCAACAAAATATTATCAAATCAGATCCAGAAATATATTAAAAAGAGCATACACCATGACCACGCGGGATTTATTCCAGGGATGCATGGCTGGTATAATATCCCCAAATCAATAAATGTGATTCACCACATAAACAAATAGAAAGACAAAAACCACATGATCAAATAAATAGATGAAGAAAAAGCATTTGACAAAATCCAACATCAATATTTAATAAAAACTCTCAGCAAAGTGGGAATAGAGGGATCATACCTTAACATAATAAAGGCCATATATAACAAACCTATGTCCGATATCATAGTCAATGGGCAAAAAATTAAAGAACACGAAGAAGATAGGATGTCTGCTTTCACTTCTGTTCAACATAGTACTGGAAATCTCAGCTATAGATAGCAATCAGACAAGGAGAAAAGATAAAGACATCTAAATTGGAAAGGAAAGAGTAAAACTGTCATTATTCACACATCCAAAATCCTAAAAACCCTACCATAAAAATTACAAATGCCATATGATCTCACTTTATGTGGAATCTAATAAACAAAATACATTGAAGAACAAAACAGATCCAGAGACTGATATATTTCAAAAGGGGTGGGGAATGGGAAGAGACTAAACAAAGAATTTATGCACATATATACATAGGCCATGGACATGAACACTAGTTCAGGGAAGACTTGGTGAAGGGGCGGGAGTGTGGTGGACGGAGACAAAAGGGGAAATAAAGAGGACATCTGTAATACTGTGAACAATAAAGTTAGTAAAAAAAGAAAAAAGAGAGAGAATTAGATAGAAATATGGGATAGTAAATAAAGGAAAAAGGAGATATGTGGAAGTCTTTGAAGATTTTGAGTTAATTTTGTGACCATAAGACAGAAACAATGGGGAAAGGTTGGGAAAAGAAACATAAACTAGAAACTGAGGGAGGGAACTATGAGCCAGTAACTGTAGATGAAAATCAAATGTATCTGAGAAATATATTTCAGTCATCTGAATGACTAAATATACATTCAAATAATGCAAGGATGGTTTAATAATAATAAATGTATTAATATAATTAACCATAGCCATAGGCCAACGGAGAAAAGCTATTTGACCATTTTTTGTACAGATTCCCAAAATCCATTTGTTAGATTTCAGTTTCCAATAAAATTGTTAACAGTCAATATAGCTTGCTGCAAGAAAAGTAATTTATAGTACTATAATTTCAGAATCAGACCTATCCCATTTATAGAGTAAAAAAAAATACATATTATCACAATACTAGTATTATTGTATAACAGGATACAATGGGGATAAACATTCCTATTTGTAGACTTGTCATAATGGATAAACATTATAATGGATATTTAAAAAAGAAAAAGAAACTAAGGTAGTATCTGAATAATTGCAAATGAGCTGATTGGTCATAATTATTCACTGCTCATTCATAGCCTCCGTCCTCACAGCTCTTTTGCCAAGAAGTCATCTTTGGACATATCTTTCTTCTACCCTTCGGGTTTCCACATGTGACTTTACTTAGAAAATTGGTCTTCACACCCAGGCCATTGAGCTCTTCAGAGATATTAATGGAGATGTTTACAGAGCCACCACAGGACAGAGTTCATTTGTTATTGTTGAAAGCTAACTGGTGAGAGTGAAAGAAAGGTACCTCCAGGAATTATATTGGTATGGCTTCTGAGCTGCCACGTGAAACCCTGGCCAGGTAATTTAGCTATGTCAATTATATAGTGGCCATTGGACCAACTCAGGCATCTGCCAGGTCCTGCTCAAGTTTTCCTCTGAGCTCCACATGGGTCTGGTTTCGGCCAGACACCCTGGTGGGGCTTCAGAACAGCTTGTTCTGAAATGTAGGCTCGCCTTTGTTGATGTCTGGAAGGTAGCTCAAGGAGGACAACATGTCTAGGGACCTACATGTACTCATTGACCTTTATGTTAGTCCTGGTCATGAATTATCTTTCTAGAATAGACCAGAAGAGTTAAAAGAGAACCTAGTCAAATGACTCATGAAACCATCCTTATTTTCACAAATTTGTTGAGAATTTTCTATGCTTCAGATACAGGTCCTGGTATTATGTTCTGAACATGAAGTAGTGAATAAAGCAGATATGGCTCTTACTTATTCTGAAAACTTGGTGTGGTTCTCAACCCAAACACTACCAAATAGAAACAGGCAAGACATATATAGCATAATACGTCCTAATAGAGTAGGATATATTCAAGTAATGCAAGGATGGTCTAATAATAGTACATGTAATAATAATATAATTAACCACAGTCATAGGTCAAAGGAGAAAAGCCATTTGACCTTTTGCATACGGATACAAAAAAAAATCCATTTGATAGACTTCAGTATCCAACAAAATTGTTAATAGTCAATATAGCTTGCTATAAGAAAAGTAATTTATAGTACTATAATTTAAGAATCAGATCCATCCCATTCATAGAATAGAAATATCTGAAATAAGCTTAGCAAAAGAAGTACAGCACCAAAATGCAGTCACCACATTGCTCAAAATCTTATTATTTAAGAGGGTTTTGGAGCTTTTTCTGATCATGAAACTTCCATGGAGCTATTATGCCTTATAATGTTTCCTAATAATGATCAAATGTTTCAACTTGGACTTAATTAATGAAGATGGAGAACAGCCAGTCCTCTATTATGCTGTAAAGTCAGATAATGATTAGTAATCAAGAACAATGATTAATAAGCAAGTTAGCAAACTTCAATTTTTACCTAAAGCATAAAATTAGGGACTTAATCAAATATGAAATTTATAGATGTTGGTCAAATGGTTTTTTAATTCATTGAATTTTTCCTGGGCTAGACAGTAATAAATTATTAGTGTGTCTAGCAATATTGGATTTTGCTTTCTAATACAAATTGAAGTTAGAAGTAGACAAAATGATATCTATGCCAACTTGTGGGATCTTCAGTTAGACAAAGACAATGACAAGTCAGGTTGAATTTTCAATAATCTAGGCCTAATGAGAGAGATGTACCCAAAACTTCTGAAAGGGATTGAATTACACTGTTTAACTTTCTTTATTTCTTTCTTTCTTATTTTTACTTTTAAAATTTAATTTATTAGGGTGGCATTCCTTGAAAAAATTATATAAGTTTCAGGTGCACACTTTTATAATGCATCATCTGTATATTATAAAGTACACTTTGTGCACTTGGATCCCTCAGCCTGGCCTGTGCCCTCTTGCAGTTCAGGAGCCCTCTGGGGTTGAGAGACTGATGGCTTAGTGATTTGTCTGACAAATCACTTAGTAAGCTGAGTGATTTGGGGTAAACAACTGAGTCTCTGGCTAACTCAGGCTCTTATTTTAGCTCTTAGTTATAAATAATACGTAATGTGACATTTGCCTGGAAAACTATTGTGAGAATCTGAAGAAATAGGTGGCCACTGTTGTCACTTATGACTGTTTTAGCAGATGTGGAGAGAAACTTTCTCCTTCAGTAACTTCCCCTAAAATGTGTAGGATCACTGACTCATGTATGTATGCATATTACAAGCAGTGTCCTGGTGCTCCTTAGCAACTGGGTGTATCAAAGGTCTGGTCCTGCCTTTGTAGGATGTACGCTGCAGTGTTCATAAGAGGGGATAAAGGAGAGTGGAGTGAGTCCCAAGCAGTTAGAGTAAATTAGACTGGTGATTAAATTCTAATTTCAAATACCTGGTAAAGTCTTCTGAACCAGTATGCCAAGAACCCAAATCTTGAGACTGATATACTTCATATAAATATGGCATGGAAAATTCAAAGCCTGAATAGCTTCTAAAAGCAATCCCTGTATGTTACTCATGTTGCCTTTTCCCCCAAACAAAACAAAACAAAACAAAATTTTTGTATTTAGGAGTCTTACTGTCAGTCATAATATTGTAATCTTATATAGAAATTATTATAGGTATATCATAAAATAAAATGCGTAATTATGATAATGTTGAGAACCTACGCTTCCAGTATAAAGGAAAATGCATACAATTATAAAAATTAAAGAAATAATAAAACCTTTTATCTTAAGTATTATTTGAAAATATTAGTGGAGACTCATGATTTTTTTATCTTAAATATTATTTCCTTAGTTTTGCTATTGAAAAGACTTAGGAGCAATATTAATCAAGGAGCAATGAGCAATTATAGTACCCAGATGGTGGTCTCAAAATGCTATGTCTCTCTAAAAGGAACCAGAGGTCTTAGAACAGGCTGATTCTGGGTTGGAGCAGAAAAATGAATAAGATAAGTCTGGGAAGTCTCTTTTGGGCCAGAAAGTAGGAATGCCATCAAAGATCATCAGGAATAATGTCAAAAGACACAAGCCAAGGTGTTCCTATTGTGCTAACAAAAGATAATTTGAATATCAAAAATAATAACAATTATAATAGACTTAAATCCATTATATAAACAGTAATATTAAATAAAACCTTATTTCTAGGGTACCAACTTATTACTCTGAAAACTGATAAAAGGAAAAGAATAAAAAAATTATCTTGCCTTTCTTATACAGACTGTATTTCAGCATAACCAAATGGTTGATGAGAGAAAATCCTTAATAGAAGAATCCCAACTAATAAGGAATAATAGACTAAGATAATCATTATTTTGTAAGTGTAATAAAATATTTGATTAAGCATTGTGAAAAGTTGATAAGAAAAGTTTATAAAGAAGGGATCAGGCTGAAATCATATAAGCCAATCGCTCAACCCTTAATAATTAAAAGTGAGACAGACAGTATGTACCTCAGGATGTGGTACAATACAAAGTGTACAATATCATCTCTAAAGCATTCTTGTCTAAATACACGAACTAGAATCTAATCAAGCCTCTAGATCTAAGTATCATTTACAAGAGATATGGATGACAGAAGAACACATTAAATCACACCACAATGAGGCAATTAGACACATCTAGAATGTGTAACACTCTATAGGACAGATGACAATTTCTCTCCAACTACTCAATGGTAGAAAAAGAGAGGGAGATGTTATAGAAGAGACTTAGGCGACAAAACCACCAAATGCATTTTGTGGACTATGTTTTAATCCTGAGTTAGACCAACCTTTTACAAAATCATCTTTGAAACAACTTGGAAAATTAGGTATTAGGTGGTATTAAGGAATCTGTGAATTTTTAAGAAGTGATAACATAGTAACAATGTGAAATATTCCTTATCATTTAAAAATGCATACTGAAGTACTTATGTGGTTAGGGTAGATAAATCTAAAATTTTATCTTAAAAGTTCCAGCCCCATTCCCTTAATCCCCTTAACCCATCATATGAGGTTAGATGAAATAAGATTGGTAGAAACAAGTTGATCACTGTTAAAGTTGGATGGTGTGTATATGGAGCTGATTAACTTACTCTCCCTTTTGTGTCTATGCTTGAAAATTTCCACAGTACTTCATTTTAAAGGTACACAATTTCAGAGGAGGATTTGCTGTTGTGTCTAGATGCAGCCAAGCATCACCCACTCCTAGTAATTTCTCTTTATTTCTCACTTTGTTTTCTCTATGAATGATCTCTGTCTTGTTAAGTCCCCAGGTTCTTGATTCCCTAGTTTTCCTTTAAGTCAGCAAATTTCTTATTCCATTTATCTCCTCCTATTGTCTTCATAGAGGTCTAGAGATGGAATTGTCTAAATATAACTATTTTCCCATTCTCTTATATAACACTAGAAGCCTGGAACGTGAAAACTCATGCACTGGAGGGGGGGGGGTGTCCCCTGCTCCCTCTCACAGTCCAGGAGCCTTCAGGGGCAGGAGGCGAGCTGGTGATCAGCGGAAGGCAACACTCCATCACAACTCAGCTGCTGCCACTGCCAGCAGTGCAAGCCTTGGCCAGCCTGGTTACCTGAGCCTTGGGCAACCTGAGATGGCTGGGCAGCCACCATCTGAGATTTGCCCGTGCCTCAGGCTGGCCCTAGAAAGCTGGGAGGCTGAGGGGACTAGGGGACTCTGGAGGCAGGTGCCCCAGTGGGGCTGAGGGGACTTGTGTCTGTGGGTGCTGCCAACTTTGAGGGTATAGCAGTCAATTAGCATATTCCCTCCTTATTAGCTGTGGGTGCTGCCATTTTTGAAGGGAGAGCAGCAATTAGCATATTCCCTCCTTATTGGCTGTGGGCACCACCACCAGCTTTGCGACAGAGGGAGGGTCAATTAGCATATTCCCTCTTTATTAGATAGGATAAGACCTGTGTCCATTTTCTCAGTCCTCTCATGTTGCTCATATTAATTTATTTTTCTTCCTGAGGAGTTTGTTCCATTTGTGTTGGACTTATGATTGAATTTCCTGATATATAATTCTTCCTAGGAAGGGACTTAAGAAATTCTTTTAAGATATAGTTTTAAGCTTTAAGTTTACAATCCCAAACTGACAGATAATTAACATTCAAACCGTTTTATCAAGTAGAAGTAGAAGGAGAAAGTGCTATGCATTACAGAAAGCTGCTTTCTATCCATAGAACCTTTTGTTTTTGTGGTGTCCACTTCTCCCAGGCATTGTTGGTGTAGTAGTGTATTTCCTGTTTGTTTATTTATACTTCTGTCATACAAAACATGGTCTTTAAACTCACATCTTAAGTAGGCCACACAACATTCACATCCTAGGCAGGTACCAGCTAAAACTGAGACAGACATCTGTTTATAATCTGTGGTGAAGGAACTTGACTTGATGATGGAGAGTAAATTCATATTTACTGAGTACAGACTAGGTTCTGTGTTACACCATTTCATTAATGATAGTAGTAATAAAAGCAGTTATCATTATATGTGCTATGTTCCACTTGATATATTTTCCATCTGAACAGACAAAAGCGCTGAGGTTACTGCTGCTATTTTTAAGTGAGGTTAAGTAACCTACTCAAGTTTACTCAGATATTAAATGGGGAACTCTGCTGCCTTCACTAATTTTTTCCACCAGCTCTTTGAATATGACTTACATAATTTGTGCCACCATGCATACCGCTTGTACAATTATTTATGTAATGTTCTTAAATTGACACTTTAAAAATTATTTGCCCCAAAGGGAAACTAAATTTCACTGTCATAAATGGAAAATTCATATCATTTGCAGAAACAGAAGGTAAGGAAGTGCTACAATGACATTTTTGCCTCTGGATCCTGAGACTGGTTCCACTCTGCTGGAGCACAGTGAACCCCTCCTCATCTGATTACTCCACGGAGCACACCACCTCAGTCACTCGTAAGGTGCTGCCCTTGAAGCAGTGTGTCTTCAAATAAATAAAGATGTATGGTCCTGGGTCTCCAGCATGAAATTAAAGTAGATCATAGTACATTGAATAGACCCCAGTCATATTTTGGCAGACACACTATTTAATATTAGGCATCAAAATTTTAAAAGTTTAGTTCAAATAACAAAACCAGGAAACAGACATATAAAGGGAACTCATTAAATAAATGAACTAATTGCATTTCGTGGTAATACATTTTTTGATCATAATAAATTTTCCAGCACGATATGATTTAAGCTATGCTTAAACTATCGTGTACACACATATTTGTGGGCATATATATGTGTATATAAACACACATACATACATGCACATATGTATGTCTATGTATTATGCTGTCTATACTGGGGGTGCTCATGCTTGTACATGGGCCTCTTGAGGATGATGTATGCCCGAACTAAAATGGTCTGATAAGTCATGCTTGTGCATAGGCCACAGACCTAACTTATGCACAAGAAGCTAATTCATGAGCAATTTAAAGTGGAATGTCAATCATAGCCATTACCAGAACACTGCAAGTTTATTTACCAGCATAAGGACATGATTTGATAGTTTGGGGTTAGCATGTGTGTGCAGAGAGAGGTTAAAAATGTCAAATGCACTTAACAAGCAATGGAAAGCCCCATTGTTAACATTTTTTTAATTAAAAGGGTAAGACATCATTATAAGAACTTTGCTCTAAGATCATGAAGCTCTATAGGCTGGTTTCCAGAGTCTTGGATATTTAAAAAGTTCAAAAACCTTTTCTTTTATGAGAAAATGTTTCTATTTGAAAGGTAATATAGGGTTCCCAAAAACGAATACACACACTTTGAAGAATTATAAGGACAGTGTTTATTAAATACATTTCATTTTCAAAATTGAACTATCAGCTATTAAAGTATGTATGCAGTTTTTGGGTAGAACTCAAAGTGATTTCAGATAGACCCGCATGGAAAGCCCCACTTCCTCCCTACAAGTTGTGAGACCTTATCTAGCTCTTTGTTTTCTCCCTCATTAAGCAAGGATAGTAGATCCTTCCTTAGAGAATTTTTATAAGATTAAATAAAAAATATTTATAAATTATTAAGCCCAGTGCTTGATCCATTGTATCATTCATTTATCTATAATTATCATCATCTTTATTTATTACATTTATTTATTCATGAGGCAAATATTGAGTGCTTATTATGTGTCAGAGCCTGTGCTAAGAGCTGGAGACACAGCAGTGAATGACACAGACATGGTCCTCCTGCAAGTAAGCCAGACTGAGAAGACTGTTCTAAAAGCAATTGGGAAATCAGTACCACAAGGTCAATAGAAAGCGGTGGGCGTAGTAGTTAGCAAGGTCTCTCAGAGGAAGTGGCATTAATCTGCAACCTGACAGGCAAGACTGAGCCAACCATGAAAAGAATGAGAGGGTGGCATTTTTAGGGGCAGTTTGGAGATAGAAGGCTATTACCATAGTCTAGGTAGAGATGATGGTGTATTAAGTTTAGGACAGTAACTGTGCAGGTTTTTCTGAATCTCATAACAAATATCAGTTGGCTTTTCTTAAAACAACCTTAAAAAGAAAGTTGTATTATTGATCAATTTCCACTAAGTACTAATTCAGATGAAGAAAGCAAACATGATTCTTATATAAAATACAGTTTCTTAAGATCTCAAGCCTTGTGGCCTTCCTTTCTATGAATTATTTTTCTTCCTGACCAGGCCCGGAGATCAGATATGTTACTATGACAAATGGGTCTCCCTTTGGATTTGATTATTATTTTCACTTAGTGTTGCTCGTTCAGATTCTTGTAATAAAACTTTTCAGAGATAATAAAAAGAGTGAATGCTTTTTTCTTCTCTTATAGATACTCAGCTGACTCACTGGCAAACAAATTTAATCATAGAAATTAATCCTGTCTGCCCTTGGTAAGGGCGATTCTTGAGTGGCTTGCTGGGACATCCAACAAGCCATACATGGAAAGCAAGAAATTGGACCTATTCCATAGAGAAAAATAGCTCTCAGCTCCCATTCTTTCCTCTTGGTTCTAATATTGGCTTAATTGGTAGACCCAAACCTTGGTCTGATTCCCAGATAGATAGGATATGAAAATGTTCTCTCTGTGGAAACTCTTTTGGGTATCTAGCATTTGAAAGCAAAGATAACCTACTTAGCTTCATTTTACTCTTCTACTTCTGTGGTTTCAGCTTGTGGGCCTCTTTCTTTTCCAGCTGTCTTTCTTCTGTCTTGGAGTATTGCTCTCCAACATCCTAAGAACCTCTACTTGAGTTGGATGGCTATTTAATCTAAGAAAACCAGTTATCAGTTATGAGTGAGCTTTAAGGTATGACAAGGTGAAGATTTCTTTTCTTTTCCTTTCTTTTCCTTTCTTTTCTTTTCTTTTCCTTTCTTTTCCTTTCTTTTCTTTTCTTTTCCTTTCTTTTCTTTTCCTTTCTTTTCCTTTCTTTTCTTTTCTTTTCTTTTCTTTTCTTTTCTTTTCTTTTCTTTTCTTTTCTTTTCTTTTCTTTTCTTTTCTTTTCTTTTCTTTTCTTTCGTTTGTTTTTTACAACTCCTAATTGCCTTGAAATGGATTGAGAAGCACCACTGGAGGGAACACAGTGAAATAGTCCATCTGTAGCCCTCCCTGCTTCCTCTCCTCCTTTGGTATTTTTGTGTGGCTACAGGTGATTGGAGCATCTAGAGATAAGTAAATGAAGCAGTCAGCTACTTGCTAATGACTTTCCATGGGCACAATCAACTGGCAGTGTTGTTAAGCCTCAAAACTTTAGAGCTGATTTGCAGATTCCTACTTAGAAAATGATTTGATCTCTGATGCATATACCAGAGAAAACTTCACCAGTAGAGAGTGGTGGGAACCCCGTGGGCGTTGGAAAAAGGTCAACCAGGCCAGCTGAGGGTTTTCATGCTCAGCAGCTATGTGACCTTGGGTATGTTAAGGGGGATATAAGAGCACTCATCTATAGAGATCTTGTGAGGATTCAACATTGTAGTATAGTGAGACAGCTAGCACAGTGTCTGGCACATAGTAGGCATTCAATAATTGTGGGATATTTTATTACCACTATAAATTTCCATTAGTTTGAATGGAATGAAGAGTATAGAAGAAGTATCTCTGGCTGAAAATACGAAGTTCCTATAATGACTTACTACCGGTAATAAGTTTGGTAGAATGTCTTCCCTTTTATACAATGTTTGCTGTGGACCTCTTCCACACATGGCTAAGAGTTCTTCATGTCACTGTGAGGGCAGGGCATGTGCCTCAGTTCTTGTGAACACTCAGTCTCCTACAAAGTGCCTGGTGCATAGTAGGTGCTCAATATATATTTGAATAAAATAAATAACAAATATAAATAATCTGAATTCCAGATGCTGAAGGGTTGAAAAAAAAGTTGTTCTAAAGTAGAACTTTTTAATGCTCACATACTTTTAAAGCTGTTCAATATGGTACCATTGGACACATTTTAATTTTTCTCTGTTAAATATATTTAAAACAAAAACATTTTTGGATGTCAGGCAGCAGGATTTCAACACAATTACAAATAATCTTCATTTTCTTTAAGCCAATCCATTCTGTATCTAATTTAAAAATGTCAGAGATATAATTTTCTAGACAAAAGACTTGGCCACTTTTCATAGTGAGATTACCATGAATATCAAAGAATAACATTCAAAATATCTATTTATAATGCATTTGAAATTAGAGTTAATCATACTGTATTGCATATTTGAAAGTTGCTAAGAATAGATATTAAAAGTTCTCATCACAAGAAAAAAAGTTCTATAACCATGTATGGTGAGGGAAATTGACTAGACTTATTGGGGGTGATCATTTCACAATACATACAAATATAAAATCATTATGTTGTACCTAAAACTAATAAAATGTTCTATGTAAATTATACCTCAATAAAAATGTGTATTCAATAAACACTTAATGGAGAGGCAACTGAATAACTTAATAAAGAGTAGCAATCTTATTATTTCAAGATGTTCACATTTTCTTGGACTTGACGGACAAAATTATCCAAAAGGAGAGACTGTATTTTCTGCCAACAGATGCTTCTCTAGAGGATTTTGGGAAGAACTCTCAGGCAGCTGCTAGGGCTGCTCAGGAAGGATGCTGATGGCTGAGGTTGGGAGTTACAATATAATAACTGGACAGATGTTCATGGTCTACTCTGGGGATCTTCATAATATCACCCCAAATAAAACACTGGCCTCAGAAAATAATCAAATCGATGAGAAAACAAACAGCTAAACCAACAGAGTCCTTTCTCTTTACTTTCCATTTGACTTGGACTGTATAGAAGTAAACTTTGCTCAGTTCCTTTGAAAGACTGCCCCCCCCCCCATTTTGCCCATTCTTTTTTCTCAGATCTGTCCCATCTGGTGAACTCCTACTCACACTCAAAAGCCCAGCACAAAGCTCTTCTCCTGTCTGGAGTCATTCTTAATCCTCCTTTTCTCACTGCCAGGTAGAAAAATCCCTCCCTTCACAGTACTTTTAACAAACATGTTGCATTGCAACAGCTTATATATTTATCTATTCCCCTCTCCACCAGGGTTCAGCAGACCATGGCTCATAGACCACATGTAGCCTGTTGCCTAGTTTTGTACAGTCTGTTAATTAAGAATCGGTTTTACACTTTCAAATGGCTGGAAAAAATACCAAAAGAAGAATATTTAATGACATGTTAAAATGATATGAGATTCAATTGCATATTGTCTGTGGTTACATTCACACTACAGTGGCAGAATAGAGTTGTTGGGACAGAAACCATATGTAGCCCACAAAGCCTAAGATATTCACTATCTGGCCCTTTAAAGGTTTGCCAACATCGACTCTGTGGGCAAGGACCATGATGTCATGGTCACCAGTCTGACGTGTGCTGTTGCCATAAACTGAGCATTATACTCAACACTTCCTAAGCCTTATCTTATTTACTCATCAACAATTCTATGAGGTAGGGGCTATTCTCATTTCCATTTTACAGATAAGGAAATCGAAGCAGAGAGATGTTGGTAGCAGTCTGTAGAAGTGTGATTTAAATTTAGGTCTGTCTGTCTGCAACTGGAGGTCACAGCCATAGTGTCAGCCTGGTTACCATTGCCCGGGCACTGCTGGCAGTACCTGGCAATGTCTGTGGATTGAATTAGTTGCATTTCCTCCCTGTTGCCTTCAACTGTATTCCTCTTTTTAGGGGAAGGACTCAAATATGACTTGCATTGGTTTTGCTGGGTAGAGTGAGGACCATCACCAGTAGCTGGACTAATAAGTCTATTCATGGCATATGCTGAATATATTTATGGCTGAGATACAGAAACAAAGGCGTTCACAGCTGAAGGATGAATCTGTGGCCCTGACTATTTGAATAAGGAGGCAGAAAGCTCCCTATGGACCCAATCTAACAGGTTAGCTGAGTAGCAGATATGGGATTTCAGTAGTTTACCTGAAGGTCTCATGGCAAATGGTCTTCTTCCATTGTCTTCATATGGAAGCCCTGGCTTATTTTAAGTTTTTGTCCATCATGGGGAAGATTCAAAGATGAGTTCTGATAGTACAAGTGGTCGCTGCCCAAACAATGAGGGTTTTCTATTTTCCTCGCAGCTCCTATCCCCCATGCTCAGGAAAACAAGGACTGCCAGACATCTCCGAGGTCCCCTCACTATATGGACACTCTCTACAATCCCTAGAGTGCAGGGATTCCTTTAATAACCCCACAGAGTTTTATGGCCAATGGCACAGTGTGTGGGGGGGAGGCCCAGGGGAGACATCCACTAGTAGAGGACATCCACTAACTATCGATTAACTGCTACTATGGCCATTATGCCTATCTATTACCAACATCATAATATTACTAGAAATCTAGTCTTGCAAAGAGCAGACAGAGTCAGGCTAAGGACACATGCTGGGTGCTGGGAGTGTGCTGAGCAGTGGCAGAATCACTATAGCAGTCTCACAGGGTGCTATTTGCTGGAATGTTTCTGCAGGTACAATAGAAACCTGAGATCCCTACCTGAAACCCCTTTGGTCTCCAGTGTAGAGGGACTGATCTGAAATCAAGTCCTTGTTCTTTAAGACTGTGGGCCCACACTAGCACCTCTGATGCCATACTCCTTATAAGCACGCCCTGATCAATGCTCTCATCCACAGAGGGTCACAGGACCACCTACCCATCCACACATCCCCAGATTTCACCTTGCTCAGTGCTCTTCCTTAAACACAGAACCCTTGCCGAAACCAGTTTGGCTCAATGGATAGAGTGTTGGCCTGCGGACTGAAAGGTCCCGGGTTCAATTCCAGTCAAGGGCATGTACCTTGGTTGCGGGCACATCCCCAGTAGGGGGTGTGCAAGAGGCAGCTGATGGGTGATTCTCACTCATCGATGTTTCTAACTCTCTATCCCTCTCTCTTCCTCTCTGTAAAAATCAATAAAATATATTTAAAAAAAATAAACACAGAACCCTCACTTGTGGTCTGTGAATGCCCAATGGAGCTTCAATTGTACACACTGGCTGCACAAACTGTGTGTGGCCTGTGCATCGGCAGGATGGCAGCACAGCACCCCGGAGCTTGCTAGAAATGCAGACTCACCAGCTCCAAGCAGACCTGCTGAAAGTTAATCCACATATTTGAGAAGATTCCTGAGTGATTCACATGCACATTACTGTTTGAGAATGACTATTGCAAAGCTTAACATTTAAGGTGAGATCTATCATCAAGGAACATAGGAATGTTCCCATGGTAGAATCCAGATGTGAGGAGAGCAGAAGGCAGGTGATTCCTCCCACAGACCATTTGAGAGCCGTGCTCATTGCAAATCAAAGTCACACCGGTCACCGAAGAAACCCCAGGCAGTCCTGGATTTAAATGCAAGTTCCAATAATGCTCACTGCGCATCTGCTCTGAGCACTTTCTCCTCCTGAGGATCTCGACAAAAGCAGGAGAACCCTTAACAGCACCACAACCTCTTTATAGATCACTTTTTAGTTTGATGCTAAGACACACTTTCTCCTGTTGCAATAAATGCACAGTGATAAATAGGACTTGGTTCCCACAGCATCTCTGTGAATTCACATAAAGGGCAGAAGCATGAGATCAACATAGGCCTTCCCTGGGCCTTACCCCCTCTATTCTGAAGACAGCCGTATCTATACTAAAACTTTCTTGTGCTCTTGGAAACTTTGATAATCTACAAAGAGCTCAGATAGTTCCTTGGATATAGGCGGAAGGAGAGATTGTTGTTACTATGCCAGCTGTACAGACCCGGGAAGTTATTTGGCAACACATACAATGGTCAGGTGCTGAGCCAGAGCTGGTCTGAACTCTGGTCCCTAATTGGTCATCACAATCACACACGTGTTTGGAGCCCCTACAGCCAGACCCTAAGCTGTGTGCTTTACATACTTTCCTTTTTTAACTTTAAATTTTTTTATTGTTGACACTTTTGTCCACTTTGCCCACCTCTTGCCCACCTCCGTCGCACCCCTCTTGGCCCTCTCACACTGTTGTCTGTGTCCATGGGTTATACATAAATGTTCTTTAGCTAATCCCTTCACCTTCCTTTACCCAGTCCACTCACCCCACTCCCCTCTAACATTTGTTAGTCTGTTCCATGTACCCATGCGTCTGGTTCTATTTTGCTTGTTGGTTTATTTTGTTCATTAGATGTGAGGTCATTTGGTATTTGTCTTTCTCTGACTGGCTTATTTCATTTCCCATAATACTCTCCAAGTCCATCCATGCTGTCTCAAAGGATAAGATTTCCTTCTCTTTTATAGCTGCATAGTATTCCATTGTGTAAATGTACCACAGCCTTTTTATCTACCGTATTTGCCGGCGTATAAGACGATTTTTTGGCCCTGAAAAATATGCCTCCAAGTGGGGGGTAGTCTTATATGGCGAGTATATAACAAACTCTGTATTTTTAGTGGAAATGTTAGGGGGTCGTCTTATACACCCAGTCGTCTTATACGCCGGCAAATGCGTATTTTTCAGGGCCAAAAAATCGTCTTATACGCTGGCAAATACGGTACTCATCTACTGATGGGCTCTTGACTGTTTCCAGAGCTTGGCTATTATAAATAATGCTGATATGAACATAGGGGTATATACATTCTTTCTAACTGGTGTTTCAGGATTCCTAGGATGTATTCCCAGAAGTGGGACTGCTGGGTCGAATGCTCCATTTTTAATTTTTTGAGGAGACTCCATACTATTTTCCATAGTGGCTGTACCAGTCTGCATTCCCACTAGCAACTTATTACGGTTTCCTTTTCTCCACATCCTCCTCAGTATATGTCATTTGTTGATTTATTGATAGTAGCCATTCTGGCAAGTGTGAGGTGATACCTTATTGTATTCATTTAGTCTTCCCTAATTATTACAAAGTTGATATTTTTTTTGTATTTGAAGAAACAGACTTAGAGCCTGTCTGCAAATGCCCTATGATCAGCCAGCCAGCAAGCAAATGGCATAGTCAGAACACAGATGGGTCCAGCTCCAAAGCCAAGACTCTAAGCTTTTATTCAATCTCTTTCCCTCTTAAAAATATATTCTTATTGATTTCAGGGAGGAAAGGAGAGGGAGAGATAGAAACATCAATGATGAGAGAGAATCATTGATTGGCTGCCTCCTGCATGCCCCACAATGGGGATCGAGCCTGCAGCCTGGGCATATGACCTGACCAGGAATAGAACTGTGACATCCTGGTTCATAGGTCAAAGCTCAACCACTGAGCCACACCAGCTAGGCCCCACCCTCTTTCTCTATACAATATTCACTCAAGGGGGACAAGAACTTCCTTGTATTCTTTAGAATTATACAGCAAAATTATTTAAGGCAGAACTTTTTTAGACCAAAACAATGCCTAATAAAAAATGAGAAACCATCTATTCTGTTTCTCATTCCCTCTCTTTACTTGTAAAAAGAAAGCTTCTATTCTTTTGTGCGATACAGCTCAACCTGAGGCAGAGGGGGCAACCCAGAGAGAGTTAAGCAAAGGTGAGGCCTCAGAGACTTGTCTAGATGAGGCTAATAAACCAGTTATAAGGAACACAGATAAAAATCATAATTTAGATGCGGTGCTTTCCCCAAGTGCTTCTCGTGTACCAGTGCTAAATACTTTACATGTATCAGTTTATTTAATTCCTCTAACCACACTAACCCCATTTTGCAGCTAAGAAAACTGAGGACCAGAGAGGTTAAAATTCTGCCCAAAATTGCATGGCTGCCTCAATTCTTGTCTTTTGTAGCTCATACATACACATATTGCATCCTTACCAGAAGAGTAGTATTGCTTCCCAAAACTGACTCAGTTGTATTTTCCCCTTGTTGATATTTGTGCATCCTATCAACTTCCTCTGCTTCTGAATTATTGATGAGGAAGGAAGTACTGAAAAGGATAAGGAACCATGGGTTGCCCTATCATTCCCTTCCCTTTGAGTGTAAGCAGTTTGCTAATTCACAAGGAAGGGAGGACTTAATAGCATATAGTCCAAGGTTTGCTTGGGTGGGAGTGGGGGTTGGGGGGTGTCTGTGTTTCTTACAAGGCCACCATTGCCTTTTTCCTGAGCTCAAAGAAAGTTATTTTTCAAAAAGAAAGGGAATCTTCTCTGGGTGGTCAGCATCCCCTACATCACCCTTACCTTTCCTAGTTAGTTCATGCCCTCGTAAGCATAATGCATTTACCTCACACACCCTGTGAATTTCACTGAGCTCTCACACGTGTGGTCTCACTGGCTTCAATGCTTGTGGGCCATGCAAATACTGTCTCTAAAAGGGCAGCAAGCCCCAATGTCTTTCCTCTGCTCACACTAAGCAGCAATCCATTGTCCCAATGTTCCACTGGACCTCCCCTTCAAAGATAAACTTATTGAGAACTTAAAGATGGTGACAGCGTTACTCTTTCTGAGTGGGAGGGCACTGTGCCCAGGTGATAATGACGGTGCTGTTCTGGGGACCACTGAGAGAGCCCTCAGTTCAGATCATTTCCAAAATTTTCCAACTCACTTCGAGTGGATTCACTCAAGAACAGGCAGCTTTTGCTCCTTATCCCAACAACAAAGGCTTTCAAAAAATTGCCAAGAGAATCAGATTGCTTCCCTACAAAATAACAATTTAATGAGTTAAAGGACAGGCAAATCCCAAACTGAATTTGTTTAAAAATACAAGTGGTTTTCCAAAAGTAGAGGCTTGAGGCAAAATGTGAATCATATTTTACTGAACCAAGAAGTTTGGGAAAATACTGCAAGACACTTAGCTGTGGGCCTGGGATGCCTGGAGCATTCCCTATTTCTAGAATTTCATTTTGGCGGGTTAGCTCCTGACTCATTATTCTACCCATGGGTGTAGGGTTTCAATAGCACAGAAGAGAGGCTATTTCCAGAGTCAAAATTCTTCCAATTTCTCATTAATTTTCACTTACATTTTTAGGTTAATATAATTAGCTCCAGGTATTTTCTTTCTTCTTAGTAAGGAAGAATGTCCCTCTTTCTTAACCCACACTTGTGTATGTTTTTCTTTGCAGGTATAATCCAAGGATAAAATTTGAAAATTCCAAAGTGAATTTTCTCAGTTCTAAAACGTATTCCTTCACTTTGACGGAATAGTATTTTTACTCCCAGCAAATGTGAACATTTATTACAGATGCACGGAAGCAGAATTTGTTGGAGAATGAGCTCACAGGTGAAGCCAGCTCCACGGTAGTGCCAAGTACTATGGGAATCATGATTATTGTGTGACTACCTAGTACATCACACATCTTTCTGACCCTGCCATTTGGTCCAGCTAAGGGCTGGAGTCATCAGATCAGGGGTTTTCACATGCTTTAAGCTTATTATTGTGAACCATTAACAAACTTATACTTGACCAAGGTATATCCTTTTCTCTGGGAAAATTATTTGCCTTCCTCTGCATCTGTCCTTTTAGCTTGTCTGTTTTATATTTTTTAATATACTTTTATTGATTTCAGAGAGGAAGGGAGAGGAGGAGAGTCAGGAACATCAAAGATGAGAGAGAATCATTGACCACTGCCTCCTGCATACCCCCTACTGAGGATCAAGCCTTCAACTGGGCATGTGCCCTTGACCAGAATGGAACCTGGGACCCTTCAGTGTGCAGGCTGACACTCTATCCATGGAGCCAAACCAACCGTGGCTGTTTGATTTTGTTAACATAATGCTTTAAATTGTTTTCTTACTCTGTTTCTTTTAACTTTTAGGGCTCCAGGGAAAGGAGGAGACCACACATGGCTCCTCAGCCTATGATCTTGCAGAGGAGTTATGACTTGCGCTAGTATGGGGCTCTGCCATTACAGTGGGTTGAAGTTGACCTGAATTAGGAGCCACAACAGCTTTGCTGCTACATTTGTGAGACCTTGGGTAAAGGTCAGTATCTCTAAGCTTCAGTTTTATTATGAGTAACATAGGCGTACCACTAATTATTTTACAACGAATGTTCTACAACACCGGATATGTGTTAAAATGCATATCTGAACCCTGTCCTCAGAGTCTAATTAAGTAAGTGTGCCAGAGACATTTACTGTTCACTGAAGAGACCAGGGTTGTAGGGTAAGGGTAAGGCTGGGAGCTGAAGTGACACGCGTCACCACTTTGCCAAACCATTTCGGAGCTGGCCTGTGACCAGCTAAGCTCCCTTTACCTTTGGCAGGTGACCATGCATACTGTGTGTTCCATGTGTATACCTGCAAGATGGAAACAGTGTGCATCCCTGAGTCATTGCTTACAGGGGAGATGTCTAGTCGCTTGACTCATGGGAGACCTAGAGTGAAAAATAAACTTTTATATGCTAAGCAACAGATATTTGGAGGTAGACTCATTTCTGTAGCATAAACTAGCTAGTGACAAATGCAGCATTTGATAATGTAAGTGGGGTGTTGCTGTAACAAAACCCTGAAGTGTTGTTATATCAGTCAGGTGATGGGCCGTGAGGAATTGATCACGGAGATTATGCAATTCAGTAGGAAACATTTTTGTTAAACCTCTCACCTGTGATAAATTGGAAGACCACGTGAGTACTGAACTGGCAACTTGGGGGAAGAGTTCTAGAAATCACATCATCAATAGTGTATATTGGCCACTGTAGGCTGCAATCAGTAAAGTGCCATAAAAAGAGAAAGAAAAGAGGGAGGGTGGGGGAAAGGCAGTGCTCTAGAAAGAACTGAAAGACAGCAGAGCCCAGAAACGTGATGCCTTGAAAGATTGGAAATCCCATTATACCCCTCCTAGCCTGATCAAGGGCTACTCATCTGTCAAGTGTCAGCTGGATGGCCTTATCTGACCTAACCTTCAAACAAAATTAGGTTCCCTTGTAATTCTCAAAGCACCTCTTGACTTTCTTACATATCATTTTCTAATACTTATGATTAGCTTTAACTTTTGTGACTAATTTTGTAGCACCTATCTCTTAACAAAGCTATAAGTGCCATAAGAGCAAAAACTAATTAATTTATCACTTCATCTCCAGAATCCAGCACAGTCCTGGCACATGAGAGCTCCGTGAATATTTATTGGGTAAATAAATGGTTGGAAGGCACACACCAGAGCTCTCTTCATTATACATAAATCTGATTGCCTTTTTCCTGTCCAAATTCATTGTTTAGTTTCCCATTTTTTAACGGTAAAGAAAAACATTTCTTAGGATGCTTTCACAATTGGGCTTTTTTCTAAGCTGCTCAGGTGCTTTCAGGTCTCTGTGCCTTTGCACATGCTGTGTCCTCTTCGGAATGCTCTGCCTGGCATTCCTGGGCAGTGAGGCAAAGTCCAGACTCCCCAAGGAAGGGCTGGTGGTTCTTGATGCTCCCATAGCGCATTGTCTGTATTTCCGTGTGTGTATGTGTGTGTGCATATGCGCATGCGCGTGTGTGTATATTTCCAACAACTCTTCAGGGAAAGAAAAATAAAAAGTTCTCTTTAAGGTAATTGTGAGCAAGATACCTGGGACAATTAAATGTTGTAAATTATACGTTTGTAAAGCGGGTGAAACAATGTGTGGAAATCAGTCTTAGAAGGTATGAGAGAGAGAATAAAATGTTGAGTGTAAAGCTCAAAAGAGACACTGGGGAAAAAGAAAAGAAAAATTTCACAGAGACATTCACGGGAAACATTGTTCATTGATTAAGAAAAGACATGTCTGTTGTGATGTTTCTGTGCTGGGCACAAACACTGCTGTGCGTCACCTGCTGAGAGGACGGCAGAGCGTCAGGTGTGAACGCTGCCCCTGAGGGGCTGTCCTGCCTGTGTACAAAGTGGCACTGGAGAGGTTTTCAAACTCAATTGCTTTCTTCCAAGGCTCCATTTTCCAACTTTTTGGCCATTACAGATCAACATTCGTGCTTCATATCATCATGTGCTGGGCACACTGCAAGGGATCTAGTATCAAGTGGCTTCTCCTCCAGCTGTTGCCTGCTGAGGTAACACTTGCCGAAATCTTTTTAAAGCAGTTCAACCAAATCATTATCTATACATTGGGATTTTTCACTCTCCACATTTCACTCTTATTATATTAGGTGAATGATATAGCTCCCTTTTTGTTTCTACTTTGGAAATGTGACCCCTGAGAAAGGGGCAGGAACTCACACATCACACTGTAAGAGTCCTATCAAGGACCCTGGCCGGCCAGATGTCTCTGTTGGAACATCGGTCCACATACCAGAAGATTGCAGTTTCCATCTCCGGTGAGGGATGCACAGGATCAATGCCCTCTGCACCACGCCCCCCTCTCCAAAACAAAATAAAACAAAACAAAACAAAACACAATAAACATATCCTTGGGTGAGGATTACAAACAAGAAAGTCCTAACAAGGTATTTTCTCAAATAAAAAGCTCTCTGTCATGAGATAGATTGCGCCATTCCTTTAGCACACAGAAGGCAGCCCCTCCTGCTTCTGGCTTTAAATTGTAACGTTTCCTCCCTCTCATAAATGTTATCAAACCTAAGCAAAGACAAGTGTCTTTTATAAACCCACTTGACGTTGGCATCGCAGATTCTCGCCAGGCTCTATGACAGCAGCCGCCCACCTCTCTGCGGGAGCCACTCTGGCAGGGGACTCTGAACGCCACAAACCCCTGTGAAGCGAGGCATCATTAGGAAGGCGGTGCTCTCAGACATGGCTCTGCAGGATTTAAACTCCAGGTCCTCATCTTGTGCTCAGACCAATTGCTCTTAGAGCAGGGGTGGGCAAACTTTTTGACTCGAGGGCCACAATGGGTCCTTACATTGGACCGGAGGGCCGGAACAAAAGCAACCTGACCATGCTGGCACTCTCATCTTGGGCTGCGGGTGAAGGAGCAGAGGGGAGAGCAAGAGAACCCTCTGCTCTTTCGGCTCTGCGGGCCGGATCCTGCCGGCGGGCCGTAGTTTGCCCATGGCTGTCTTAGAGTGTTCTGCGAAGATGAGCACTTTATGGCCCCATCAACTGTATGGAAAAAACTGAGACCTGCTGATTAAGACAGAGCAGCTGGACTTGATGAATCTCCAGTTTCATCTCCTGTATGTGGCCTCTTCCGTAGCTGGGGAGGCCAGAAGCTCAGAAAATCAACGTCTGTCCTTAGAGAATAAGATTGCACGTTTCCCAGCTGTTTCTAGACAAAACTAATACACAGGACTGGAGATTTTTGGAGATTTGTTTCCTCCTGACTCTCACCCCACCCCAGAAAACTTGACTATGGCCTCTTTTTATTATCTCTATCCTTTCCCTTAAGTCCAGAGGATATAAAGAAGAGAGAGAATAGGAACAGAAGAAATGTGCATATAGCTATACTATAGATAAATTCTACTAAACAAACAAAATCAAGTTTTAATTACCTCAGTTCTTTTAAATCTGGTGCTTTTTTTTTACTAAAATAAAACTCATGTACACAGCCAGTGTTGTTCAGTGGTTGAACATCGACCCATGAACCAGGAGGTCACAGTTTCACTTCTGGTCAGTGTACATGCCCGGATTGTGGGCTCGATCTCCAGTAGAGGTGTGTAGGAGGCAGCAGATTGATGATTCTCTCATCATTGGTGTTTCAATCCATCTCTCCCTCCCTTCTTCTCTCTGAAACCAATAAAAACAATTTTAAAAAATCAAAAAGACCAATGAGAAAATATGACATAACATTTAATAAAACTCCTGAACAAATGAAAGGCATTTAAAAAACAGGTTAGCAATAGATAATATCACCTTATACTTGTATAATGTTCCGTATATTTTAAAGATTTTTTAAGACTGATAAAAGACAATCTCAAATTACTTGTGAAAAGAAAGCAGAGAGGGTATTTTTATTCCAATTTGTAGATAATGATACAACATATATGATAAATGAGAGGGTCCTCTCTGTGACAATTAGGGTTATGAGAAAAATGGTTAATAAGAATCTAGAGGGTTTTTACAATTTTTTTTAAAAGATATTCCATCTTAAATTCAATCCAGAAAAATAAATGAGAGTAAAGCACATCAGTAAAAGATGAGACAAAACAACATTTATTTTCCCTTGAAATAGATTAAATTTAACTATGGTTATCAGAGTATGCAAAATCTGATATTAATCAATACTAGAAACTCATAGTTCAAATTTGAATTTATAAGACTTAAACAGTGAAGCATGTATCTTGTACTCCTAAATTAATATACCAATTTTATCTGTATAAAAGCATTGGCTTTATGTTGCACTTACATGCTTTTACAAAGATTTACCTATTTAATCTCCTGTGTTTTTGTTTTGTTTTGTTGTGTGTGTGTGTTTTTTTTTGGTGTTTTGTGTGTGTGTGTGTGTGTGTGTGTGTGTGTGTTTGTTTCTTGTGAATAACAAATCAGCTTTTATGAAAAGAATTTCAGACAGACAAAAAGAAAAAAAAAGCATAAAATCAAGAGGGGCCCAAATCAAATAGATTCTACTCTTATTACCCAATTAAGGGCATGGACAACAATGTTTATGAGACAGACAGCTATGAAAACAATGCATCTCAAACAAATGATGTTATAGTCATCCATCATCCATGGTTATCTAGCTAGTAAGAATCAGGCTCACTTGGTTATAGGGGGGTAAGGGATATGTACCTTTCAATTTCTATGGTTAACAGTTGTGAGTTTGTGAAATGCAGAGTTTATGCTTGCATTATTATTTATTAATTATGTATAATTTTTATATTAGAATGGCATACCTTCTTTTTGCCCACTACTGAATATATGACCCAGTGATCTATGAGAAACCAGTTCATCAAACTTTTAGGATGAAAGAAAGTGAATAATAACTACAGTTATATCTGTATTACACACATGCATACACTTTCTCTCTCTCTCTCTCTCTCTCTCTCTCTCTCTCTCTCTCTCTCTCACACACACACACACACACACACACACACACACACTCTACCCATTACCCAACCAAAATTTTTCCATTTCTCCTCTCATCTTGAATTCTACCTAAAACCCCAACCTGTTGAAAGCCTCAAGTACTACACCACTATCCCTCCTAAAGTAAAGCTCTCCCTGTATACAGCTTGTGACAGCTGAAATCCACTGTGGGTCTCTGCTAATAGATCCCCAACTTAGATCATCAGCAACTGGAGGCAGGGCGTGTTTGACAGGAGCCCTCCATTCTGGAATCCCCTGCCTGTCTTCATTGATCAAAGCTCCACTTTGCCAACCTTCCAGGCTTGGTGCCAACCTTGTATTTTTAGACTGAGTGACAAGCTGAGGCTGGAGTTTTTAAAGTGTGATGTTTTTCTTTAAGAATAGTTTTATTCAGAGCTGGATGTAGGTTTCAATCATTTAAATTAAGCTAGTTTATCAACTTTAATTATTTGCATAATAGATTTTTTTTTCAATTTTTAAAATTATGCCAACTACGATATGTTCCTGGGCACAAGTAGAACAGAAAATGAACACATTAATGATAATAAAATATTCAAGGGCTGAATATGAGAAAAATGGTTAATAAGAATCTAGAGGGTTTTTAAAATTTTAAAAAAAAGATATTTCATCTTAAATTCAATCCAGAAAAATAAATGAGAGTAAAGCACATCAGTAAAAGATGAGACAAAACAACAACATTTATTGAAGAGAAGAGACAGAAACACATGTGATTCAGGAGCTACACATAGACATATATAGACACATGTGCCTTTTTTCTATCTACTATCTGTCTGTTGGCAGGTGGTTCTGCTTATGATACTTGATGAGAACAGAAAAGAAAATGATGTCATGTGGCCATCTACCTGGCACCTGCCATGCTCTGAAATGCCTGGAGTTCACCTCTGAGAACATTTTTAGTTTCATGCCACAAGGGGAACCCACCTTAATTATAGGCCAGAAAAGGATTGGAATGCTGTGGTGGCAGATTCCACTTTATTAGAAAAGAGAGAACTAAACGCATGTGTTTATCCTCATGCATGTTCCCATTGTCCAGTACTCTCTTCCTCCATGTTGTGATTTTCTTTCCCCCTCTACTTTTGCTTATTGCATTTAATTTACATCACTTTAAGATCTTAAAATTACAATGAGAGAACACAAAGAAAACATTTTATTAAAAAGATGATATTTAATGAAGATAATTTAAAATATGTGTTGTATATGTTGAATATTCATTGTAATCCAATTCGATGATGCTAGGATCAAAATTCTTGGTCCATGATTGGACCCATCCTGGTGATTTGTTTGATAAGTCTAGATTTCAGTACAAAAGATAACTATTTCCCTCTATGACTTACATAATTTACTTTCAAATTTACTATTTAATTTTGGATATAGTTCTCTGTGATTTCACATTGTGTGTCAAATATTTTCTAATCCAAATGGGTTATTTAAAAATTATAAAGTGATAAATTTGATCTCTTAACAATCATTCTCACCACGTTAACGATACTGCAATATTTTATGTTATTTAATGTGCCTTTAAAAAATTGTATGGTAGTGATGTGCTAATGAGACCTTAAAGGCTCCAATCCTTTACTGCAGATTAGTCAAGGCTAATATGAACAGACCTTCTTTGGAAACCAAGCATCAAATTATTTTCTAATATAAGAAGACTGGTCAATTTTCTACTCCATTGATCTTTGCTGTTACAATAATGAAGTAGATTACATTTTTTTTCTTTGTAACAAGACCACTAATTTGGTTATTGGTTTCTGTTTCAATTTGATCTTTAAATTAGTTGAAAATACAGGTTTTATATTCTTTTACATGTTCAGGGTCAGATATAAAAGTCATTTATTCCATTTAGCTCCAATATTAATATCTGAGAGAAATTTTGGTCTAATGTTTTCTTCCTTCTTTTATAGTTTTTTTTTAAATTAAGATAAGATGATCAACCAGGAATAATAGCATAGAATGCTGCCCAATCCAAAGGAAAATTGTGACTATGTCACAAAATCTAGTCTGAATGTGGGACCACATAGATGTAAACAAAAGCTGTGAACACTTCACGGCAGTCATACTTTTGAGTGGACCCCTTTCTCTTGAGACCAGACTCTACATTTCAGAGACAGAATCTCTTCAAGCCAGTTCACTTTGTGGTGGACAGGGTAGTGGAAAACTTCAAAATGTCTATGCATATGACATTTTGATTATATGGACTTTAGTATAGAGTTTTCTGAAAATTAATCTTGTTAATCCCATTAGTTGATGGCTCCTGGAAGACAGAAACCCTATCTTGCATATCTTTGTGTGGTGTTTAGCAAGGAGACCTGTACAATAAAGGTGAAGAACAAATGTCTCTGCTAAATGAAGCATTTAGAGGTGCAGACAAGAAAGAGGTAGAAAATGAGATAAGAGGATCCAAGGACATGCCTATGAGTAAGTACTTATATGTGCTGTGTGCTTCATTTTTATTGAAAGACTCTCTCTAAACACAAATGGGCATCTGCTTGGGTCTACTGGGGTATAACTATTCCCCTAATGCCTAGCTTCACATTCCTGCCTTTGGAGACAATAATGGGGTAAGTCAGGGGTAACGGAGATTTACTTCCTATATCAATCTGTTCTACTGAATTGGCGGTGATACTTTGAGCTCATGTAGAGAAATGGGGACTCATACTGTTCTTGGGCTCGGTAAAAACAAGGCACAAGATGGCCATATCTGGCTTTGTAGTTAAGACCTTCTTGTATGCCTGGCAGCACAGTCCTTCTCCCTGATTCACCCCTCATCCCTTTTTCAAAGCCCAGGTCAAATTCTATCTCTTCTAAGAGGGCTTCGCAGATCCCCAGCCTTAAACTGGAATTAGCCACCCTTTCATCCCTGCTCACATAGCACAGTGTTCTGGCCTTTATTCTTCTATACTGTCTCATCTGTCTGTCTACCTACCTACCTATTTATTCATATCAATTTCACTAGAGCAGTTGCTCTTGGGAAAGAAGGACAATGTTTCCTTTTTTTGACCCCACATACCCAGTATGGATGGACTTTACTGATAGAACATGCTCTATAAATGATGATGAAGGAAACTTAACAGTAGGCTAATCAATGAAAGGCCACCCAACAGATCACTGCAGGAATTAAGGGATTAATGGTAAGAGGAGTAGAATCTTCAGTCACCACGAGTGACTCAGATCTAGAGCTATGAGGGAAATTATGGGATTCCATAGACTAACTGTCAATGGTACAAGCTCATCCTTGAATTTTTTCCAGTTCAAGAGGAGATTAATGGCAAGCTGAATCACCCAGCACTCTAAATGTCACTTCACCTTGTGCTCTGTCAACACAGAGGGCATGATCTCAACCATCCTTGAGGAAACAAAATAAGATGACTGTTTGTTTGTTGTTGTTTTTTAAGGGCAATGTTTTATAATTCACAGCTTTGTGACTCACCTCTCTAAGCTTAAATTTCTTTATTCCTATATAAAATGGAGACAATGGCATGTACTTTACAGTCTGGTATTAAGCCAGATAACATATGCAAAATGCTTAGCAATGTATGCTCAAATAACTTTACCATAATTATTAAGATGATTGTATCCAATATCCCCCACCTCATTTGTAATCTCATTTTCATTCTTGTGATTTTTTTTTTTTTGCTTTACTCTTCATGTGAAATGATTGTATGCTGGTAGTAAATATTGCTTGAGATTTTTGTTTTTTTAACTGTGTAATCATAAACAGAGTTTGTTTCTTAAAACCAAACAAAAAAAACAAACAAAAACAAAACAAAAACAAAAACACCCGCACACCATACAGCATCACTGGAATAAAAACTGAGGCCATGTGACTTAGTCAGCTTTCCAAAGAAGCCATGTTTACTTATCTATATACAACTTGAGCAGGTGGCATAATTGCTATGACTCATGAATGCTTCAGTTCATTAATGCATGAATCAGCACAGTTGGGATAAATACCTTTAGATGTACATTACACAGTACTCCAAGCTTTTATATCCCTCCCAACTCCTTGACCAAGTCCTAAAATGTTAGGCATCTAGATGATAGCATAAATCCCAAATTTATATTTACTTCTCAGGACCCTTCCCAATCCTTTTCACATGTAATTATCTTTGAGAGTAGCCAGAGTAGCCATCTCTGTTTGCAACAAAGCAGAAGCCCAAACCATAATGTAACCATAGCAACACAGCTAATCAAATCAGTACAAAGAATAATTCCAGTTGCTGCAGAGGTAAGTGAGCTAGCAATTTTCCTCAAAGCATCACAGGCCTAACTCTAGTCACTGAGCTGGGACGATTCTCACATAGTGTTACAAAGCAGGAGAAAAAAAATAAAAACAGCTAGTATTTATTGAATACTGAAGTCCTAAGCATGGTACCAACCACTTTATATCCATTATATCTAATTCTTATAACAAACTATGAGGTGGGTACTCTTATTATCCCAACTTAATAGATGATGAAAAGGCTAAGATATATTAAATAATTTGTTCAAGGTAACCCAAATAACAAGTGGTAGAGGATCACACTTAAATCCAGCTCATCCCAACTCCTAAGTCCATCTTCTTAACCATTATGGAAACCACTTATTTCTCTTCATTATGTAATATTGACTATTTCTTTTCATGAGTAGACATTATATTGATTTTGATTCAGCTTTCTGGAGAAATGGGAGTGAAGGGAAGTTGGATGGGAGAAAAAGGGGAGAGAAGGAGGGGGCAGGAGTGAGGAATGGCTCATCTCTTCAATCAGGTTATGCCTCCTATATTCATTCATTCCTGCTATGTTCCAGGCACCACACTAGATGCTAGGTCATGACTATGGAGAGAAGCAACTCCTTCGCTCTCAGGAGGCTAAGTGCCCCAGAAATGTTGCATCCACTTCTCCCACCAAATGTGTGGGACCATGTGAAATGTAGATACTTTGCTATAACATCACCTACAGTTTTCTCTATATGAGAGAATGCCCTGACAGCTGAATACTAAGAGAATGATCAGGGACATATAGAACTGTTCCCCTCAAAGCCAATTTTGAGGTCCTTGTTTTGCGTTAGGGCAATATGATGCAGTGTATATTCCCCTGGTGTGAACAGATCATATCACAGCCCTGAAGTTATGTGTAACCATAGTGAAGCAGCAGGCATAACACTGCTGTTGGCTGGTAACTGTTTCTAATAACAGTCAGGCTGCATCTGTGTGGTTCTGAATGCATGGCAGAGCACAGCCAGGGGCCTTCTTGTTCTCTGTCCCCAGTGTTGGAGGAGGCCTTAAGGCAGGACCTGGGTGGGCCTCTCTTCTCTATAGCTCTTCTAATGAATCTCCAAGCTGCCCTGGGAATTAGCCCTTCCCTATTCCTATTCATGTCAGGTTGGCTTTCCCCATAGCCAGTGAGTGTTGGTCATTAAGAGTTTCAGGACAGGGAACAATGGGACAACCACAGCTCCCCTGAAGTTGTTCAGGCTCATGACTCACTGCATCATTGGGCCCCATAGACCAATTTTCCAAATATTTCGCCTCAACATCTCTTTCCACCCAACTAAAATGGCAGATTAGAGCCGGGGAAAGGCTTAGAGTAAAGGATAAAAAGTTTCATAATGGGATTTGAAAGCCTGGGCAATCATGTCATTAAAAAAAATTTGGCTGCCAAATAGCTTGCTCAAATGACAGCAGGCACATTGCCTAGTGAACTTCAGAGAATAGGCCTTGGAATCTGGGCTCAATTTTTGGAGCCTTCTTGAAGAGGGAAATCCAGGTGGGCATGCAAACTACCGAAAAGACTGGACCATGCATGGTTAGCCCAAGGCAGTGGTGGGAAACTCATTAGTCAACAGAGCCAAATATCAACAGTACAACAATTGAAATTTCTTTTGGGAGCCAAATTTTTTAAACTTAAATTTCTTCTAACACCACTTCTTCAAAATAGACTCACCCAGGCTATGGTATTTTGTGGAAGAGCCACACTCAAGGGGCCAAAGATCCGCATGTGGCTCACTGGTTTGCTGACCATGGGCCTAAGGGAAATGCAAGCCTGGGGGATTTGGAAGGTGGTCTTTATGGGCCTGCCAGAATTGTGTGTAGAGTCACACCTGCCATTCCTTCTCCCAAAGGGATGGAAAAACAGACATGATTATGACCCCTGCAATATGGTGAACAGATGTCTGCCTTCCACAGCTGTGTGAGCTGGCCTTCCAGAAATGTACAGGTAGCAGCAGTGTCTTGGGAATAGTGCAGGAAGGAAGCTGTGAGCCATGCACTGGTCCCACTCCAGGAGGGAAAATAAAATGTGGTTCAGTGCCATCCAGTAGTGGCCCCCTGCAGTTCAAGATATGATGTAAGAGCATGTAATTCAAGAACCAATACCTACCAGGTGGCTCTCAGACCCTCTCTCACTTTTACCTGGGCTGTAACTTCACTACTATCTCGTAGCCCTTTGTATATATATATATATATATATATATATATATATATATATATAATTGATTTTTTACAGAGAGGAAGAGAGAGGGATATAGATAAAGCTAGAAACATGGATGAGAGATAAACATAAATCAGCTGCCTCCTGCACACCCTGCCCACCCCCTCCCCCAGGGATATGCCCACAACCAAGATACATGCCCTTGACCGGAATCAAACCTGGGACCTTTGAGTCTGCAGGCCAATGCTCTATCCACTGAGCCAAACCGGTTTCGGCTCTTTGTTTACATTTATACATTCACATCTACCTTGACTCTAATTCTATGTTTTCTTCACAAGCTTTTAGCTTCCTGGCAACTACTGATATCCTCTTTCCCTGAATTGACCTGCCCCGCCCCATCAATCTGTGAGGCAGCCAAGGGCTTTGCCTAGTTTTTGAGTCAGCTGAATATACAGATGTCTGCACCTGTGCCAATGCATCTTTATCATCCTTGAGGGCCACCTGCTCTTTGTTTATTAGTTTCTGTACACGTGTAAATTAACTCCGTGTCCTCCTTGAGTTACATGAGTGAACAGTGTCTTGTGTCACCACCTGGGGTGAGCTGAGACATTACTTATAGTGAATCAGCAACACCTTTGCTCAAGCCACAGAAAAGAAGTTTGTATTTTTAAAAATTGCACTTCATTACACAAAAAAAGTTACCTTGTGGAAATTCAGATTCGGGTATTAAAATAAAATTTACACTTAGCTTTTCAGGAACTCAATGGGCTGCAGTTTTCAAGGAAGATTGATGCCACTTCCTCTCAGGCGATTTGGAAATGTGGAAGGCGCATTTTACTGGTCCCAGGGATCTAGGTCATGTGACTGGCATTCAGTGAGTAGGGGCCAGGGAGGCCTGAATCAGAGATCTTATACAACAAAGAATTATGCTGGCAGACTTCCCGGAGCCCCAAACCAACTCTTTTAGACATAATCACAAAATGCTTTTATGCAGGTTTAATGCTGTCTAGAATATTCCAAGGAATGCAACTATTGTAAAAATCAAAGAAGGAGGTTGTATTTTGATTTGTTTGGAATTTACAGAGAGGTCTTTGTATCATTGACAGCAATGCCCCTAGTGCTTTTCATGAGTCCATGCCCACACCCATCTCGAGCTGCATTGTAGCCGCTGCACTCACGTGAGTCTCTCAGTATTAGTAAGAGCAATATCCATGGTCGCACACATGGATAAAAACATGTCTTCTAATGTTGTCATGCCTGATATTTTTACCAATGAAATGTCACCCTGAATGACTTTTATTTCTCTTTTACCATATATAGGACATTGTTATTTTTAATTTTTATGTGAGTTATATAATCTATGAATTTCCGTACAGAATGGTTAGAAAGCTATTATTATTTTATATAAAAGTGGACTTCGTATTTCATGGAAACAAGAACTATTAGCATAAAGCAACATCTGTCAGCAATTCAGACAGAAACATTTTCCATTTGTACTAATAAAATAGATTTCTTGCTATACTAAATGAGGATAGCAGGGCAAGGTTTTCAACATAAGTGATGTGATAGGAAGCATGAAAAGGGTGTTCTATTTAACTGTGCTTTAACTTAATCAACCACCTAGCAAACAATCCCATCTATGTCTGGCTCGTTTTCATGCCAATATTTGAGAAACTTCCTGATAACACCACTTGGCTAGATAAACAAATAAACCATCTAGAAGCATAGATTGCCTTCTCTTAGATGGCAATCTGCATGAAGATGGGCATATACAACAGATTTGGCATTTATAATCTTGACACTTAGGTTGTTGCTTTTTAAATTAAAATTTGTAAATTCCCTGAACCTTTCTTACAACATCACTAAGGAAGTTATAATGTAATGTCCAGACCCTCAAAATCATCATAGGTGTCAAGTGGCCAATAAGGAGTATACATTACAAAAAAGAAGGGGAGCAAGTTGACTTAGAGAAGGAAAATGGTCTTTAGAATTAGGTATGTCTGGGTCCACATTTTGGATCTCCCACTTATTAGTTGTCCAACTTACCCTGTTTTCCCGAAAATAAGACAGTGTCTTATATTAATTTTTGCTCCCAACGATATTCTAGGTCTTATTTTCAGGGGATGTCTTATTTTTTCCATGAAGAGGAATACGGTACACATTTATTGTTAAATGAAAATAAAGGAAATTTATTACCTGTATACGGTACGGTAGTACGGTAGTTGTCAACACAAACCAGACAAACTGAATCCAACAGTATCAACAATTTATTCATTTATTCAATGACAATCATGTCATCATCTTCTGGAACATCATCATAACAATCCAATTCCTGAATTTCCTGGTGAATTTCTTGTGATTCCATTTATTTTAGAATCAGTGGACCAAATCTCTTATGTTTAGCAATAGCACTGTCTTTAAATGAGTACTTCTTGTCAAGGTAGCCTGCTCACAGTGCATTTACAATGCAACTGTCAGTGATTTTCTCCCATGAATTCTTCACCCAAGTCACAACTTCTTGCAGTTCAGGTTTCACAAAGTTTCCACTCTGATTTCTCTCCATTCACACAGCAGTGACGTCAGGACTCAGCGTAAAGTTACTCACTGGTGGCCCTAGTGACCAGTTTACAGTAAATTAATTTTCATTCTGAGACAGAGCCTGGGGGGCCTTATTTTCGGGCGGGTGCCTTATATTTCACTCTGAAGGAAACCTGTAAGTAGGTCTCATTTTCGGAGGATGTCTTATTTTCGGGAAAACGCGGTAGAAATGCTTGATTTATCCTTTGCAAAATAGGCATAATACCATCTCCCTCACTGAGCCGATTTGAGGATTGGATGATGAGATTATAAGTGTAAAGCCCTCAGTAGAATGCTCAGCATACAAAAGGAAGCAAACAAAATGCATCGATCACCATCATCCCTTTCCCTTGGGAACCCTCCAATGAATCCTAGTACCTGAATTATTCAGCTAGTCAGATGTTCCATTAGGCTATATAGGCCTCCTCCACAGACAGTGAATGAAAAACTTCAAGCCCATGTGGTTCCCATATGTTTTCCTCTCTTTTTCAGAGGTAACTAATTCTACTTTGGTGACCTGATTGTAAGTTATAGAAAAATATGAAAATATTTGAAATTTAATCTTTATAAACTATAATCAACTCCTCCTCTCTATAATCATCTCCCTCTCTGCCCAATCAAATTGCAGCGACTCATAAATCTGTCACAAAAATTTTAGTGCTCAGTCTATTAAGGGATAAAATGCCATACATACCATTCTCCATATCCTCTATGTAAATGAACTTAAAATAACAACAAAAAAAGAAATTTGTTCTTTGTCATGAATACAAGATTCTTTTTTTAAAAATAAATCTTTATTGTCATATTATTACAAATGTTCCTGATTTTTCCCCCTTCTATTGCTCCCCTCCACCAAGTTTCCATCCCACCCTCTGCCCTTTCCCCATCCTCCATTGTCCTCATCCATAGGTGCAGTTTATGTTCAGTCTCTTCCCACCCCCCCCCCACTCCCCATTTCCCCGAGAATCATCAGTCCACTCCCCTTCCATACCTCTGATTTTATTATATTCACCAGTTAATATTGTTCATCATGATTTTTACTTCCCTTGGTTTTTAGACTCACTTGTTGATAGTTATGTAGTTATTGTTCATAATTTTTATCTTTATTTTTTTCCTCTTTCTAAAGAACCCCTTTTAGCAATTCATAAAATTCTGGCTTGGCAGTGATGAACTCCTTTAGCTTAAATTTATTTGTGAAGCTCTTTATCTGGCCTCGATTCTGAGTGATAGCTTTGCTGGGTAGAGTATTTTTGGCTGTAGGTTCTTGCTATTCATCACCTTGAATATTTCTTGCCATTCCCATCTGGCCTGCATTGTTTCTGTTGAGAAATCAGCTGACAGTCATATGGGTGCTTCTTTATATAACTACCTGCTTTTCTCTTGCTGCTTTTAATATTCTCTCTTTGTCTTTTGCTCTTGGAATTTTAATTATGATGTGTCTTGGTGTGGTCCTCTTTGGATTCCTTTTGTTTGGGGTTCTGTGTGCTTCCTGTACATGTAAGTCTATTTCTTTCCCCAGGTGGGGAAAGTTTTCTGTCACTATTTCTTTCAATATGTTTTCGGTATCTTGCTCTCTGTCATCTTCTGGGATGCCCATAATTCTGATATTGGTTCGCTTGAAGTTGTCCCAGAGGTTTCTTACACTATCTTCAACTTTCTGGATTCTCTTGTCTTCTTGCTTCTGTGCAGGAGTGTCCTCTGGCTCTTTGTGTTCCACATCTTTGACTTGATTCTTGCAATCTTCCATTCTGTTTTTAGGACTCAGTATAATATTTTTTATTTCAGAGAATGTACTCTTTATTTCTAGTTGATCCTTTATTATTTCTTGTTGATTCTTTATTATTTCTAGTTGATCCCTTTTCATATCCTCATATGTCTCATTTATTTTATCGGCCTTTTCTAGGAGATTTTTGAACAACCTTATAAGCGTGGTTTTGAACTCTATATCCAGTCACTTTTTGTCCTCCATTTCTTTCATTTGTGATCTGTTTCCTTGTCTCAGCATTTTCACTGCTTCCCTGAGTTGGTAGGTTGGGAGGATCAGCTGTGTCTATGCCAGGAGACAGAGGTTTTCCACTAGACTTGGAAATCTGCAAAAGCCTCTGTGTTCAGTTTGAATGGGGTGGAGTTTCAGGGTGGAGCCTACAGCCTTGGCTTCTGGTTAGCCCCGCCCTCTGAGGTTCCTGAGTCTCAGAGTACCTCAATGTCCTTTGGTATTCCCTGTAAGCACCTCTGAGAGAAAGGTGCCCTATAGTTTTGCCCACTACCAGACAGTCTAGTCTCTCCCCCAACGAGCCCGCAACTTGGGTTCAGTGCATTTGGAAGTGGGGTTAAAAATAATCTGGAGCTTATGTCTCCTTCCCGCTAGAGCAATTCAGCGGCCCAATCAACCAGCTGTCCTCTGTGCGCAATGTGTGAGACTCTCGGGGGCTCTGCCTTTCGCTGCTCCCCTGAGCTTCCGCCTTTCAGCTCAGATTCCCTCTGTATGAGCCTGGGACCCCAGGGTCTTGCCCAGAACTGTGGTTCAGTGCAGTCGGATTTGGAGTTCAGCATAATCCGGAGCTTTTATCTCCTTCCCCCTAGGGAATGCCAGCCAGGCACTCATCTGCCCCTCCTCTCTGGCTCAGTCCTCTCCCCATGTGCGCACCTTGTTTCTCCATACCTTAGGCTTTTACAGCTCCTCTGATTTTCCTTCTGGTTTTCTATTTCCTTTTAGTTGTAGAATTTCCAGTCAGTCAACTTTCCTGTAGTTTTGGATAATGTCCACTTTATATTTTAGTTGTATTTTTTGAAATTGTTGAGTGAGGCTGCAGTTAGGTGGTTACCTATGTCACCATCTTGGGTTTTTTTTCTCGAATACAAGATTCTTAATGGTAATATTCTTTTGATGACCTTCCCTCTCAAAGGCTACCCCAAAGAGATGGGTACTGTAATGGTATTAAACATGTGAACAAAAGAGGATTTCTGGAACATGGGTCCTGGTGTAGATAGTTATATCTCCTTCCTGATAGAGGTCCTGTTACAGGTCATCCCTCTCATTAAAAGTTGTGAATTTGTCCATGAGAAAATAAAAGTTAGCATAATCAACTAGCATTAGGTGCATAGAACATTCTACTGCAACAACAGATGACCTACTAGTATAGGTATGTGCTCTGTTCCTGATGTCATTCTCCCAACAGTCTATCTATTTTGTCCTGAAAGTAGGTCTTTCTGAGTATAGTCACCAATATAAGAGACTCTATATTCCATTCCATATAGGTAGCTGAGCTCCACAGACTTGGTTCTGGATGAGATTTTTTTGGCTAATGTTTCTTCAGGAATATACATTTATGTTCTCTGCATAGTTGTTTTTGTCCTTTCTAGAATGAGATTCTTCACTTGCCTTTATCTTAAGGTATGTGAAAGAACACTGTATACCACATAATACTTTACAATGTAAAATATTAAAGATGATAGAAGGGGGGTGACATCCTCTAGTCATTTCTTGAATGACTAGGCTTTACTCAAGAGTGGCATTAAAAAAAAACAAAAAAATACCTGGCTGGTGTTTCTCTTTAGTAATGTTTTCTATTCATTCCTTCATTTAGGCTTCAGTAATAATAATATTATTGATCATGAATAAACCCTAGGTAGTCATTCAAGGAATGACTAGAGGACATCACCCTCTTTCTATCATCTTATATTCTTGTAGGCCCATATTCACCCTTCCTTCCCTTATACTAACATCATTATCGGTATTACATCTACATACATTATTAACACCACAGGACAATGTTATAATTTTTTGCATTAACAGTTATATAGTTTGTAAATAAGTTACGTGGAAAAGACACAAATTTTAAAATAGTCTTTTGTATTTATCCAGATATCGATCATTTGCAATGCTTTTCATTCTTTCCTGGGGATTTGAGTTATCATCTTCTCTTCATCCTGGAGGCCTGCTGGTGACTTTTTGGTTTCATTTTTTGTGTGGAAACTGTCATACTTTAGTCTTCACTCTGCAGGATATATTTTCTGAGTAATGAAACCTAGTTTGACAATTTTTATTCTCTTTCAGCACTGTTAGTGAAGTTGCTCCACTCTCTTTTGGCCTCCATAGTTTCTGCTGGGAAACCAATCAGTCACCATATCACTGGTTCTTGCATGTAATATGTTATTTTCTGGTTGTTGCTCTCAAGGTTTGATTTTTTATTTGGGGATTTCAACAATTGACTATGATGAATGAGAAGATAGGACATTTTAATTAATTATCATTTACATTTTTGTCTTTCATCAAATTTAGTAATTTTTGGTCATGGATTTTTCAAATATTTCCCTCCTCCATCTCTTCCCTTCTTATGGCATTCAATTTACCCATCTTTTGGACTATTTAATATTGTCTAATATGTCACTGAGGCTTTATTTTGTTTAATCTTTTTTTCTCTGTTACTCATGTTTAATAATTCTATTGCTTTATCTTCAAGTTCACTCTTCTTTCTCATCTACATTCAACTTTTAAGCTAGTTTAGTGAGTACTTTATTTCAGATATTATATATTTGGTTCTGTAATTTTCATTTGTTTCTTTTTTATTGCTTCCATTTCTCTGGGGGAATTTCCCATCTTTTTATTCATCATGTGCATCATTTAGAAAAGTTATAATAACCACGTTAATATCCTTGTCTTTTAGTTCCAACATCTGGTTCACTCTGGGGTCACATTCAATGGATGTTCCTCTCTCTTGAGAACATGTCCCATTTTCTCGATTCTTTGTATGTTGAGTAACTTTGGATCATATCCTAAACATTGTAAATAGTAAGTCGTACAGAGTCTGGATGCCATTGTTTTCGTCCAGCAATTGTTGTTTCACTTTAGCTGGCAATAATCTTATGGACTTAAACTGAAAACTGTTTCTTGGGTGATAGCTGCAGTCTCAGTTCATCTGCTTGGTCTTCAGCTTAGCTCCTTTGAGTCTATACCATGCTGCATAGTTTAAGAGTCAGTCAGAGTTATGAATAGACAGAATGTATTAGATCTCTCTCTCTCTCTCTCTCTCTCTCTCTCTCTCTCTCTCTCTCTCTCTTAGATCTTTCCTTTTAGTGATTTACCCAGTCTCTCCTACCTGTCTTGATTCCTTTGGCCAGACTGTTTTATACCCAAGTACCCCTGTTGCCTGAGTACACAGTGCCAACTGCACTTAGCCTAATCAGTGAACATGGACACTTTATACAGCTCCCCTTCTACCTTCCCCCAAGTGTGTTCTCCCTATGAGAGTGTCCCTTCTGTTCACTCCCCAGCTTTTGGTATTAGGTCAAGATTGTAAGTTGCTTCCTGCAAGCATCCAATAAGGTCTCATTCCATCATTCCCAGAAGAAGAAATACCACTATTCATTATGAATGTGGAAAGGTGGGGCACTCCAGGAAGCCCTGCTAATGAAAAGGCGCATGAGCACTGCTTAAAACCTGAGTCATTCTCTTAAAGAATATCAAGTAACATTTTTCTCTTCACTTAGTAATATCCCAACTATTTAAATTACCAGACTCATAAAAAATAAATTAATCTGTTAGGATGCGTTTTTCAGAAATTCATCTGGCTATTGATACATTTCCCAAAATTATCCATGATTCACTACAAAGACTATGGAATAGTTTGAGCCTCTCACTTTTGTTTCTCTCTAAGTGCCCCAGAATGCAGTTTCAGAGATGTGCACGAAAGAGAGGAAACCAGTTCACATTTATGGGGTCAGTTCACATACCCTTCCTTACCCTGTCCCCTCCTTTCTTTTCTTCTTAATGAGATTTTCAGCAACATGGAAACTTTCTGACTTCTGTTCTGTCCCTGCAGGTTATTTCCCCTCTAAAGCCATAATCTTCAGTGACTTTATAATCATTTCCACAGTCACTAACTTTCGTGTCACAAGCTGAGAATACATTAGGACGGAAAATATATAATAAAGAGGAGATGGGCTACCAGGAAATAACCTGCTTTGAATCACATAAATGTCATTTATAATAAGGTACAAATGATAAAAATATAAATTACTAGGAACCTTTCTCTATTACTTTTCCACTTACCCTCTGCGTTATTGGTTGTGTTTTGTTTTGTTTTTAAACTATGTTGACGTTTTGATTAAAAATATACTATTTGGTGGATGAAACAGCAAAAGCATGGCATCTGTTTTATTAGTTTGCCTACAAGATAAGAATCTATTCAGATTAGTACAATCATAATTATGTTTTAAAAAGTATAGAAACAAGATTAGAAGGTTGTTAAAATGTTAACAACAGTTATCTTTGAAAAGATAAGGTTAAAGGAATTGATTCTTTTGTGTGTTTTTTTACTGGCAGAAAATGTATTTAAGTTGTATCTTTTACACCAAATCCAGGATTGGCACCATCCAAATAAAAAGGTTTTAAATCAGAGTTAGGGTGTAACCCATGAGAAGATGGATTTACCGGGACTCTGTAAGGCTGATAATGAAAACACACTGGCCTTAAGTTTACATTTTCTAACACCAACCCTTATCACCAGCTCCACGCTTCTCTCCTTTCTCTCCTTGTAAATGGATAGCTTAAAATAAATCCTTCTCCTGTCATTGTTGCAGGGTCCTTCTAGAAGAGAGCAGAGCACTATTCAAGGCTCCAAAGATGTGGCAGTGAGTCAGACCAAAATTTCTTGCTCTCCTAAGCTTATGTTCTAGCAGAAGTTGTTAATATATAAATGTAGACAAGCAGAGGCAAGTACAAGACAATTTCAGGTAGTATAAAGTCCTAAGACTAGTCAAAACCGGTTTGGCTCAGTGGATAGAGCATTGACCTGTGGACTGAAGGGTCCTGGGTCAAGGGCATGTACCTTGGTTGCAGGCACATCCCCAATGGGGGGTGTGCAGGAGGCAGCTAATCAATGTTTCTCTCTCATCGATGTTTCTGGCTCTCTATCCCTTTCTCTTCCTCTCTGTAAAAAAAATCAATAAAATATATTAAAAAACAAAAAGTCCTAAGACTAAAACAATGAGTAACAGATTGGGGGGTGGGTGGGGCTAGGTGATATTTTAGAAAGGTCATCAAGAAGGTATATGGGAGATGGTAACATATGAGTTAAGATGGTTATGACAAGAAGGAACCCGTCTTAATAAGTTATGGGAACACAAGATAAATCCATGGTATGGTATCATAGAATCAAGAAATAATTGTGTTCAACTGTTGAGGAAATAACAAGCCAAAATAGCTACAATGGTTACTTCTGGGTGTAGATTAAAATCTGGGAATCCATTTGCCAATGCATAGTTTTCCATATTTTTAATAAAGAGAACGATATTGAAAAGAACTCAAAATATATCTACAGAACCCAAAGCAAAAGTATTATTAGATCACTCTAAGCAACATTTAACCAGTTCAAAGTAACTGCACATTGGGAGGGATCCCCCAATGTGTCTGAAGGAGTCCTAAAACAGAAGGCATGACAGGACACTTCCTGGAAACTGGCTGAGAGGTCAAGCAAACACAGCAGGACTCCTTGCTACATCCAGGCCTCATTCATGCCAATAGGGACCCCTCTTCAGGAAGCCATCCAGGGAAAATGCTGCATTGTGGAGGCAATACCATTCTCAATGTAAAGAGGAGACGGGCATACAGGGCACTGCTAGAGGGAAGCCGGAGGAGACAGAGGCTTATTGACAAAGAACAACTGGATGGCGCTTCTAGTTTGAGGACATGTGCAGAAATATTTTTAAAATTTAATTTTATTGCTTAACGTATTACAAAGAGTAGTACATATGTCTCCCCTTTTTCCCCATTGACCTTCCCCCGGTCTCACCAACTCCCCAGTATTTTGTGTCCATTGGTTATGCTTATATGCAGGCATACAAGTCCTCTTCAGCTGATCTCTTGTGCAGAAATATTTTAAATAAGTCCTTAGGTTTATAAAACTCACATGACTTGAGTTTTTGATTAAGTCTTTAACTTAAAGCATAGCTCTTTAAATGAAATTTAATTAAAGAAAACATGAACTTCTAGCTCAATGAGAATGTGTGCTATGTCAGCAAGAGAGACTGTGTCTTCATCTGTATTTTACCTCTTGCCTCTGGTTTCTGGAAACCAAGGATAAAATCGTAAAAAACAAAACATACATCAGTTTGAAGCTCATGTTTGGCTAGAGCCTGAGGAAAAATAAATTGCAAGAGATGTGAGCTGAAGTCTAAATTTAAACAAAGAAGTACCCCCACTTCAAAGAGAGGTAAAGAAATGCATCATTGATAAAAATCAGATTTCAACCCTCCTGCTGCCAGGATATGTACCATGATAGAAAAGGGCCTACAATCTCAAGTAGTCAGCATATCTATAGTTCTGTACTTGTACCTTAACCTGCTCCTGACCCAGAGATCATTGATGATGCTTGCTGAGGACAGAGCAGCTCACTGTTTGCACTTGCACTGCACGAACTTGTGAGACTCCCGTAGAGAGGCCTCAGATGGGCAGCTCAAAGACTCAGTCTGGCCTGTGGACACACTTGGCTTGGGCCACTCTTTTTTTTTTTTTTTTAATTGCTCCAACATTTAGAAAATGAAAAAGTCATCCAGGTTTCTGAATTTTTTTTTTTTTTTTTAAATCAGAAGATCTGGCAACTCTGGGCCTACATTCCTATGTGGTCATACTTGGCAGGAATTAGTAGTGGCAGCCCTCAATTGCCTGTATTTCCCTCCTGGCCCCAGGCACACATTCACAGTGTCTGTATCAATTTTGATTTGCTCTCTCTGCTGGAATAGGGCCTGGACCAAAACCATCAGCCTTTTTTACTGTGGCTCAAGATACCTGTCAGATAAACAGAGGAGCCTTGGCTGTGGTCAAAGTTCATGTCCATGTTGACTCAATCTCGGCTCTCTGAGCAAGAAAGATGTTCTGTGATTCCACTGGCAACTAAGAGCACAGGCCTTAAGAACACTTGGGAGTGATCTTTAGGTGGAAAATTAAGTTTTAGATCAATGGAAAAAAAAGCATTAATGAGAGAGCTGTTGTTCTCATTTCCATCTGTGTGAGTCTTCTCCCTTTTTAAGGTATATTTTTGTTCTCCATTATATCCCTTGAAAATTTTTCAAAAAGTATTTGGGAGAAAGTTTCATGGGAGAGTCACAGATTTTAATAAGAAGACTTCAAAGAAAATTCATTCAAGTGCCAGAGATCACATCTTAATCAGATTTCCTGATCTGAGAAAGGCCAGCAAGTGCCCCACAGCTATGCAGGTAATCACCAAGGGCGGGGATGACTCACACACAATGAGCTATGCAGAAGAAGACCCAAAACTTTGAAACTCTAGCATTAATTCACATTAGGAAACAGCCCCAAACAAATGAACTCACCACCCCCTACTTTTCTCTCCCTTTTCCAATGGTGGTAAATTTTATCTATACGAATACTGTGGGCTTTCTGAAGTCTTTTATGGATAAGCAGAGTAAAGTAGTCCCTTTTATATGATTAGACTCTTGGGTAAAAAAACATCACAGTAATATTTTATAAAGCCAAAGGATCTTTAATACAAGACTTGAATTGCCTCTTTTTTATTTGTGTTATTCAATAAAGCTGATATTTCCTGGCTCCTGAAACATAGTTCCAGCTTTGTACAGAATGTGGGCTCTGGCCTTGACCTGGATCTGGGCTAGAGCTATCTGCTTCGACTCTTCGTGGAAAGGAAGCTCCTAATGAGCACAGGAGATGACAAACAGGCTGTGTTAGTGTTTCCAGGAGAATTATTTGGTAGGTAGAACAAATAAGTTACTCCCCTCCACTCCACCCCACAATTTTCTTAACTTCTTGACGCACTGAAAGTGTCATGAGGCCAATGATTATTAACATTTCTATTAGTCATCCAGTTACATGTTTAGGGAATACATACTTAGTTACAAAAGATAAAATTTAACCCTAAATGGAGTCATGCATGAACAATCTTATAGAGAACAATATATTTTAAGATTAGAAAAGAACTATTTTAATATTAAAGAAAATATTTGAAAATTCTTTAAAATATTTTCTTGAGCCAACCATAGCCCACAAGAGTTTCATTTGTTCCAACATCAACAAATCTTTATTATCTACTTCATTTCCAGACTTGGAGAATTGAATAGTGACCAAGATAGTCAAGGTCCTCACCCTTAAAAAAACTTAACTTCGAATTGGGACAGGGGTGGGCTGTGGGGAAGTGGGGATGGACTCTGGTAAATACAAAGGAAAAATAAAGCAGATAATGGACAGAGAAGTGACTGGGGGAGAGTGGGATGCTTAGATTAAGTGCCGAGGAAAAGCCTCTTGGAGAAGGTATTTTTGTTTACTCACCCCAATAAACTCAATAAAAATAAATAAATACAAAAATAAAACCCCAAAACATTAGCACCACACATAAAAAAAAAAACAACCAGCTTGAAAAGAGTAGAGGAAAACATTCTGTGAAAAGACAACATTAAATGTGAAATATGAAGGCCCTGAAGACAGAGAGATAAAAACAAAAGCTGGGCAGCAGGTTAACTATAAAACCAGAGTGGCTGGTGTGGTATAAGATAAAGTCAGAAAGGTAGGCATGGCCAGTCACATTTGAAGCCAAAAAGGGGGTTCTCACAGTAGAGGGATGCATATTTTGGTAACTCTAGACCACAGCTGGCAAACTACATCCTGCCAGCTAAATCTGGCCCTCTGCCTGTTTTTGTAAATAAAGTTTTATTGTAACACAACCATGCTTGTCCATTTATGTATTATCTATGGCAGAGGTGTATAGTTGCAAAAGAAACTATATGGCCCATAAAGATTAAAGTCTTTGAAGGGCTATGTAGTCATTTAAAGAAAAGGTTGACCAAGTCTTGCTTTAGACTATACATTCTTAATGGGCTTGGGCCAGATGTACATCCCAGTGAACCACTTGCCGTGGGGCCACCTCTACTGAAATACTTGAATTGAGAGTAGAGAAGAAATCTTCAAAAGAAAAAAGAAAAAAAGGGCGACACTTTCTAAAAAAGACAATTAATAGCCAAAAAATATGGTAATGAACACTAGTGAGGGGGAGCACAGTCAGGAAAGCTCTTGTCTCCCTCTTGGTGACATCATTCCTGGTAAGGAAACCAGTTGCCTGCTGGACACATGGGTCTGGAGAGCCCAAAGCATCTGCAGGTGTGTCATGTCATCCTGTTATTCTGTCATTTGCTTTCTTCACACTCATTTCCTCACATTCTTGCCAGGGCACAGAGCTGTCCAGAGACCAAAATTAGAGTTTCTTGATGAGCAGAGCTTTGGAGGATTAGAGGGGGGACACTATGGGTCAATGTAGGGTAGGATTCTAATCTCAGTGCTTTTGAAGGTATCTTCTCTAACTTGAGAAGAAAACTTCCAGGAAAGTCTGGCGATTTAGAAGTGAGGAAGACAGGAGTCTGGAAGTGTCACACATATATTATCCCATGAAAATACAGATGTAGCAACTCTCACATTTTCCATAATTTAATGTTCTGTCCAAAATACACAAACAAGATGCTACTGGTCCATGATGCAGAAAACAGGTGCAGAGCTGTTTTCACAGCCATGGAGGCTGATGGCTTTGACCTTTGCCCCTGCTAAAATGACACATTATTGAGTGTCACCTTTGCAAAATGTGCTCTGGGCCTGTGGGTTGTTGTCTTTGTTGTTTTGGTAGCCACAACAGTTATGGTAATATAGTTGACACCTATTGAGTTTATATTATGCCAAGTACTTGATATGTGTTACATCCCAAATCTTACAACAATTCTTTGAATTGAGTATTATCTCCATTTTACAGAGCAGAGACCTGAGGCACAGGGAGTGGGAGTAATTTGCCCAAGGTGACAGAACAGTAAATGATAGAGTTTGGTCCCCAAGTAACTTCTGTGCACAGCTACCATAGCCGTAATGCCCTGATTGTAGCACATGATGATAGCTGACAGATATTGAGCACTTGCCCCCATGCCAAGTGTTACGCTAATGTTAGAGGCACCATCTTCTTTGGTTTCGCAGTAACTCCGTGATGTACAGCCTAGTAGTATCACCACTTTACAAATAAGTAAGGTGAGGCTGGCATTCATGCAAACTCACTCAAAATCACACAGTTCAAATCCAAAATCTGGCTCTGAGGTTCATGGTCTTAATTGTGAGCCAACACTGCCTATTCCCTTTAAAGTCATCACCCTGAGGTATAATTACTTGCTCAGAGGCCAGTTTTTCCCACTAGACTATGAGATCCTTGAGGGCAAGGACAACACTTCCTGAATCAGCTGGGTCATATCAGGTGCTTAATAAAATGTCTCATTGGTTTGTTTTCTCAGTGCTAAATGTAGTGCTTAATACATAAAGGGGTTCTCATTATAAAACAAGTGAATGAACAAAAAAACAAAGGAGGGTGTGGGTGATGACTACTGAAGTCAAAAAGAAAAATATTTCTCCATAGTCTAGAAATCAAATAGTCTCTTATTGGGATGTTAACCTTATAGTCTGTGCTTTACTAAAGTCAATTCAATCTGAGTGACTTAGCCTCAAAGTTGGAATGATTTGGCCTTGGTGAGTCCTCCACAAATATCACAGGATATTTGATCACAGTCACTTCCCTGTTGCTATAACAGCTCCTATTAAAAACAAAATCAACTCTCCCTTCTCCCTGCCCCTCTCTCTCTAAAAATCCCTGGCCCATTTGGTTAATCACTGTTCCATGCCACAAAGGGTCACCCGTTTGATTCCTGGTCAGGGCACAGCCCAGTTTGTGGGTTCCATCCCTAATATACACAGGGTACATATGGAGGCAAGAGATGAATATTTCTTTCTCTCTTCTTCTCTTTTCTCTCTAAAAGTCAATAAAAACATATTTTAGCCGAAACCGGTTTGGCTCAGTGGTAGAGCGTCAGTCTGCAGACTGAAAGGTCCCGGGTTCGATTCTGGTCAAGGGCATGTACATTGGTTGCTGGCACATCCCCAGTGGCAGGTGTGCAGGAGGTGGCTGGTCAATGTTTCTCTCTCATAGACATTTCTAGCTCTCTATCTCTCTCCCTTCCTCTCTGTAAAAATCAATAAAATATATTTTAAAAAACATATTTTAAAAAACAACAAAATAAAACAAAGACTCAGTTATTATATAAATTCATCTAATACAGAAAGACTCAGTCCTCAAGACAGTTGTTTCTGTCTAGTCTTTGCTGGTTTTTGGCTTTTCTGACATTTAACATTTCTCTCTACAGTAACTTCACAGATGTCACAGAGAATGTCATTAATACAGCAACTTATTTATCCTCCTGAGAACCAAACTTCAAGCTCCCCCAGGGCCAGGTACGAGGCACTCTGAATATGTAGAGAAGAGACCAAAGAAGCAAATTCACCTTTTCTCAGGAGGGGAGTTCCTTCTAAAGCAAACAAACTAAAAAATGAACCCTGAAGCAGACGATTAAAGGAGGCTGTGGTTTCCAGCCAGCTGGAGAGGTAATGAATGCAAATAACTAGAGCGATGTTTGAGAAGGACCTGTTTGGGAACCCAAGGTGAGCCCCATATGGTATCAAGTCCTTACTTGCAAAACTCAATTGAATCAAGTCAATGTTTGTTCAAACAATTGTGGTTTCTTCGAGCTCAGGAGACAGCTATCCACAATAAATAAATAAAAAATGACTCACCAGAGAAGCTAAATGAATTGTAGATGTTACCTTGAGAATAAGTCAGCTACATGTGGGAATGAATTATTCAAACTGGGGATGTTCCCTGATCAAGAATTCAACCTGCCACCTTTTGGTGTTTGGGATGATAATCCAACCAACTGAGACACACTGGACACGGTGTTTCTTTGTATGGCCTGCAAGCTATGAATGATTTCACATTTTAAATAGGTATGTTTTAAATGGTTAATAAGTCCCTACATAATATACTTGATTTTACCTTTTGCCTGCAAAACTTAAAACATTTCCTATTTAACCCTTGAAGAAGATTGTCAAACCCCTGTTGGAATCATCATTTTAACTTCAAAGCTTAACACAATGCCTGCCAGTCATTAGGTTGAAATGAATATTTGTTGAATTGAATTATCCAGAATTCATAATATTGTCTGGTCATGGTTTATGTGCACCAACTTAGCTGGTGAAGTTTTCTTGGCGTTTCTGGGCAAGAGCTTTTATATGGAAACACTGTGTATAAGTGATAGGCCCAGAACTTCCACAGATGAAGCAAACTAGATAGGATTTGGGTCAGGAGGATCACAGGGAAATGGTTTTCCTTGGCCAAGCCAACCCTACCTCTGGTCCTACTGTCAAATGAACTAATAGATTTCCACAAAATAGTATCTATTAATTTCTTATTATTAGAAACTAATAGATACTATTAATACTATTGGCAAGCATTGGGTAATTGTTTTATTGAATTTATGTCACTTTAATTTTTGAAACAACCTGTGATGAAGGTAAACTTCCATTTATATATAAGGAAAAGGGGTGTGAAAGATTTTTTAAATTTCCTCTTTCTGTTTTTGTTACTGTGGAGTCAGTCAGTGTGGGGAGTCTCCCCCATTGGCCAAGATGGTGGTAGTCCAAAAGCTAGACACTTAGCAGGCCAAAAGCTGGACATATGAATGGATAGGGCTTGAGTGCACCAAAAGCTATCAAGATAATTGAATAGAAAAAAAGCCCTCTCCTCACTATCCTCAAAAGAATGGGAGGCTGGAGCAGGAAGGAGATAGGGTCTTTGAGATGAGAGTCCACCCTTCTCCCGGTTTATGCTGCACATGAATAAAATCTCTTTTCTTTTGCACCAGCACCTGCCTCATGAATTTTGTTTTTGTTGCAGCAGGCATCTTAATCTCCATTTTTATATTACACTAGATGCCCAGTGCACAAAGTTAGTGCACGGGTAGGGTCCCTAGGCCTGGCTGAGGCCTTTCCAGCTGCTGACTGGGGCCTTCCTTCCCTGGCTGCCAGCTGCCAGCCAGGGCCTTTCTTTGTTCTGCACCACCCTCTGATGGTCAGCACATGTCATAGAGAGTGATCGAACTCCAAGTCTCCTGGTTGAACTCCAGAGGGGACACTTTGCATATTAGCCTTTTATATAGAGAGAAGATTTTTATGTAGATCAGATATTTGAAAGGGCAGATGATGGTTAAAGGGGTAATGTGTAGCTTCTTTATACATTATTTTGGGGAAGCTTTTACCTTGGATGGGAAATGGAATCATGGATTCACCAAACCATGGTGGTACACTCACCCTTTGCCCTTTCCCTCTGGTTCAGTATCTACCATTTCCCTTTTTAAATATGTGATTGTACAAACTCTTTCCATCTGAAAGAATTATCTTTATTTAATTTTAAAAAAGTAAAAAACAGCTTGCAGCTGGTAAGTGTCAGAGCTATGATCCACACTGGTTCTACCTCAAAGTTGATGTTCCATTCTTAGTCACTATTCTATATCGCTGCTGTCATACACTGCATTACGTTAGACAATATGATCAGTAGGAAAGGCCTTTTTTTGATAATTTATTTGTATTTATAAAAGTTGGAAGAAAAACATTTTCTTCAGTGTTCTTGGTTTGAACGTAGAGTATTAAATTTTTTTCCTCACACACGATCTACATAGGATCTTTGTTTTCCTGTTTTTATCTAGTAAAAATATTTTTCATTAATAGGATAATCTCTTAATGTCTTATTTTTTTATGCTTTGGGTACATTGAAAACAGTTTTATTAGCATATTAAATCACTTGGAGATGCATGCTTTCCGAAGGATGAAAAGCAATGCTATTTTAAGACATTTTATGAAAAACAATTGTCCCTTTCAAAACTCCATTTCTGTGTATTATATTGAATATTAAAGTTACTTTGCTTCCTTGGGCACACACAAATAAGAAAGGCCACATAGTCAACTCCTGGGAAACCCTGGCACTTTCATTGTGAATAAGCTCTTTCAAACCATGAGGGTGGCATTTGGTTATTTACTGCTTAAATAGACACCTAGTGGCATTCCGTGATGAAAAGGAGGGTTTTCTCCCTGGGAGAATTTAGTTGAGCCAACTTGTTTTGTAAATTGCTAGACAGAGAACAGGGAAAAAAAAGGATGTCACATCAGAGTGACTATTCAATGACACCCAACACCAAATGCTTTGATTTCCTACAGACCAAACTGAGGCCGAATGGCTAGACCATAAGTCTGTTAACCAGAGACAGAATTTATCTTTTGTTTTTTGCATTTGAATGGAACTCTCATAGCCCAATGGCACTGAAATGTCATTTGGCATTTCTCTGGCTGGCTCCAGGGAGAGTTGGTGGTTTTCACCCAGTTTCCAGAATACAATGCTTCCCATCCCAGAACTGTTATGTGTTAAGCTACATTTTGACAGGCACTAAATAAGTACCATTTAAAATACATTAACCATAAGGGCTGAATAAATAAGTCAAAAGCATTTATTTGTTGCCCTCTGTGTTCAGTCCTAAGTGTGGGTGGTGGTGGTTGTGGTAGCAAGTCACAATGAAAAGAGAACAAAAGAGTTGTAGTTATGGGACATTTCTCAAGAGAAAATGTAAACCATCAAATTTTAGCACCTACATAGAATCTGGAAACTAATTTTCTAAATAGGTTTTTAGGGAACACGAGGTCTGTGAGATATGACTAATTAGTCTAGGGCCACATGAGATGAAAAAGTGCCATGTTAACAGGTTTCTCCCTGTAGGACTGCATGGCATCTTTAACATGATAACTTGGAGCACACAGCAAATATCCAAGTACAGACCTAAAACTGCAGCATTCCTTGACTATTTGGACTAAATTTGGGAAATACTGCCTAGATATTATTAGTCAACTTTCATCACTTTATTGATCCAGAATGGGGTAAGGTGACTTGTCCAAGATCACACAGCTAATGATTGGCAGAGCCAGGAGCAGGACTTAGCTCTCCTCATTTAAAAAAATATATATATTTTTTATTGATATTTTACAGAGAGGAAGGGAAATAGATAGAGAGCTAGAAACATGGATGAGAGAGAAACACCAACCAGCTGCCTCCTGCACACCCCCTACCGGGGATGTGCCCGCAACCAATGTACATACCCTTGACCGAAATTGAACCCGGACCTTTCAGTCATTCTATCCACTGAGCCAAACTGGTTTTGGCAGCTCTCCTCATTTTGAATCTAGTGTTTTCCAAACTGAGTCTCCTGTGCCTTCCTGGTTTCATAAAATATGGAGTGACTGTTCCTCATCTTACTGAATTTATTGGCTATATTATCATGTCATCATAAGTAAGGAAGATGACAGAAGGTCAAGGATTCAGGGGAATAGCTCTAACCCTGACTCCCCCTCTGCTACCTGGGAGTAGTTTGCAAGTTTACTTATTTCTCTTTGGGCCTCAGTTTCTACAGCTGGCAGGAATAACAGCACCTGTCTGGTTGAACTGTGGAAGCCTCTAATAAAAAGTAAGCGGTGGTCAGATCATCGAGTATCTTATGAGCTCAGACCGGGAGGTGAATCTCATTCCAAAGGCAATGAAATTTACTAGAGCAGTGTTTCCCAAACTTCTCTCACAATGAGAATCAGCTGGTGGAGTTGTTAAAATACAGATTCCTGAATCCCAACTAAGAAGTGCTAAACTAGAATTTCTGAGAGTATGAAATTCTAGTTTAGCACTTCTTAGTTGGGATTCAGGAATCTGTATTTTAACAACTCCACCAGGTGATTCTCATCGTGAGAGAAGTTTGGGAAACACTGTACTAGAGGATTGAAGGTCAGAGTCATGGATTTACTTAGATTGGAAGCTCTCTGAGGAAACAGGTTCTCTCTTTCCTTACAGTGCAGGCTCTAACACATTATACCAGCCATGGGCAAACTACAGCCCTCGGGCCAGATCCGGCCCGTTTGGCTGTTCTATCTGGTCCGCTGAGCGGAAAGAGTGGAGGGTTCTCTTGCTCTCCCCTCCGCTCCGTCACCAGCAGCCCAAGATGAGAGTGCCAGCATGGTCAGGTTGCTTTTGTTCCGGCCCTCTGGTCCAGTTTAAGAACCCATTGTGGCCCTCGAGTCAAAAAGTTTGCCCACCCCTGCATTTATACTCAGCTGATATTTAATTGACCATAAATGACAACACAACAAAAAAAGCACAAATAAAAACAAAACCATTAACAGCTTTACCACACTGCACACACAAAACTACGTGCAGACTACTACAAGAGATACCATCAATGGTTTTTATATATTATGAAAAATGCTTTTTGATAGTAAGACCTCTCTCTTCCAAATTCTAATTGGTATTAGAAATGGAAACATATGCATGTTGAAAAATAATTTGGGTGCTTTAACTGTCCGGGCCCATGAGGGAAATTTATGGCACTTAATAATAGTTACAACTAATTCAACTTTATTAAGACAGATTGCTTTTCCAGTCCCTGGCAGGTTACCCATTTTATAGGCTTTTAGGCCAGAGGCACCAACTTCCTCAGGACTGGATATAAAGTTGCCTTGTTACCTCATTTAAAGGATGGGAAAAATAAATTTATGTGTCAGGAGTTTTGTAGGGTCATTAACTCCCCTCTGCCCTTCAAAATAAATATGCCAGCTTTAATTTTTCATGCTGGTGGTTCACCCTCATCCAAAAAAAATCCATGTAGCCCCTCAAATGTCATAAATCAGAACTAGCTTGGCCCCATGTAACCCCACAGAGCTGGGTCCTCCAGCTCAAAGTGCTTGGAAATGCAGAAAAAGAGGGAAGGTGAAGAAGAGGGACCTTTATTTACTTTTGCTTGCCTCCAACACAGTTTCCGCAGGCGGTCATAAGCATTTGCAGCTAGAAATGGTAATGGCTCTACAACTGTTCTGAAGCTTCCAAAATACTCTTACAAATAAAAATAAATGATGCAATAAGCACAATAAGCCTTTGGGAAACTAACCATAAAGGACACCAAAGTGCACACAAACCCATGCAGATCTCCCCTGCCGAGAGCACATTCCTTTTGAAGACTAACAGAATCTTGCACATCCACAACCCAACTGTTACCAACAGGCCCCCGTGCTGCAAGAGGCTTTGTTGTTAAACCACAATCTTTCATTGTCTCCCCAAGACATCCTGAAATATCCTCAACATCTGTAAGATGGACCACATTAAGCGTAACAAAGAAAAAAATAAACATGCTCCCAAAAACAGCGTTATTAAAAATAAGCACCCTACACATTGGGTTTCCTAATCCTAATTAAAGGGGAAAACCAGGGACAGGACGTGCATTTTTATTTTTAAGTTTCAATGGTTTGACTTAACCAGTGTTATTTGTGTAATTTTGTTAATGCTCTAAGTACAGTTATGCTAAATAGACAAACTCTAAGGTGTCAAGGAAAATGCCATGGGACAATTTTATATAAAGAAGGAAAGTTAAACTAAAAGTGACTTTATTTCCACCCTTTGGGGACCTAAATGCTGGAAGTAATGGGATTGGGGAGGTGTATATATTTCAAGTAACAAAAACAAAAGCAAGTTTGCTAAGGAGGAGATTTGGGTGTTTGATAACAGACAGTATGTTAGTTAAAAACAAAACAACCTGACGGTTTTCTTGGTGTTGTAGATACTTGCATAAAATTGAATTTATGCCTGCTCAGGTGAGCCACTCGTACTGTCTGTAATGTAATGATATTTATACTGGCCCTATTGACCTCATACCTTTGCATCCTCTTAGCCACCATGCCAGACAGACTTTCAGGTGGTCCCCATGACTCTCCTCTCCTATTGTTCATGCCATGGAGTAACTTCTTTCCATTGAGTGTGGACAGAACATGTGACTTACTCTTAACCAATCAAATGTGGCCAAAGTTGCAGAATGTTAGTGACCATAATATGTATGACCATCTTGCAAGGAGATTCTCTCCCTTGCCGGCTTTGAAGAAGTGTGTTGCTCTCTGCTTTGAGCTGCCTATGGAGAGAGCCATGTGGCAAGGAACTGAGGGAAGCCTCCCACTAATTCTACATATTGCATGACCCACAGGTCTGGGGGGAAAAAATGAACCCACATTTAGTATCACCACATTAAGCAGCCAATTGTAAGCCAGTGGGAAACCAGACTGGTCCATACAACATTCATCCGTGCTATATGGATGCAAGTGATCTGCCTCGGCACCCCTTCAAGCCCTACCCTGCTCTTTTATTAACAATAATCAATCAAACTAATTGCAATTACTCCAAACAAAAGTATATTCTTGTATGATGCAGCATAGTTCTGAAAATGTAAGTTTTAGTCAAAGGTCAGAGTAAAAAATACCTGACCTGACCTATTAATTTTATTTTTTTCCGAACAGCAGAAACTGTCTGGGCAGGGAGAGTGTACTCTACTCCATATTGTTCTGTATGAAATTATTTCAGAACAAAACATCCGAGTGGCTGATCTTGTGCCATCTAATATGCATTTGGGATGGTGCAGAGAGGAGAGGCACCTCCCACAATTTGGGCATGCAACTCAGAAATGGCTGTACTGTCTGTTTATAGGAGCATTGTCTCTCCCAAGGAGCTCCAAGTATTTACTCCCAGTGATCCCTCAAGAGCACTGGCATGCCTGTTGTCAGGGGGAGCATCCTATTCAGAGAGACAGCGGCAGGAGATGAGGGGCAGGCGGCCTCATGATGAGGTGGCCTAGTTCTTGTTGCCTCTTCAAGTTGCACTGGTGGGAGGGAGCTTGTTTGGGCTGCTTCCCTTTGTCCAGTTGACTAAACTGGAACAGATGCTTAAACAGCAGAAACATATGAATGTGGGTGTTTAAATGAGGTTATAAGCCACAAGAAAAAGAGCAATTGCAAATTGTAGATCTTGAATTACAGAAGCTAGTTGGAGCTGGCACAAGATAAATTTCTAAAAAAAAAACCCCATTCACTTGTTTGTTCATTGACCATTTATCCATTCAGATAGATAGGTCAATTACTACTTGCTGGGAACCAGGTTTAGTGCTGAGGAGGTTTAGTCATTCATCTACTAATGCTGACAAATTAATATGCAACATTATATTAAAGGAACACTTTACATATACTCTCAGGAGGAGCATTTTCAAATGAGGGGCTTAGTTTTCATACTTCTCCCACAAATGAGGTTTCTAGGGTTAGAGTTCCCCTTGAATTATGCTCATGGCATCTGCACATATGTGGACCCGGGGGCATCCAATCAGGGCTCCTGGTCCAGATGGAAGTTTCCTTGATTGTGGAGAATAACTCACCTAGCACCAGGCTCTGCTTGAAATACTAAGCCATTTATAGCTTTTGGCGTGTACCGTGTTACCTGCTCCCCAGCGTCTCTGGCCTCTGCTTCCTCCCCTGCTGACCTTATTGTCCCGCAAGCCCCTTCCCAAAGTTGTCATGTGGGCTGAGAAAAGTTTGCCTGGCCGGCACTTAAGAACTTAAGTAGATTTGAAATTAAACAGAATTTTTAAAAATGTTATCCATGGCTCCAAAAACAAAACTTTTTAAAAAGCCTGGTTTTCCCCAGGCTCATGCCACCTGGGAAGGGGTACAAAGTTGGTTTCAGGCAGAAGAGCAAATGTAAGAAAAAAGCAGAGGCCTGAGATGCCCTCAGGTGCGCTGGGCATGGCGCTGTTCAAAAGATGAGGGAACATATTCTAAAACCCAGGTGAACTGCTAATTCACCTAGGTTTTAGAATATGTTATGAATTGCTAATTCACTTGGGTTTTAGAATATTACCCAGGTGTAATTGCTAACACATTATTGCATATTAATTTGTCACCATTAGTAGATGAATGACTAAACCTCCCCAGCACTAAACCTGGCACAAAATAATGATTCCATGTCAATGGACAAAACTGGACAAAACTGAAAGTAACTGAAGAATTCAGAGGCAAATGAAGATATGATTTCTTTGTATTCTTCTAAATAAGCCAGTAAATTCAGAGGGAAAAGGACAGAGAGGGACAGAAAGAGAGAAAGGGAGGAGAGGAAGAGAACATACAAATCACAAAGATGCTCATTCAGTCAACAAGTACTTAGACGTGGTTGAATATGGTTACATGCCTGGGCTCCGCTGCTTGCCAGCTGTGGGACCCCAGCCTTGGAATGTACCGGAAAATAGGGATAACATGGGTATTTTAATAGTATCTACTTCTTAGGGGAGTGGGAGAAAGTCCCTGGTGTTCCATCTGACAGGCAGCAAACACCCTATAGCTGTCACTGCTGTTACTTGCAATGTTACTTACTTCTATGGCATTTGCAAGGCACTTATGGTGGTGGTGTTATGGTGACAGAGATGAGAACTCAGCTCTGACCTTATCATCTAGAGGAGGAGTTGAGAGGGGACACAAATTCTGATCCGGATTGCAGTTTTAGGAGTCATAAAAGTTACAAAAAAAAAATTCTAGGATTCAAGAAAATTGTTCAACTAACAGAGTGCCAAAGAGATACTCACAGGCCCGTTGTTTTAAAAACAAGGGCCAGAGAGCGATACCGGTCATGAGAGGATCCTTGCCCAGATCCATAATTACCTTTCTGGGCAAGGAGAACAGAGGCAGAAGGTGGCAGAAAGGAATCCCCATGCACAGCTCTCTACTTTCTGATCATCTCCCTACATTAACCAGATTTGTACACATTTGCTTGTTTTGTTTCTGGAGCTAATTTAGGGCGGAGATAATTAAGTGCATGGATTTAGGATGACAAAGTTGTCTGCTTCGTGCCTCTAATATTAGGTTCCTAAGCAACAACAAGCTACTCTTGTCAGATATGTCTTCACAGTATATTGAATTCCTCCGCAAAATTACTCCAATAACTTATAAATGCTATTCATATTACGCAAGAGGCTGGGCTAGCAATCATCCTTTTCCGTGCCAAAATTCTAGGCTTCTTAGCACAGTAGCAGCAACCTGAACCTTTAGGAGGAGCCAGAAGAAGGTTGTTGTGAAGGCTGTTAAAGCCCCAATTTGCCATTGGCACTCTTGCCAACAGCACCTGGTTAGCTGGGCAGGCAGGACAGATCACGAGGGCCTTTGTCCTCACGCTCTCTGGGTGCACCTGGGGCACAGCCCTAAGGGAAATGCGATCACAGTTTTTTTCCAGGGGACGCACACATCTGCTGTTGACACGTGTGGGGCCTCAGCTTCCCATCACTCCTCACAGTGTTGGTGTGACCATGGACATTTTGAAGCTGAAGGGAGGACAGCAGCCCCTCCAGGCAGAAGGAAGACATGCCTCACAATTAAACCCAAAACTCAGGTGGCATTGGTGGCCCTCTCCACATGTCACTGGATAGTCCGAGGTACAGTTGAGAACCTTTTTTGCTTAGGTGTTTGTGGAGGGTTAAGCTATAGAGAAAATGAAAGAATGTGCCTGTTTCCTCATTGTATGAATCTCTTGGTTTTGCCTTAGTCTCTGAAGGTAAAATTGTCTCCCTTTCCTAATTTATCTGGGCTACTTTGAGGCTGTTTTGGAGAACTTGCCATAGACAAGCTGGCATTGCATTGCAGTGGTGGGCTGAGCTCTCTGGCTGAGCAGCTCAAGCTTCAAAGGGAATCTAGACAATAATAGTGTCTAGATGCTGCCAGGTGGGTACTAAAACATCAGGGGGAGCACTCTGTAAGCTATATGACTGACTAACCACTATGCTGTACACCTCAAACTAACACAAAATAGTATTGACTATAAACTATAATTGAAAAATAACTTTTTTTTAAAATAAAAAGACTCATGTTGGGAGCTACCTGTACCTGGTTTTGATCCCTGATACACTAGCTGAGAGACCTCAAGCAAGTAGCTGCACCTCTGCAAGTCTCATCTTATCTGGAAGGCAGAATGCCTGCCTCAGAGCATTCTTCTGAGGATTCTGGGAGGCCTGGTAGAAAGCCCTTCTCCTAATGCCTGCCACAGAATGAATACTCAATAAACGGCAGCAATTGTTTCACTATTACAAGAGAGACTTGGCCAAACAAAATGCACCAGCTGGCCTGTCAAGTAATTGGAAAATTTGGTTGAGGCAGTGAACATTTATTTCTGCAGTTCAGAGGGTGATAATTGGGCAGACAGATGTTTCATCCTTGTTGAGAGCTCAGTAGTGTTTGCACGGCGTGTTCTTAGAAATGCGTCTTATCAGGGGAAACAAAAGCCCCCTCTCCCAGTAGGTTCAGGGTATCACTTGAATTTGAAGGAATTCTTTTTTTCTGAAAGTTGCAATTTGAAAAGACAGGTTTCTATGACTAGTGGACTATTCATAGGACAGACAGCAGAGTGTCATGGCTCCTAGCTGCCTGGGCCATCTCAGATGATCCAAGACCTTCTGACCTCTCCTTCTCTCTGTGCAGCAAAGCAACAGTGACACGGCAAGCGAGGGGGCTGCTCCTCAAAGTTGGACTGCGGAGTCAGGGAGAACTAGCTTTCAGTTCTAGCTTTACAGCCTATGAGCTGAGTGACTAATGATTTTGAACCCCAGTCTATGCCTCTGAGGGCTGGGGACGAATGGGGCACCTTCCTGACAGGGCTGCTGGGAGGATTAAAAGAGAATGTGTAGGAAATGGCCTGGGAATAGCAGGTGCTCAGAAAATAGCAGCTGGTAAGATGATGAAAATCCTTCTAAATGTATTGCTCTCGGGACTCTGTTTTAAATTACTGAGGACCCTAAAGAACTTTCGTTTGTGTGAATTTTATTAAGAAATATTTAAGATATGAGAAATCTTATTAAAGTATTTGTGTGTTAATTTAAAAATTACTACAAACCCTTTACATGCCAACCTAAAAGGATTTTAAATGGAAAAATAACGATTTTCTAGAAAACAGAAGTATATCATTATTGTCTACATTTTAAAAATCTCCTTAATGTCTGCTTTAAGAGAGAGTGAAATCCTTAAATCTGCTCCCATGACCATCTGTTGCAATATCACACAACTTGTAGCTTCAGAAAAAAATCCACTTTACACTCAAGAGAGAATTGAGTGGGAAATAATACTTAATATAATAATAATAATAATAATAATAATAATAATAGCAAATAATACTTAGTATTATAAAAATAATAAAAGCAAACAATAGTTTTGACATCACAGACTCCCTGAAAGGGTCTCAGGGACTTGCCCACTTTGAAAACAACTAACTTAGCATAACTACTTTCAATCTCTTAGAACTCCCAACTATAGGAAACAATCCAATGCTTATGTAGAAAAAGTGAGGCCAGTGCATAATGAAATGAGAGAAACATCAAGTCAAGAATATAGTAAATCTGAGGCCCACTGAAGAATTTACTTTTAGGAATAAGGTTGTACTCAGGAGGGAGGGAGGATAGCAGAAGCCGAAATCTGTTTATAGAAGCAGGCAGGTATGAATTATATTCTCAAAACAAACTGGGTGTTGGTGTTCTGTGATGTTGGTTTACTCAGACATCACAGATCACTGCTTCTCTGTCTCCTTCTTTCTTCTCCACCCTGTCTCCTCTGCCCTACCCAGAACAGCTCCCTGGATTATCAGATGATGTAGTTATAGCCCAACAGGGCCTGGTGACTCAAACTCATCAAAAACTCATGGGTTTTTCTGGCATACAAGACGGGGTTCAAACCCTGGATTTGTCACTTAGGAACTAGATAGGCTTGGAAAAGTTACTTAAATTTACTGACTCTCGGAATCCTTACCATACAATGGGGATTGTGGTAAATTAAAAATGGCCACATTCTCTGTAATTCCTCCACTAAAAAAAAGTGAAGTCCATTTCCCCATGCCTTGAATTGGCCTGGCCCTGTGTCTTAATCACCAAACAGGATGGAGGCAGGAATGTGTGCCTTCTGAGTATAGTTTCAAGAGGCCGCTCATCTTCCACTCTCACTCTTGTAGAACCTGGAGGCAAGGCCCAGCCCTCTCTGCTGAGGCCCCAGACACCTTCCTTCCCAAACTCAGCCTAGTAGCCACACTGAGGGCCCTAGTGACAACAGCAGGACCACCACACAGTCAGCCCACAGAATGGTGGGAAATGATCATTGAGTGAGTGGATGGTTTCTAGGATGACCAATCTGTCCCAGTTTGCCTGGACTTCTCCACTGAAAGTCCTACAACCCAAGAAACACCTCAGTCCCAGTTGGTCACACTGTGTGCAGAACAACCACAAACAACTTACACAGAGATAAGAACAGGAACCCAGGGTGTCTGAGAGAATTAAGTGAAAAGATGAAGCTAAAGGCAAAATATAGAGCCCATCCAAATGAAAGATATTTTTTCCTTGTTTTCATTTTACAAAATAACTTTATAACAACTTATTTTATAATAACCTCATCTTTAATAAAATAAAGATTTCCATAGCTAATAAAAATCTGATCTGTTATCTACTAGTGTGTCTGTAACTGAGCTTCTTATGTGGGAGCCCTGAATTTCTTTAAATATACCATCTAGTATTCTCTCTTTAAAGAATGCTACATTCGCCAAAGCTGGTTTGGCTCAGTGGTAGAGCATCGGTCTGTGGACTGAAAGGTCCCGGGTTCGATTCCGGTCAAGGGCATGTGCATTGGTTGCGGGCACATCCCCAATAGGGGGTGTGCAAGAGGCAGCTGGTCGATATTTCTCTCTCATTGATGTTTCTAGCTCTCTATCTCTCTCCCTTCCTCTCTGTAAAATATCAATAAAATATATATATTTTTAAAAAGAATGCTACATTTTAAGCTAAGCCCAAAGGTAGCAAGCCCCTGGGAAATTATGAACCAAAAAGAGAAAGAAAACATTGGATTTAACTAAACTAAAACCGGCTGTGAGTTCTCAAAACAGTATCACTGTTGAATATGGAAAACACTGCATATTGTGTCATTCTGGGTGGGTCTAGAACAGGACTATTTTCTTTTTTTGGACAATATTTTTCCCCAGGGGCTTGTCTAGTGAAAACAGAATCTGAGGAAATCATCTGCAGGTAAAGTCAATACAATGCGCCCACAAAAAGGCAGAATCCTGGGATGGGGGGGGGTGGAGGGGACAAGGTTGCTGCATATGATGAGCATTGAAATCTTTAAAACTCCATTTCAGAGCTGTTATTGAAGAAGAAAAATGGGAGAGGGTCAGAACGCTTGTAAAAATCTGAAATTCATTAAATAATGGTGCAATCTTTTCCTCATGTCATAATTATTTGACAAAAAAAGTAGTTTAAGTGACTAAGAGATAACAAGTCTTTCTTCCTAACTGACAAATGGTCTGTTATTCACAAAATCAAATTAACTTCCCCACCCTAGTGGCCCAAAGAACTTTATGCCACCAAAAAATAACTACACCTTGCATCACTAAAGAATTCTGACTCTGCAAAAAAAATCAAAAAAACAAAAACCACACACACACACACACACACACACACACACACACACACACGGGAAATCATTCAGCAGACTGAACAACAATAAAAGTCATCCTTGGAGAATTTAATTCAGAAGATATTTCCTCCTGCAGACTTCTGACAGCCATTATGCTGAAGATGGGCACAGACACATCTGTGTTGCACAGGTCTTCTTTGCACACAGGGGCATGTCAAGACATTTAAGAAAAGTATTTCTGATGCTCTACAAAGAAAATACCTGATTCTTGGACAAAACTAGGCCAGGATTCAATCAGCCAAATGTTAATGGCCACAGCTCCTCAGAGAGAATAAGCAATCACACAAGGAATAGAGGTGTTAACTATAAAGAATGGTAGGTAAGCCAGACTCTACCTTCTTAACTGCTTATAAAAGCAATAGCCCACCCTCCTTATGGCATTGATTTGTATATTTGAGGATACACATGGACGGTTGGAAAGATATATGGGTATCTGCATCTTTATCCCTATTTTCTCCGTTTACATTGCTATCTCCATCCATCCATCTACCCACGCTCCTGCCTATCCATCCACCCATCCACCCATCCACCCACCCATCTGACATGATTATACTTCACCAAATACTGAAAAGTATAATTCCTTCATTTTAGAACACATATTATTTATCCCAACATTTAACAAAATCTTTATTATGTTGGCCATCAGAAAGCCACTACAACTGCAATTTCAGACAAAATTAAACTTGAGACAACTGGGTTTAAATGCTCATGATTTTCTTAATCAAATTAGTCCATGGAGCTGGTTTTGAGATCTACTGGGATAGATTTTCTAGATATTTTAGGCATTTCCAGGATTTCAATATTCATTTGCGAAAGTTCAATACCTCAGGATAGGCTAGTATAAATTTGTATACAAAAGCACATGAACAAAAACACAAATAAAAAATCTGATTTTTATAGGATAAAGCTTTAAGAAACAAACGGTAAATGAAATAAAACTATGACAATAATTAGGTGATCAAAAGAAAAGGATAGTGCGGTATAGTGAAGTACTCTTGAAATATGTATGTTTAACTGTAAACTTGTATCTCAGTAGCCACAAATGCCACTAACAGGATCAAATATCAGAGCTTCACTCATTTTTTCATAGCCAACATCCTCTCATCTGGAGGAAGATTCTAGTTTACTTCTTCTCACCTGCAATCTATTCTTCATGTAGAACTAGAATCAGCTTAAACAGAAAAGACAATTGGTTCCATTAGCTCCTCTGCCTCAACAGTTCTTAATGGCTTTGGAATTTTATTCTAAGAGCAACCTTGGCTGACAAGGTCTTAGGTGACCTGGCCCTGGCCTCCCTCTGCCTGATTGCAAATCATCTGCCACTCGATCACTGTGCAGTCACATAGGCGCCCTGCTCTGCTTCTTTGAATAATTGAATGCATCAGGTTTCTTGGTGTTTAACATCTTTCTTCCCATTGCCTCGGAGGCCCTTTCCCTGGCTCTCAACATGGCTGTCTTGTCTCAGTCTTCAAATCAAACCCAAATCGCCTTCCCAAAGAGGCTTCCCTGACCACCTGAATTTATGTAGCTTCCTCCAGGTCACCATTACTCCCTATGTCACATCACTCTGCTGCTCACCTCCAGCTCTGTTGTAAAACCCCAGAGCCCTGGATTCCAAAGGCCCCATCCAGAGCAGAGGCCCTGGAAGGGGGTGAGAGGAAGTGAGCAGGGCAAGTTTGAAAGCTGATATGCCTGTGTGCTGAGGGGCGGCCGGAGACAGTGGTGAGAGGTAGCAGGGGAAGGCTCTCATACATATCCTTCTGTAGGGGCCACTGGTGAAGAAGGCCAGGGGAGTAGGGTAGAGATGGGGCACCATGGCCCAGACTCTTAGGCATCCCTGCCTGTCCTCTGCAGTCTACATGGAGGAAAGGGCTGCCTTTGAGGAGGGGCCAAGCCAGGCTAGATGACCATCTTGAATTCTGGCTGAGGTGATGGTCCTCACTCTGAGATGCCATCTAACTGGTGATGGCAGAGGAACCAGTGCCTCCTCGCTTCTCAAAGAACATGTATCCAATGAGGAATGTGGCTCCCAGCGGTACAGCCTTCACTCCCACATCCAGATCCAGTAGGAACTACAAGCCAAAGTCTTCTGTATCTGTGAGGACTTCTTGAAGCAGCCACCCCCTTCCCCTTCTGCTTGCTGATGCGGCCCACACTGTGGGACTCATCCGGAGTCTTCACCTCAAAGCTGGTGTCTGTGCCATAGCCACGGGTCCAGCAGGGCCCCACCAATCGCAGGATTGCGATCGGCATCTTTAATGGAGAACTAGGGGAGGAAGGGATGCCAGCTCTGCAGTACATGGTCAATGGTAGTGCCTGGTGGCAACTGTACTTCCATCTCTTGATTCCCTGAGTCTACCAGATGGACGCGAAGGGGCCGGCAACCCAGAAGCAGACATGCACAGCAGTTGCTCTCTTCAGCCACCTGACTCAGTGGCTGTCCAGCCCCTGAGCACAGTTCATACCGGTTACTTGACTCCAAGCCTGGGAGCATTTCCACTCACGCAGCCCTCTGGTGAATCAGGATCTGATCAATCAATCAGCACCAAGAATTCGAGGCCAAAAGGTACCCTGGGCAGTGGCAAGAGGTGGGCAGCAGGCCCCAGGGCACTGGGGCTGGGGGAGAGGAGGGCAAGAGAGTGAAGCTGGGTGCAGGGGCAGGTATGTCGGTGGGCAATGGCACTGGCCAGGGACCCAGCAGTCACAGGGTAGGGAGGAGGGGGTGAAGGGGTATAGCCTTTCCAATAGGGATTCCTTGATTCACTGGGAGGCAGAAAACCTGAATGATAGCCAATCTTAAAAAATGGCCAGCTCTACAATGCAATAAGACAGTTTTGGAAATTTAAAAAGTACTGACATAAATAAAACCCAATCACTGGAGACTTATACAACTTTCTATTTTAAAAACACAGACAACTATAAATGTAATATAACAAAAGAAAAACTGGGCTACAATAAATTTAAAGGCACCCCAGGTATTGAAATTTAAGAAAAATATCATATTATTGGCAAGGTTTATCAGTGTCATTGGAAAAAGCAGTACTGACTTTCTGTTTTTTCTTTCTCGCTCCATTTTTTCCCCTTAAATTAAAAACTCACAGAAAAACGGAGCCTCTGGCTGGACTGTGAGGAGCACTATTCATCCCCCTTCTGTCCTGATTAGTCTATGTCTTTTAAATTTTTAGTTTTCAATTAGGGTCACTGCCAGAGAGATAGACCCCCAAATTAATGGGTTGCATTGGTTAATTATGCCTCTAAGAGGCACATTAAAAAGAATTCAGCAATGCTAAAAGAAATGCTGGTCTTCTGAAAGGATTTTATTTAATGGATTTTTTTTTAAATTAAGGGTTTTGGAATTTGTTCAAAGTGTGTTTAAAATTCCACTTACAGGTTTGGCTGCCTGGAGACTTGAGTGGGGAAGACTTTGTCATTTCTGAGTATAAAAAAGCTTCAGCCTTGGATCCAGAGACCCTTGGGCCCACCAGTGGGGATCTTAATAGAACTGCAATTCTGCCTCAGAGGGAAGGCCCTCTTCCCCCTCCTGGCTTCCCCTTAATATATGCTGTCCCTCATCACTTCCCCAAGTGCCATTCCTGGGTGGCTGTTCCTCTCTACCTCTGGAAGCCCTACTTAAAAAAAAAAAAAAAAAAGCCAAGAGGAAAGGTTTTGACAAACTTTGGAATGTTTGCTTGGCAGAGGGAAGGGGATTAGTGCAGAACTTTTGTTGGGGAAATTCCTCTCAGCTTCCTGCTAAGGAAGTTCTGAGGCTGTGCCTTCAGAGCAGGAAGGTACAGTGGCTCAGACCCAGGTTCTTTACTCTATCCTATGTAGACTAGAAAGACCTGCACTGTGTATTTGCAGTAGGGGAAAGGGCCACGTTAGAAGTAAGCTCACTTGCATTCCTGAAGGCTGCCATTTTGAAATTAGCCAATATAGGTGGTGATGTGGTGGCTTATTTAGGACAGTGTTATGCACAAAAGCATAGTCATTGAGGACTAATGAACAGGGTTCAGGGATGAGAGGCAGAGTCACTTTCTCCTCTGTTCTTGTCAGAATTTGGTGGCTATGGTTTATGCCATGGCAAGTGAGGTTTCATTACATATCATAGCAGTCCCCATTACTTAAAGTGGCACTGACTGCTTATTTTTCTCAGTCCCATCTTATCTCCTAAACTTTCTTGTGTCTGAACCAAGCAGTCATACTCCCTTTCAAATGTCCATGTTTCTTTGTAAATGCTTTGACGTGGGTTGGCACAGAAGAGTTGTTGATTTTAAATGAGATCTCATGTGCATGAAGTCCAGTGATGAAAAGAGGGATGGTCAAAACCAGGAGCTTGTAAATATTAAAATAGGAAAGGCAGAGGTCAAATTGATTGTCTGGACTTGGAATCTAGCATTTAGAGCTCTACATCCACCACCAAAATCATTCCTGGGATCAGACCTGTCATTGGCAGGTCAACACAGTCAAGATTGCTTCCCACAGCTTCGAAGTGGAGAACCAAACACTACTAAGTAACAGCACTCTGCAGTCATTGCCTACAAAACCCACAACCATAACACCTACCATGTGTTTAATATGAATTACGATGAGGTACATCCAATTTTTCCACTACCCCAAACCATAGCACTAAGTATTGGTAGTTGATGGTATAGGCATATTTAGTTTTATTTTGCTTTGATTTATTGTGCTTCACAGTTGTTGTTTGTGGGTTTGTGTGTGTGTTTTGTTTGATTTTATTTTGTTTTGTTTTACAAATGATGACAAGACCCTTCACCAGCAAAGAAATTACAACTTACTTTACTGAGGTAGTCTGAAACTGAACCCATAAAATATCTTCAAGGTATGCCTGCATTTCTAAAACCATTGTTTTGACCGTGTGGTATTTAATATTCAAAGAGACCTGATAACTTCCATCTAAACAAACAAAATTTGGATACTTGTCATCTGATCCTAGCAATCCTAGCAATATCAATACAACTGACATGTTATTTTCTAGACTCTACATAAGGCCTTCTCCCAGTCTTGGCTCTCCTCTCCAGCTTTGGAGTTTACTATCCACTTTATCCAATGCATGGTATGATTTTCTTCTCAATTTTATAATATTGCTCAGGTGCTTTTAAAATCTTAAAAACAAGCTCTTACAAGAAGCCTTCCTGGGGTCATTTGTTCCATTAAAAAAAGGGGGGGGGGTGATCCCAAGGAGTATGTGAGTTGAGGAACACTCACTACTTTTTAAAAAAATGATTTCAGAGAGAAGAACGAAGAGGAAGAGAGAGATAGAAATATCAAAGAAGAGAGAGAATCATTGATTGTCCATATCCTGCATACCCTCCCCTTACCCCCCCCTCCCCACACACACACTGGAAATTGAGTGACAGGGAATTAAACCCTAACTTCCTGGTTCATGGGTTGATGCTCAACCAATGAGCCACCCTGGCAGGGCATTGGTTCAATTTTTCATGCCAGAAATAATAATAGGTTCACTTTCCTGGGGAATGCATGCTCAAAATTTCTGTGATTCTACTTCCTGGTATGGCACATCTCCTTTCTCATTGAAAGTCCTGGGAAACTGTCCGTAAGAGATACTTAAGGTGCCTAATAATTTATCAGATTGGGTTAGGAGTTCAAGGTAGTGAACGTGTGAACAGTTTGCCCTGGTAGAAAGAGTATTTTGTTACTGACATTGTTTAGAATTACTAGCACATGGTAATAATAAAAAGTAGCCCAATTTTTAGCCGGTGTTATTGTTTTTAAATGCTGTCCAGACAACAAACTTCCTTATTATATGCCACTCTTAGCAGACAGTTCACACCCCATCCTGTGTATGCCAGTTTTCAAAGCAACTCCAAAATGACCAACTTCTATTAAAAAATAATGCTGCAAGATCCTCCTTATCAAGGCACATATTTTACCCTATGACACAGAGATGTCAAAGATTATAGAAAAAAGAGCCAACACTCTCTGTACACAAACAATGACAGGTATTTTCATGTGCGCTTAAGAGTATAAAAGACATATGTGCCGACTTTCATGCCCTAGCCTTTTCCTTTCCTGTTAATACAATTCAAACACAGAAACTAGCCACTTTTTAAAAGTAGATTATATAAAATTCTCACATTTCCCCTAAACTTGGCAGTTTTGTGTCCACTATACCCAGCTGACTCTCTTTTGCATCTCCTAGTCCTATATAATAAAAGGGTAATATGCAAATCAACCGAACAGCAGCACAACTGGTCACCATGATCCTCACTGAGCACCAGGGGGCAGAGGCTCAATGCAGGTGCTGTCCCATGGTGGTCCGTGCACTCCCACAGGGGGAGCACCACTCAGCCACAAGCCAGGCTGACGTCTGGTGAGCACAGTGGCCCACCTCTGCGGCAGCCTTAAAGGTGTCTGGGTAAGGATGTCCAACTGCAGCTTAGGGCTTAAGCCATCAGTCAGACATTCCCCGAAGGCTCCTGGAATGCAAAAGGGTGCAGGCCTGGCTGAGGGCACCCCCATCTCCAGTGCATGAATGTCTTGCACCAGGCCTCTAGTTTTTAAATAAAACTAGTAACACATTAAGATCAAGCCAAGTGAAAATGTTTTTTCTTGTATTTTTCTGGGAAGTTCCCTGAGACCCAAGTTCCCCACCTATAAGATCATGTCCAATCATTTGCCTTTTGATCACTGAAAACACTTTCGATAATTTTTTCAACGTCTTTCTTCCCTAGTGAACTCATTAGAGAATGTAAAAAACATGAAATTGTGTGTGAAGATAAGCACACGGGGGGGGGGGGGGGGGGTTCTGGACCCGGCCTGAAGTGACACATCACTTGGGCTCATACTCTGTACCATTTATCAGCCACATGCCACACCCAGCAGCCATGAATGCTGTAAAATGTCTGGCCAGAAAGAAAATGAAACAGATGTCGGTGACCAATTAGTGTGTTTGCTATACCAACAGAGGTAAGAACCACAAAGCAAGGTATGCTTAATCCTGTCACTGCCAACAATCCTGAGTGCAACACAGTACCTCACACATTGTATCATCTTAGTAAATGTTTGCCAACTGAACCCGTCATAAGTATTGGATGAAAAAAATAAGGAAGGAAATGAGTGTAGACGAAAATTCAAAGACTTTAACTCTTACCTCTAGCAGATTGGATAATCTGCTCAAATCCAAGAGGACTCTTAGAAGACCCCATGAATGCTGGTGAACTTTTATCATTTGGTTGAGAATTTTTAAATCAAGGACAATGTTTAGCAATACACTTAAAACTATTCAATTTTGTTAATTTTCTAAATAATCAGTTTACACACATATATATTTGGTTCCATAAGCAATTTGATGTTAATTGTAAAGAAAAGATTTTTTTTGAGACCAAAGAGAGGGCATATAAACATTTACAATGAACAAACACAACCTAAATTCCATATGCTAATACAAAGGTCTTTAGAATAAATGGGAGAAAATATTCTTTGTATTTTTGAGTACCTACAAAGGACCCTACTGCTGCATGTCACCCACAGAGCCTAGCAACCAATTTTAAGCTCTCACAAATCCCTCCCTGCTAGGCAAAGGCCCACACTGTGCTCTAATTCTAAGCCTTTCCACCGGTGCCAGAAAGGGACACCCATGTAGAAGCACTGGAGATGTAGTTAATTCTTTGAGATGCAACATGAGAACAATGATCACTAATGGGCTACATTCTTAAGATAACAAGAGAACAACTGTGGATTAATAAGCAAAACATGTAATTATCCCCAAATAGGCATTAGCAAACCAGAGTAGTGCAGAGATGGATTGCTCCTGCACACCAGAGAACCTGATGAAATCATCCCCTCCAAAAAATGCTCAAAGATAAAGAGACGAAACCCACACATTATAAAAAAAATTAAATATCAAGTCTTTCTTATTTAATAGCAAACTATTTTATCCCCTGATGATGGACTGATGACAGTATTTTAAGGGTTAGAGAGGTAAGTCACGCTGTATCAAATCACTGCATGAACAGGGTGCTTCTGAACCATTCAACTTGATACTACTCAATAAAATATATATGATCAACAGGCACTTAAATGAAGAATGAATAAATAAATAACCAGAATGGTCCTCCACTTACCCGCAGGATGTACCTGCAGTTGTCCACTGTACTTCCACCTTGATGATGAATCCAGATCACCATACTCCCAGTTGTTTGTCCTGGGGCCCATTATGCTTGAAAATATAATGCCTATAAATATGGGGGAGATCACATAAGAACGGCAGGACTGAAATACTGCTCCTAGCCAGTGGCTCCAATTAACAACAAGTATTAAATCAGTGCCTCTCACTCTTGAGGGGGCATCAGAATCACCTGGATGGCTTATTATTGCTGACTCCCGTCTGAGATTCTGCTTCAGTAATTCTGGGTGGAGTCTGAGAACTTGCGTTTCTAACAAGTTCCCAGGAGAGGCTGATGCTGTGGGTTGAGGGGCCACACTTTGAAAACCAATGTATTAAATGAATAATTAATCACCTAATTATAGATCCTCCATATGCCAGGAATACAGAATAGTAATGCAGTTTTTGCTATTAAAGGGCCAGAGATGTTACCCAAACCATTGTACCTTCATATTAGTATCTGTCACGACTACATTTAAAAATGATTTTGTATATTTCAGAATTTTATTTTAATATAATAAAATTCTGGTATTAACAGTAATTTGTAAGAGTGTTCACAATGTAAATTTAAAAGCAAGTGAGTCCTAGCCAGTTTGGCCCATTGGATAGAGAGTTGGCCTGTAGACCAAAGGGTCCTGGGTTTGATTCTGGTCAAGGCCAAGTACCTTGGTTGCAGGTTTAATCCCTGGCCCTGGTTGGATGGTCAAGGCACATGCAGAAGGCAATTGAATGATCTTTCTATCTCCCTCCCTTCTACTCTCTCTTTAAATAAATAAATAAATATACAAACAAATAAAAACAAGCGAAACTGAACATTTAATAGCATTCAAATACGAATATTTATGAATGCAGAAAAAAACCAAGTAAGTTATTCAAATATGAACATTAAACATAAACCTTTATCCTTTTTTCCTGGATAAAAATAAAATTGGGGATACATTTATTTAAAAATTTAACCTCCCTTTTTCCCATCAGCAAAATAAACAAAAGAAAGGGACCCTCCCCCTTATGCTTGCATCAAAAGTTTCTTGAAAACTCTACCATACTAACCCTGCATCGTTTTTAGAATCTTTTTTCAGTCTCATTACCTTTAGAAAACAAATACTGGTTCTTCTTCGGCATGGTATCCTGAGCTAATCCTTGGTAAACTCGGCCACTTGCCACTGGTCCCCAGTTTAAGTCCCCTCACACTCCTCCTAATTCTGGGCAATTCCCAGCATGCAATGGACATGTTGATCCCCAGTGTCCTACAAACTCTAAAAGTGATGTTTATGTCCTGCAGGGCCCCATAGAGATAGTCTCTCCTGGGTAAAATCCAGCTGTAGATGATTTCCTGGTAAGCGCTTCAGGCAGACCTACATTGGCGTGCCCTCAGAAGGGGCGGGCCCTCTGCAGCTTGAACTTCCTCTTGAACTTACCACCTGCCTGTTCTCATGAGATTGCTGAAATTGCAGCACCTGAAAAAAACCTCTCATTGAACAAATAAGAAATCCATCTCTTGAAGAAATTAAGCAACTTCCTTGGGAGCACACTGGTAGTGGTAAAGCATGGCTCAGGGCCCCCTCCTAGGCTTTGCTGCTTCCTCATCTTTGGGCCTCCCCATGATGCCAACATAGTTGTTAACTTGACCAGTGTTTTAACCCATCTTGCCCTCTGCGTTGCCCTAAGGGCACAAATATCACAGTCATCCACATCACTCAATCAGAATGCCACGTCTGCCCAATCAACAAGGTACCTTCCTCAACTTGAAAACTTTCTCAACATGGAACCTTGCTCTGGAGTGTTTTGAAATGCGTTTAAAACTCAACTTCCCAATTTTAGGTTTGTAGAGGAGGAAAATATGTAGAGAAGTCCAGGGTAGGAGAAATCACTTGAGCAGTGGCCTTGAAGTCAGTGACAGAAATGGTATAGGTTTTCAGAAAGGTAGTCTTAAAAAAAGAAAGAAATTAGACTTACAAGCCCATGGCACAGTCTTGGTTTGAAAGCATTATAGTCCGGGGAGATAAGGTTTCTCTTTGGCTCTTAATGTGGCTGCCTGGTCTGTTCTCCAGATTTATTTTGTCATCACTGCATGGAGAGCATTCACCTGTTTGAATGTCACCTTGTTCTCTTAGCTGCCAAGTCAGGGACAGAGGCAGGAGAACCAAGAGCAGTGATTCTCAAAATTAAACCTACATAACAATCAACTGGGAACTTGTTGCCACTGTATAGCATTTTAACACCCTACCTCACTCCCCCCCCCCCCCCCACACACACACACATACACACTGGGATTTCTGGTAGGCCTGAAATCTACGTAACTCACCAGCACCCTAAGTGTTCCTGACGCCAGTGGTATTGGATCACACTTGTGCTTTAGAGCAATGGTCGCCAACCGGTGGTCTATCGACCACTGGTGGTCCCTCTGGTTCGAAAGTTTGGCGACCGCTGCTTTAGAGCAGTGCTTCTCACATCGTAGTGTGTCCAAAAATCTCTGTTGAAATGCAGAGTCTGAGATCCTGTATTTCCCTCAAGCTCCTGGAAGATGAAGGTCCAGGACCTTCTCTCTGAGTAAGCAAGGATTTAGAGCTCTGGTGTGGCCACTGGTCAGATTGCCTGGGTTCAAAATTCAGCTCAGCACATTGCTAACTGTGAGTCTGGCAAAGCTACTTAACCTCTCTGTGCCTCACTTCTCTCATGCCTGAGTGAGACACACTTCATCTTATGACTTTTGTAAGGTCTCCATGAGATGATAAATGTAAAGCTCCTAGCACATAAGGAAGCTTAGCAAATGTTAGCTATTATTGTCGCTTCTGGATATTATGCTTTGACTTGTGTGTGTGACATATGCATGCATCGCTAAAGGGATATAAAGAATCCCAGACCGCTGGCTTGGTGATTTGGGCTTGTTTGAGTCACTTAAATTCCAAACACCTCTCTCCCACCCACCTCTTCACCCTTCTCCACAGAAAATACATCCTGAAGGTGCCAAATTGCCATTCCCTCCTCTGAAGCCAAAGGTTCCAGGAGAACAGCGGACTGACTGGCAGGCTTGGTAGGAAAAGGAGAGAGGGTACCAAGTGTCTGAGCTGTGTCCATGCTAACAGTTTAGAAACTTCTTAAAGAGGTAGCACATTTTCCTGGAAATACAAAACTCCAGCATTTTCTGCTACAAACACCTTCTACAATCACAGGCTGCCACTAACACACTTCACTTCTGCCACCATCAAGAATATTTCCCCTCACAAATCAGTAAAATTGCTTCAGTTCTGAGTTGGCCAGGTAAGAGAAATCCAGGCAGCGACACCTTAGTCACCACAGGTCAGAGTGGTGACAAGAGACCAAGTTCAGCACGCTTCACTGCTTGGTTCTACTCACTGGTGTAACGTTGAGACGTGTCCACTGCCTGCAGCCCGAATCTGTAGGAGAGGAGCTGTGAGAACTAAGCCACAGACCAGCTGAGCCTCATCTCTTCCTTTCAACTTATGATTCTCACACCTTAGTCTTATGAAGCATCTCTTAGGAGAAATTTTAAACTTGTAGCTAGCAGACCACTCTTCACAAGATGCAGATTCAGTAGGTCTGAGTTGAGCAGTCAATAACTGTTTTTAAACTGGCATACCAGGTAATTCTGTAGCAAGTGGTCCATTCTCTGAGAAATAAAGCTTTTTAATGAGTGAATAGTGCTTAGATATGGTGTTCCTTTAACAAAAGCAGCTGCCTAAACCTTGTTTAGTGCAAGAACAGGTTAATTCTAGCTACCACTTGTAGGGTGAGCACTGACCAGGTGCTGGTCACTTCAAACACTGAGTTTCCTTTACACAGACCTGTTATTACCACTTTCTCCTCTCAGAGTAGAATAAATTCCTGGCTCCAAGAGTTTAAGAAACTTGCCATAAGTGTTCAAGGTGGGAATCCAACCTGTATCTGTGTGAGCCTGAGTCAGTTCTTTCTATTATGCTCTAAAGCAGAGCTAATCAAACTTGAGCATACATTAGATTCCGGGAGGGCCTATTAACACAGACTGCAGGTCCCCACTTCTCAGTTTCTGATCCCATAGGTCTGGGCCAGCCATGGGAAAACTACGGCCCGTGGGCCAAATCCGGCCTGTTCAGCCGTTCTATCCGGCCCATGGAGCCGAAAGAGAGGAGGGTTCTCTTGCTCTCCCCTCTGCTCCTTCACCAGCAGCTCAAGATGAGAGTGCCAGCATGGTTAGGTGGCTTTTGTTCCGGCCCTCCGGTCCAGTTTAAGAACCCATTGAGGCCCTCGAGTCAAAAAGTTTGCCCACCCCTGGTTTGGGCAGACCTGAGAATCTGCCTTCCCCAAGTTCCCAGCTAGGGTGGCTGCTGTTGGACTTTGAAAACTATAGCCCTGGAGTTAGCTATTGGTTGTTGGTGTTTTTTTTTTTTGTTTGTTTGTTTGTTTGTTGGTTGGTTTTAGTCTGATGCTATGTCTCTTTAACTGTCTCACTTATTCACCTAGGACCGTGGTCGGCAAACTGAGGTTTGTGAGCCACATGTGGCTCTTTGGCCCTTTGAGTGTGGCTCTTCTACATGGTCTAAGCTAATCTATTATGAAGAAGTGGCATTAGAAGAAGTTTAAGTTTAAAAACTTTGGCTCTCACCCTAACTGGTTTAGCTCAGTGGATAGAGCATTTGCCTGAGGACTGAAGGGTCCCAGATTTGATTCCAGTCAAGGGCATATACCTTGGTTGCACTCATATCCCCGGTAGGGGGTGTGCAGGAGGCAGCTGATCAATGTTTCTCTCTCATCGATGCTTCTAACTCTCTATCCCTCCCCATTCTTCTCTGTAAAAAAATCAATTATATATATATATATATATATATATAATTTGGCTCTCAAAAGAAATTTCAATCATTGTACTGTTGACATTTGGCTCTGTTGACTAATGAGTTTGTCGACCACTGACCTAGGACCATTTAGAAAAGCTTTTTTTCCTTCAACTGTTGCTTAGCCCCTAAGTACAGGACAAATGGCCAAGAGAATTGCTGTTAAGCCAGTTCTTAAGTGTCTTCAGGTGTTACTTCCAAGTTGTAATATGTCATCCTCAAGCAGAAAGAACAGTTCCCCTTTGTGGCGGCTCTTTCATAAGAATTCTTCCACTTTATTATTTTTTCTTTCTTTGCCTTAAAAATTATGAACCAGCCTAGGGTCATGACTCTGGTTGAGCGTTGACCTATGAACCAGAAGGTCATGGTTCCATTCCTGGTCAGGGCCCATGCCAGGGTTTCGGGCTCCATCCTCAGTGTGGGGTGTGCAGGAGGCAGCCAATAATTATCTCTCATCATTGATGTTTCTCTCTCCCTCTCCCTTCCTCACTGAAATCAGTAAAAAATATTTTTAAAAGTAGATAAACATAAAAATGATGAACTGTTGAACGGTGCTTCTATTCCAACTAAGCAATGGTTAGCAAACTGTCATTCTAATTGGTTCTGTCTAGCCAGGTGCTAAGGGAATAATTCAGGGCTCATATCGCCTTCCTCCTTTAGTTTGATGATGGAATTCCAACTGGGGTCTGGATATGCCTTTGCTTTCTGTTGATGGCCTTGTAGTCATCTCCTGAGACTTCTGGGGTTTACTCAAGCCAGGGGCAACCATCTGCCCTACACATGAGCACAGATTTCTGTGAGAGGAGGGTATATTTCAGCTGCAGCTCCTTTTGTTTTTCTCAAGAAGTTGCATGTGTGGCCTGCTAAGCTATTTTCATAGCAAACTGAAGGAACATGAGCCAAGGGTCAAGCAAGCAATGCAACCCTGGGAAGTTTCTGAAGGGTGAGATGGATTCTCTGGGGAAGGGAGTTGGCAAGTTCAGCATCAAGTCTCCAGTGAATTTGTTTCTGCTCTCCGGATGCTCTGTGCACGTTCCAAAGATCTCTATACCCAGTGATAAATCCATGTATCGGAGGCCCCTTCTGGTGTAGGATTCAAACTGCATCTTGACTTGGTGGATCTCATAATATTTCAACTGGCCTGGATGACTCTTCAACACAAAGAGGCCACCAACCTGGCCTCTGACTGGGTAATGGTCTGGTAAAGGAAGACCTAGGTGAAAACCCACTCTGCCACTTACCAAAAGCAGGAGGACCTGACCACTCAGAGTGTTGCTGACTGTTGATCAGAGAGATATTTACATGTCTGCACTGGGTAGATTGAAGGGAGAGGATGAAATGGATACCACACTTGAACATACCTTGAATGTTTAGGCTCTCAAAAAGTATTAATAGAAACTGAGTCCCATTGAGCACCGAAGTCCATTTCTCTGGGGAAAACATTTGAAATGGTAACACGATCTGACTCAGGATCCACAAAGTTCAGAGGGCACATCAGCAGGAGACAGTTGAGCATGCAGGCTCGTAACTTTGACATGAGTTCATGCCCTTGCCTCTGCTGCTCACTAGTGGTGTAACTTTGGTGGGGTTGCTCAAAGTCCCTGGCTTCCCAGGTTGTTGTGAGCATGAAGTAAGTGGGCATTAAGCTTTTAGCACAATATCACATAGTAAACACTTAAGAAGTGCTAGTTAGTTTCACTTATAACTATTTTGGGGATATATATATATATATATATATATATATATTGGGGATATCTATATCTATCTATATCTATATCTATATCTATATCTATATCTATATCTATATCTATATCTAGATATCCCCAAAATAGTTATAAGTGCAAATATGTATATATATATATATATATATATATATATATATATATATTCAGATGTTAATTCAGTGATAGTGATTTCATGGATTTCTTTGAAGTCTATTTGCATATATAGATACTTGGGGCCCCTGGACCCCAATCATATGTGACATAAAGTGTTTTCCATGTATTATGTTATTGATCCATCATCTGATGGGTTGGGCTTTGCAGTATGTTGTTCCCTCTGTCCTCAGATGAAAGCTTTATGGATTTTTAGATGTACTCCTATGAGTAACTGAATGTAAGACCCTGATGTAGCCTGGAAGCCCCAAGTCTTGCAAAATCTGGTCAAACTAAGACCAAACTCCAGTTATGTGGCCCGTGATGGTACAAAGCTTTTCCTACATCTTCCTAGGGCATCATTCTCACCTTTCTCTCTGCTCTCTGCTGGCCCCTTGCATGATGTTTCTGTTGTGCTCTGTGATACCCCATATAGAGAAGGAACTTGACCCCCTTGCTGGTTTTCACAAGAAATCTATGTTGTGCATTCTGTGACTTTGGTCACATTGTGGAGCACAATTTTCTACCATCCTGGTTGCTGTATCTTTCCCTCTTCCTCTGTGGCATATAAAATAAAAATTCTCCCTTTGTTTCATGTGCGCCTCAGTCATATACAGGGCTGCCAGTGTATCACTTTTTATCCCACTTACTCAATAAAAAATGAATGTGTATGAATGTGTGTGTTTTTCCCCCAGACACATACAATTCCTTTTCTAAGAGAAATTTGGTGAAAAATTTCTCCCTCTAAATTCAAATGAATTAATGTCATGTGTGATGAAGATGTCTTATTCTATGTTCATATTGCCTTAGGACAGTACCCACCATGTGACAGATGTTGACCCATGGGATGAGCAAGAGAGAGAGGGACAGAGTGGGGAGAAAGGGAATGAGGAAAGAAACCCCCAAGCTTGTTCTGGGTCCAGGCCATGATTCCATTAGCCAGCTTAGAAGTTGCTCTCTGACTGTCCTGCTTATGATGGGGAATAGTTTTCGTCCTTCATTTCTCATTCACTAGTAGTATCTCAGTGATTTTTCCCCAAGCTAATTTTAGCCCTCTTACTAGAGACACACTGTGGTTCTTTCCCCTTTTTTTCTTTCCTAGTGAAATGAGAGACTTTCACAACACATTTCCTGCTCCCCTCTCAGGTAATTAGTGGACTCACGAGGCATTGGATAAGCCAGAAGGAAACATGTTGCCTTCTTTCCCTATTCCCCTGCTAACATCACTTTTCTTCAGCCAAGGCAAATGTCAATTTGTGTGCCTTCTTTCTCTGGATATCCTTTGTCCCTCCAACAGTTTTTATTTTTAGAATAGTCATCTCTTCAGTTCCTGTAAGTGGTAATCTTCCTTGTGTGGCTTTTCTCTTTCAGAAAGAATTTACTGGACCCGGAAGTGAGTTTGCTTCATTTCAGAATAGAAAAAGAAATGTAGAAATGTAGGGTTCCTCCCACCTCCTTCTCCCCCCCCCCCTCCCCTCTTCATGGACTTCCAGGAGAGATTAGGGTGGATCCTTAAAGACTGGTTACCCTATGTCATATTGGGGTGGTGCCAGTTGAGAAAGTGCTGTGAATTAGAGAAAAGGGAAGAAGAAAGCTACAAGTCAAGGGAACTTCCTGCTCTTCAGGAGGAAGGAGCTTGATTCAGCTTTACACAATTACCCTTGCTCTGCCTCAGCCCCTGGGGGCAGGAGGAAATGAGACAGGCCTTTCCCTGCTGAAGTGGGATTGACACATTTAGACAGCTAAGATTGCATGGAGTGGCCAGACTGCTGGCCTGTAATTCAATCACACAAGAGATTTATATTTGCATACAGTCTGTGTGCTGTGTAGGGGAATAAGAGGGACGGTCACTTTTCATTTCTGTAAATCAAGTACTGAGCTTAATGTGAATGGTTTTAAGTCCCAACTACTGTGGAGGTGAACTGGTGAACTGGTTGCTTGAATATGTATAGGGCTACCCCAGCAGCTGACTATAGTAAAGAAGTCAAGAGGAAAAGCTGCCTCCCAAGGTTGAAATATTTGAAAGAGAATCCTCAAGACCTTTGGACGATATTAGTGGGAAGATGCCCGGTTTAGTTTCTATTTATGTCAAGTTCTACATGAGATGATAAAGGTCAAATGGAAAGAAGACTCTGTCCTTGTCTCTAAGGGCACCTTAATCTGGAAAGGTAGACAGAAGTAGATGAATAATTAAAGTAAATGATGACCCCCTGGCCCGATAGCTCCATTGGTTGGAGCATTATCACCAAAAGGTTGTGGGTTTGATCCCTGGTCAGGGTGCTTACAAGAGGCAACTCATCAATGCTTCTCTCTCACATTGATGTCTTCTCTTTCTCTCTCTCCCTTCTCTATTTCTCTCGCTCTTACACTTCTTCTCTCTAAAAACCAATGAAAACATATCCTTGGGTGAGGATTAAAAAAAACACATAAAAAAAAGTATATGATGAAATATGAATTTCCAGCAGTTGAGAAATTCAGTAAGTTTTCTTGGCGGACTAGCATTAAAATTATATATGAGATAATATTATATTGAACACAGGATAATCATTATATGCATATATGATAACAGCTGTGCCAAAAAGAAAAAAGCATCACTCTTATAAGTCAAAACCTTCAATATGCCCCCACTACCTTCAGGATAAAACTGGACTCCTTCAGGTTGAAATTCATAAGACTCTCTGTTATCTGGCCCTGCTGCCTACATCTGCAAAAATATCTCCTTCCACTTGTCCTCCACTCCATGTCATACCCATTCCAAACTTCTCCAGAGCCCCCAGAAGTAATTCTTCTACAGTATTAACATTATTTCAGAGCAAACATGAAATAATGTGACACAGAGGAGCTGAATTAAAACTAGAGGCCTGGTGCATTACATTCGTGCACTGGGGGCCGGGTTGGGGGGGGGGGAGAAGAAGGGGCGTCCCTCAGCCTGGCCTGTGCCCTCTCACAGTCCAGGACCCCTCAGGGGGTTTCTGACTGCCTGCTAAACCAGCAGTCAGAAATCCCCTGAGGCATCCTTAGTGCTGTGAGCCCAGGTTACGGCTGGGTGGCGCTCCCCCTGAGGGAACGAACTGACCACCAGGGGGGTAGCTCCTGTGTTAAGGTTGGCTCCCTGGTGATCAGTACATGTCACAGAGATGGGTCATTCAGCTGTTTGGTTGATTTGCATATTAGCCTTTTATTACATAGGATGTCTTCAGGCTTTACCCCACCCTACACTTGCCTCCTTCATGCATAACACTCTGGACTTAAAATATCCCGAAACTGGAGAAATTTTGAGACTAAGTACTTTTTTTTAAAGTTTATCTTCCTTTTTTTTCTTGAGCTTTGTTTTGCAACCATGTGTCTCTTTGCAGCTTACATCCAGCTAGAATTAGAAATAGACATGTGTTTTCTCCTTGACTGGCTTGGAGATCAAAGACAAATGGGCTAGCTTTGAGGACCTGGATGACGTTTGCACACATTTAAAACCACATTCTGCTTTGTGCAAGCCTTTTGGCCAGACAGGTGCGACTGTGGTAAGGGGAACCACACCACAAACTGTAAAGAGAGGAGGAGATGATCACTGACTAAGATGCTAGATTGCAGACTTACATTCTAGCATTGCAGACCCTCTGTTAATTCTAACAGGAATGCTTTGCCAAGGAAAACCCCTCCTTTTCTTTCATAATCGCCTGAGCCCCCTCAAGCGCCAGGTGTTTGAACAAATTGAATCTTGACACATCACACTGCTGAACCTAAAGTGAATGTGAAAAAAAAAAATAATGCCACTGTCATTTTAACACCGGGGATTCAGTCAAACTGCAATGCCCAGAGATAAATCTAGAATTTGAGTCAGAGATGCTGATCTACTTGTGTTTCTATCACTAGCCCCAAGCAAACTATCCAAGCAAAAAGAGATTAACCAGTCAGCCAGTCAGCTACACAATTCCCTTACAGAAAGAAGTTACTGTGGTTTGGGAATAAGCCTGCTTTGATTCAGAAGAGAAACATTAATGAGAGGTTCTTGATTTCTTTGGCAGCCCTGTTCAAGTGATTCCAGGAGAAATTTGGGTTGACCCTTGTAAACTGGATGTTGGTATGGTACTAACTAAAAGGGTTCCCCCAATGGCACTGCAGATGTAACAATCCGAAGACAATTATAGTGTCCTGGACTCCTGTCAGGGAGCCAGGAATCCAGTATACATATTTGTGTGGATATTCTACCGAGCCACTTGGGAGTGGAGGTGGCTCGATTTCCAAGGGACTTGGGCAGTCAAATTAGATGATCACCAAATGGTCTGCACAGCTTGGTCCCATTTTTCTGCAGGGCCTCGCTTTTGCAGTAGGGGGAGGGCAAGTGTGGGGCAATAGTTAAATCGCTTGGAATGTTAGTGGAGAGGCTGCCCCAGACCTCGTCTCCATGCAGTTTCCTGTCTCTCTGATAAATAAAGGATGTTTCCCCAAATTGTACACACCTCTAACAGCTGGTAGCTTGATTGATGTCCTTTTCAGATTTAACCCATTTGAATTAATAATTATTCAAAGCTGAAACCGGTTTGGCTCAGTGGATAGAATGTCGGCCTGCAGACTGAAAGGTCCCGGGTTTGATTCCGGTCAAGGGCATGTACCTTGGTTGTGGGCACATCCCCAGTAGGGGGTGTGCTAGAGGTAGCTGATCAATTATTCTCTCTCATCGATGTTTCTAGCTCTCTATCTCTCTTCCTCTCTGTAAAAAAATCAATAAAATATATTTTAAAAATAATTATTCAAAATGTGTATACATTTTTGGGACACCCTGAAAATATTGGAAAAAGTGTGTAATTTAGTCTTTATTTAAATGTATTCTAATGATCAGTCCCTCTGTGGAGCCCACATAGGTCTCGATGCCACCAGGAACCTGGACCATGTATGGAGCCTCCTTGGGTGCCAGCCAACTACAAGCAATGGTGCCACATGCATTGAGGGAATTACTACATTAATTCACCCCTTTGGAGAAGGCCAATCAGTGAAAAACTCAAGCGTTAGAAGGCCTTAAAGATGAGGTTTGATGATTTTCAAGTCCCCACTAACAGGAACCAGTTTGAGGTTTAAAGGGGAAGCAGACGAGAGGGAGGAGAAGACACACATCTTAGATAACCTTGTGAATGTCTTATAGATAAGAATCTTGTTCACTTAGCATTTTCAATATTAGAAAGCAAATGGGACCGAAGAGGGGCCTGAGAACTATACTAGTATGTTCTTCCCTCCTACAAGAACAGAGATTCCACAGACCCATCTGTGCTCAGACTCCGTGATCAGAGCAGGGATGTGTTAAGATTGGGTTGAGCAGTATTTTCAAAGCGACTACAAATGATTACTAGTAAGCTGGTAAAGCTAGAAGAAGAATCGGTTTCTCCTCAAATACACTCCACGATTTTATTTAATTTGTCTCCAAAAGGTTAGAGCAATTTTAATACTATCCTACTCCTAATGAATTACTGCTCATCCATCAAAAGCCACATAGATACCATTATCACTGACCAAGAAAGTATTCCTTAATCTTCCCCAGTCTATAGAATTAGTCTGCATATTCCACATGGAGGTATTATCACTCTTATCACTCTGAACTATCCTGTGTTCTTTTGCAGGTCTGTCTCCCTACTGAATAGGGAACTCCTTGAGTGCAGTCATTGTCTTCATTTATCTCTAGGTTCTTGTTTTAACCTAAGGTTTGGCACTCAAAACTTTTATTTTGTATTTATCTACTTAATAAAGAAATACACTGATCATAAGTATACTATTTATTCTATAACTTTTGATGGCCACAACTAAACATCCTGGGTTGGATTTTTTGTTTAAATTCAGTGATCTCATCTATGAGATAATCTCTCTATAGTTTTGTTTTTCCCAACTATGCAAGTCATGGACTAGTTACTCTAATATAGTTAAACTAGAGGCCTGGTGCATGAAATTCATGCATGGGGGATGGTGGGAGGGGGTCCCATCAGCCCCACCTACACTCTCTCCAATCAGGGACCCCTCAGGGGATGTCAGACCACTGGTCGGACATCCCTCCCACAGTCTCAAACCACTGGCTTCTAACTGGTTACCTGCCTGCCTGCCTGATTGTCCTAACTGCCCTCGCACTGGCCTGGTCACCCCTTACTGTCCCCTCTGCCAGCCTGGTTGCTCCCAACTGTCCCCCTCCCCATCAGCCTGGTCACCCCTAACTGACTGCCCTGGTGGTGGCCCCCAACTGCCCTCCCTGCAGGCCTGGTTGCCCCATGCAGCCTGCTGCTCGGTCATTTAGCCACTCCTCATTAACCCTCCTGACAGCCTGGTCGCCTTACATGGCCTATTGGGTAGTGATAGTCGCTTAGGCTTTTATATAGAGAGATTATCTCATAGATGAGATCACTGAATTTAAATAATCCTTCCAAGAGCATGAAACTTGTTAAATGGGCAGTATTTTTTAGTAGGTTTATGACAAACTCACTTGATAATAAAACCTAGTCTGCACTGACATGAGTCTGTTTACAGTTTTTAGTTATCCCATTTACTATGAAATTCATACTGTACACCATATAAATATTAATGCATTTGACTGTTGGGTACTTACCCTTTTCTAAAATAGGAAAAATTCAAAATTATGTAGTACATCTTGCCCCAAGAATTTCAGATAAGATGCTATGTGGACTTGTACAGCACTATTTCCTTAAATGAACTTGTATCATGTAGTAAGTGTCCTTATTCTGTTAGTGCTCATTTCAGCAAAGCAAAATTAACTACCATGGTTTAATTGGTGTTAGACATTTGAATTGTGTTTTGTTTGCATTTAACAATGTATTTTGGGTATTAATGTGTTAGAAGTTTTATACATTTACTATTAATTACTAATTTTATGTTTATACTATTAGGTACTATTATAATAAAAGTAATCTAAGTATATAAAAATTTTATGTTTATACTTTTAGGTACTATTATAATAAAAGTAATCTAAGTATATGAGTAAATCCATGAAAAATTGTAGAGCTAAAATTAACTTTAAAAACCCCTTATGTGGCCCTAGGGGAATAGTATACATAATTTTGTGTATAATTATGTACACAGACATGCACAGGTGGCACTAGATATACACATAAATACACAATGCATGCTGTCATAATAATGGGCACTGTCCAATTAATCTTCGTCTTCTCTTGACAACCCTACTTGCTTTTCTCTTTTACCAAAAGCATGCTAAGTTAACCTAAGTTAAATGGATTATTATAAGACTCTCAGCTAGGAAACCCCATCTGTACCTACAGTCACAACAATAGCTGATTTATTCACTCAACTTTTGCTGAGCCCACCCCCAACGCTTCAGTGACCACATACCTACTAAGGGTTTGGAGGAACTAATGGAATCAACCCTTTGATTTGGAATGATGAAAGTCGAGTCACAATCAGGCCACTTGCATAGTCACACTCAGCCAGAAGGGTGGAAATTTAACAACATTTGCAGGGACAGTCTAGGACAGGAATTGTACACAGGGCCCAGAAGGAAAAGGTGTATGAGGTAGGCAGGCTGTAAGAAAGAAAACAATGAGGGGGATAGGGGATGGCAAATTGAAACTATTTTCAGTTATCAGAGTGAAACAGGCAGTGTGGGACTATGGTAGAAAAACAGTCCATCATGGAATGTGTCCTTCCACACCAGATAACTCTTGCTACAACTTGGGACTATGGGACAGTGTTGCTACACCTTTCATTTTTACTTTTTAAGGGGGAGCTGGAGAGGAGGGGACCAGGCTTTTATGTGAATTCTCCTGACTTTCTAAATTGGCAACTAATTCATGGGGGGGGAAATAGGATGGATCAAATAAGATACATCTGTGGGCCAGATTTGGTCTGAGACCATCAGTTTGTATCCCAAGTTAGAGACTGATGGCACTCATTAGCATCCTGGACAAACTTGTCACACATGGCCCCTCTTCCTAACTTTGGATGAAAGGAGACAGAAATTCCTCTCTTGTGGTAAATCATATTATTTTTTCATCTGAGGTGATAGCTTTGGCTGTGGCCCAGATGTTCACTTCTGGAAACCAGAAATCTCTTCCTGTTCTCGTTCCTGTTTTGGGCTAATTGGGTTAGAAATTAAACTGGGTTGGAATAAAATGAAATGGATACTCAAGGACCAATCATGGGGTTTATAAACTCTTTTTTTTCTAAGTGAATCCTAAACTGAAATTCATTCTCCTCTCATTCCCTTTTTGTAGACTTTTCAGAATTAATATAAAGTACAGAATGTTCAACACTATATGTGTCATGTTGAACAATGCCACCCCAATCAATTTAATAAATTAAGAATAATTTTAAATTGATATTACACAAAACCATATATAAAATCATAAACTATACCCTGCCCACAAAGGAGAGAGAGGGGAAAAGGAGAGACAGGGAAAAGAACCCAGAGAAGGAAAGAAGGGACAATGGACAGGATAATAGTAAAGGTTATGAAATGAAAACACATACAGATGCGGGTGAGCACAGGCCACGCTCTGCATCAGATAGTAAGAGGTTCCTGGGACTTCATTTACATGCCTCCGGTTCTCGACTCTGTATTTCACGAATTAGAAGTTGATAGGCAGAATGACCAGCTTTGAGAAGTGGAGCTTGTGGTTCACTGTAACTGCATTATACTGTATTTTCTAGCCAGAGTTTAAAAAAACAACAACCCACATTCAAGTAAAAGAGTCAGTAAAAATGTCCAAGTAATAAAAATGAAATTAAAAACCGTTTAGTTTTAAGAGGTAATAGGACTAAAAACAAGACTGTACTAATATAAACAATGATTAAAGATAGTGTCTGCTTATCTAAATATCTCCGGCAAAGAAACTCAATAAACCTGGGTTGAATAACAATGGTCTGCTTGACTTGATTGCCTGTAAAGCCTAGAAAAAAAATCAATAGATTGGCTAAACTCATCAAAGCAAAATTGTTTTACATGTCAAGTTTGCCTATCAGATTATAATATTTGTATACTAATTATCAAATCAAACACTTCCTTTCTATTTCTGGAGGCAAAGCCAGAAACTGCCAAAGCCAACGAGTTAGGAAACTTTATTTTTTTAAGAATTGAGAAACATTTACTACAGTCTACAAAGACATAGACTTGACCACAGTTTTCTTTTTTCTCTAATACTCTGCTAATTGGGAGAAAAACAATTTTTTTAAAAAAACCTTAAGTTTATCAAGTGTAAGAATGTGTATATTTCTATATATACATATAATCAAGTGATTGAAGGAAATGTCCAGATATTCTTATAATAGTCACAAACAAAATTTCATTTGAAATTTATAAGTAATTAAAAATGGAGTGTTTTGTTTGTGTTACTGTTGGGATAAATCAGGCAGTACTTCTCCCATCCCTCCATTTACTTACTATGTATAGATCTACTTTATAGAACCTAGAGAAAAATAGAATATATTTGAAAATCAAGAGACATGACAACTTCTGAACATTAAAAAATGGCTTCCAAGTGATCATTCAGTTGATCATTTCTTGAAATATTTATTGGACACTTATTATAGACTAGATGTCCAATGCATGAAATTCATGCATGGGGGTGAGGGGGAGAGTCCCCTCAGCACATCCTGCACCCTCTCCAATCCAGGACCCTTCGGGGGTTGTCCAACTGCCAGTCTAGACTGGCAGTCAGACATCCCTCTCACAATCCTGGACCGCTGGCTCCTAATTGCTCACCTGCCTGCCTGCCTGGTCATCCCTAACTGTCCCTTGCTGCTAGCCAGGTCACCCCAATTGCCCCTTCCCTGCCAGCCTGGTCACTCCTAACTGACCTCACCACTGGCCTGGTCATTCCTAACTCCCTCTCCTCCGCTGACCTGGTCACCCTACGCAGCCTGCTGTTCAGTCATTTGGTCATCCCTCACTAACTCCCCTACCAACCTGGTCACCCCACACAGCCTGCTTTTTCAGTTATTTGGTTGTCCTTCACTAATCACCCTGCCAGCCTGATTGCCCCATGCAGCCTGCTTATTCAGTCATTTGGTCATCCCTCAGGCTGGCCCTGGGTGGCTGGGGGGCTAAGGAGAATGAGGGACTCCAGAGGCAGGCACACAGAGTGGCTGGACCCACCTGGGGACAGGCCCAGCCATGCCACGAACCTACTGCCCCAGTGGGGCTGAGGGGACTGAGCACTACCATCTTTGAGGGTGTGGCAGTTGATTAGCATATTCCCTTCTTATTGGCTGTAGGCATTACCTTCTTTGTGAGGGAAAGATGGTCAATTAGCATATTCCCTCCTTATTAGATAGGATGGGATGCTGCATATGATACTGAAAACACAGTGATGAAGAAAATGTCCATGGTTCTGTCCTCATGAAGGGAATAATGTATAGGGGATACAGACAACAAACCAGACACTACAAGGATGACAAGGATGATGAAGGAGAAGTTCAGGGTATCAGGGAAAGGACCCATTCCTGGACTAAGGGATGGATTAATATCTTGAAGGAGGTGACACTTCTGCTGGGACCTGAAAGGTATGTAGAAAGCTTGTATGAAGGGCAAAGGGAAGAAGGAGAAAATAAGTGAAGCCATTTGGGATGTCCAACCCAGCTCCCATCTGACTACAGCTGCAGGAGAGGATCAAAGCAATAATAACATAAAACCATGGAGGCACATCCCAGTCAACCCACAGAACCATGAGCAATAACAACAAAGTGGTTGCTGTTTTAAGCCACTACATTTTGGGGCATTGACTATGCAGCAATGAATAAACAAAATATGATGGTTTCCACTCTACAAGTAAAAATAGTTTTACACAGTAATTGAATAGAATAGTCATTGATATGCCAAGTACACTTCCCATCAGCTTTAATCCTGTGCATACTTAATGATCATCATCTTTAGAAACACACTTTGTTGACAGTGGATCCACAAGTTCACCAGGACCCAAATGAACCTGCAGGAGGAATCTCAGTGTCCAGGTGCTTGCCTCCCAGACATCTATTTCATGGTAAGAAAGAGAACTGGAGAGAAAGTCCTATGTGCAGCTACTTGGGTATCAGTAGACCAAGGGGTGAAGGAAAGGAAATATGATACTTCTTCCTCAGATAGACCTTATAGCACAAGTCTAAGTCCTTTACAGACTATTTTTTCCACATGTGGGTGGAACCCAGTGCATAGTTATAGAGCAGGGAGGACAGGGAATGACACTGGTTGGTGTTCTGGACTGTTGCTCTGTGGGAAGAAGAACCACTTCATAAAGGGAGAGTTGAGGCATCATGCTCAAGGCCGCAGAAATGGTGAGCAGAATAGAGTGAAGGAGCATAAGCGGGCTTCTCCATGGACATGGACTCTCCCCAAGATTCTCCAACATCCCCAGAGCAGCTGTTTGTTTTTGTTGATTTTTACCCTTCCTTCTAGGAAAGGTAACCTAACCTCTCTAAATCACGAATTCTTTACCTTTAAAATGGGGAGCATGAAATACCACTATAAGAATTAAGTGTAAAGCTCTTAAAATTCTTGGTATATAGCAAATATTCGATAATTGTTAAATTATTATTATCTCATTTGAAAAACTCTCCTAATTAATTTGGAAGTAATTAGCTAAAAGCTGGCTAGAGTCCACTTCTAAAGATAATGATTATTAATTATGCAGAGGAATAAAACTAATGGGGAAGTATATTGGGCATATCAGTGATTGTTCTGTTCAATTATTAGTGTGTAAACCTCCTCAGAAGATGTTTCTGGGAAAGTTAGCAAGAGAAACAGAGCACATTCGACAGTCAACAAATAATATTTCCTGAACACTAATTAAGTGCTAGGTACTAGGAATGCAGTGATGAACAAACATCATCTTCATGGAATTATAAGGAAACAGAAAAGCAAATGCCAAATTAATAATTACTCAAATAATTATCATTTTCAGTAATTATCAATTGCTAGATTCTACAAAATGCTCACTGCTGATTTACCCATTTAGGTGCCATTTTGTATCTTCCCAGCAGACACTGGCCTAGGAATCAGATTGAGTTTTTCTTAAACACACACACACACACACACACACACACACACACACACACACCCTTAGATACAGATCACTTATTATCAATATCAGGTAGGCATTTATTTTTGGAGTCTCAGTTTCCGTATTAGTAAAATGGGGGATGTTATAACAATTACAATCACAAGGGAATTTTGGAGGGTTTGTTAATTGGGATTGTATACAAAAATACCCTCAATGCCTGGTTGGCAGTGGATGCCCAGCAAATGTTGTTTCCTCCCTTCTTCCATTTCAAGCACATATTAAACTTAAGAGTGGATTCCTGTGAATATCAAACCTGATGACAGAGATAAGATGAACATGCACAATTCACATATGTGAAATCTGTGTCTTGTTTGAGAGCATTAATGTGTTGTTTTATTTCTAGCAATGTTACTGAAAACTACCTCTCCTTTGTTCTGTGTTAATTGTATTTTAAGATAGCCACTAATGAGAATCAAGTCAACACCATTTCATTTAAGCAGCAGGTTAAAAGTTATCTTAATATCATCCAATAAAAGACTAGCCTCCATAAAAAGGAAGTATACATCACATGTGTGTGCAAATGGGTGTGTTTGGTGGGGTGGTGGTGGGAAAATGATGCACTCATTAGGCCATTTGACATAATCTAAGGGCCAAATTGTTTCTTTGTGGAATGAAAATCCAATGATCACCAAATAAAAAACTGGCAATTTTAGGATTTTTTTTTTAATAACAAGTGGTTTTGTAAGCCAGCATCTTATCAGGAAATTATTTGCTTACTTAATTGTGCCATGTTTCCAGTTGACAATTTAAGAATAAATAATGGTAAGATATTGAATTATCAGAGAAAATTAGAACTGGAAGGCTCCCAAGTGGTCATTTCTTCTAGCTCTTGTTAATACTGGTATTCTTACATTGTAAACATCCATATAACATACTATTGAAATGTACTGTATTATACTTCATAGAAAAATTATTTAATACTTTGGACACTTCTAGGCACCTAAGTTTTTGATATCTTACAATATCCCCTGTTGATAGTTGCTATGGGAAAGAAATCAAGGGAAAATTATTATCTTACTAGAGGATTGGTGCATGAAATTTGTGCACTGGTGGGGGAAAGGTCACTCATCCTGGCAGTAGGACATCCCTCTTGAAATCCGGACCACTGGTCCTAACCACTCGCCTGCCTGCCTGCCTCATTGCCCCTAACCACTTACCTGCCTGCCTGATCAGCACTGATCACTTGCTGACTTGGCTGCCCCTAACCACCTCTGCCTTAGCCCCCACATCCATGGCTTCATCTGGAAGGTCATTCAGCTGTCTGATCTAATTAGCACATTACACTTTTATTATTATATATTTGCCTTCAGCAAGTTCATAGCTTCTGTATTTAATTTGCTGAAATTGGCAATAATTCCCTCAAAATGTGTGTGTGTATGTGTATGTGCGTGTTTTATCAATAAACATACTTGATAGTTACTATAAAGTAGCTATTTTAGGGAAGTTTGCAGATAACTCCTGGCAGCAATCAGGGACTGTATTAATTTATAGCAGTCTATTATTCAAGATCATTGGCAGAAAAAGATAGAACTGGCTAACAAATTAAATTACTTTCTGTGAGCAAACAGTTTAAAATGATTTTAATAATTGGTCTCAATAATATAGCCTAATATCAAAATATTCAGTTGTAAAACCAAATAATATGTGGATTTTATATTTCTCTGGACTTAGGAATATGGATCACAGATGTTGTCTGGAATCAACTAAAACTCAAAGGAATGTTATTTAAGAGATAATAAGCTCTAAATATTAGATAAAGTACTTGAGATTTTTTTTTACCATAATATCATATTTAACTAAATTCTTATTTTTTTATCACTTAAAAAATAGTGCCATGTACTGATGGTGGAAATGCAGATTGGTGCAGCCACTTTGGAAAAACAATATTGAGGTTTCTAAAAAAAGTAAAAATGAAACTGCCTTATGATACAGCAATTTCACTTCTGGATATATAGCCAAAGAAACCCAAAATACTAATTTGAAAGAATATATTCTCCCCTATGATCATTGCAGCATTATTTACAATAGCCTAGCTACAGAAGCAATCCAAGTGCTCATTAATAGGCAAGTGGATAAAAAAAAAAGCTATGGTACAATGGAGTGTTACCCGCCGTAAAAAAGAACAAAACCTTACCAGACTTAGAGGGTATTATACTAAGTGAAGTCCAAGACAAATACCGTATAATATCACTTATATGTGGAATCTAAGAACAGCATAAAACAACAAAACAGAAACAGACTCATAGATATGGAGAACAGACTGATTGTTGGCAGACAGGAGGGGGGTTGGAGTACTGAGTGAAAAAGGTGAAGGGCTTGAGAAGAACAGGTCAGTAGTTACAAAACAGTTGTGGGGATGTAAAGTACAGCTTAGAGAATATAGTTAATAATATTTCAATAACTATGTATGGTGCCTGATGGGTTCTGAAAATATCAGGGTGAACACTTCATAAAGTACCAAATTGTCTAACCACTATGCTGGGCAAGTGAAACTAATACAAAATAATATTTAATGAAAACTGTAATTGAAAAAAAGAATTTTTTAGGTGCCACGTATGCTAAAGTCAATTTTGCCAGCTGGAGGGATCTCAGATGTTTGTAAATTTTCATGTGCTGATTTTTTACTTTCAACCAGCAAATTTTCAGTCTTGCCAAGTGGCATTTGGAGAGACAGACAGAATTATGACTTGTTTTATTATTTCATGTTCTTTGTCCACGGGTAAAACAAGCTCCAGATTGTTAGAAAGATTAAGATTTTTAGGTCAAGTGAATTTGGAACAAATTTTGGATATTTACTACAGCCTACATTTTTGTAAGTTCATTAAAACATATATTTCCACAAAGAAGTTTTTATTGTAATTCATATTGAAGAAGTAATATTTTCATGGCCATTCAATTCTTCATGGATAGTCACATTTTAATGTGTAAAATAATCTGCTTGTGATGTACAACAAAACAAAATAAAAAGTGACTGTTTGCATTAGAATATCACCAGAAAATCCACAACTCCGGGTTAAGAGAGTGTCCTTTATGCCTAGAAATTGACTGGAAACTTCCAACAGCTTGACACTAAGTTGAACCTTGTAACATTCTCAGGGAATTTTAGCAAACAGCTGCGAAAAAGATGTGAGCAGCTGAGTGCTTGAACATTTGTTAATAATAAACAAATGGGTACATTAGGAAAGGCAAGATAATTTCCCAAGTGCTTCAATATGTAAGGTTCTAAAATTATTTGAACTAATTCTTTACCTTGTTGTTTGCCAATAAGCATTTTGGTGCACCAGAAATTTTCGACGAAAAGGACATATCAATCAATTCTCTAGGTAATTCTAGTGTGTTGAAATGGAAATATTTAAATTTCCAGCTACTATACCAACATACCAGTGTGATAAAAATAGAGTCATCTAAATTATAGAAAGACGTTTAAATTATAGAAAGACATTCAAGAGGAAATGGTACATCAGAACGGGCTGAAACCTCTGGATAATTCTTAATTAGAGGGGTTCCTGCCGATGTCACTACCATCAGAATAACTGTTTGCTATTACTTCCCCCAAATAAGAATTTATTTTTCCAGAAAAGTAAAGCCACTGGGGTCCCCTATACCGTATAAAAGTAGACTAACTGCTTTAAAGAGAGAGGGCATCTTAGAACAACAATTATATTTGAATTAGGCAAGTTTTGTGTCTTCAATTTAATACTAGGCCCAGTTTTCCATTTGAACCAAAGATTCCTTATAGCTTTAGGGTCACTGAGGAGTGACTTTCGTCTTCATTTAGGTCCACGTTTCCTGGGTAGACAGTGGTCTCTGAGCATTCACTGGGGTTCTATACATGGACCAGCTAGCACTGAATTTCCTTTCTGGGCACACAAGCATACTGTATAGATGACAAGCCCTGCATCTGCTTTGAAAGCCATTCAATGGCCTTTCCCAAGAGCTCTAGGACTTCACTTCTCTTCCTCAATCATCCTGTCTTTTCAGGTCACATGGACCAATTTCTTTAAGTTTCAAACTTGGATTCAACAGCCATTCATTGTGAATCTTCTATACCAGGGACTGCATTCGACATATTAAGCTGAATAAAACCCTGGCGTGTGTACTGACAGTCTGAGGGGAAGTGCATGGAAACACCATGCTGTGAGTTCGCTGTGAGTGCTGTGATAGCTGACAGAACGGAGCGAAGGGGAGAACCAGAACCAGACACACATGTGGATGCTGTCACTTACTACCGGTAGCTTCCTGCCTGGCAAAGGTAATAACAATTTCCCTGAACTCCATTACTTCCTCCTTGGTAAAACTAGAATAATCACATTACATGCCTCAGGGGATTGCTGTGAGGCTAAAAAGAAATAACAAAAGGAAACCTGCCATCATGGTGCTTATGTGTCATGAATGGTCAACTACTCTTACTATATTTGTGTAATACCTTTGATTTACTCAAGTCCATTTGTGTATTAGAGAAATGTAAAGCTGAAAGGACTGCAGATATAGTTCAAGAATTCACACCTATACCAGTCGCAAGTTCCCTAAATTACACATGCAAAGTCCCTTTTGCCATATAAGGAAACTTTCACAGGTTCTGGACCAGGACATAGTATATATAGGAGGCCACTATTCAGTCTACCCACAGTCACCCAAATTCAGTTGGTCCAAATATATCCCAGGTGCTTCCAAACCATTGCCCTCCTAGCTGAATACACACAACCAATGTGAGGTCTTTAGATATCACATCCCCACCTTCTCAGCTTCATGAGGTTTTATGTTGGGTTTCTCCATCATAATGACATCATCATTCTGCAAAGGTTTAGTATCATCACAGAACTTCCTGCTCTAATCTGACCTCTAATTTCATCTAATCTAGCACCTTTTGAATATTTATTTCTTTTGGCCTTCAAGTCTAGATGAAGTGGGGAAGTGAAATACTTGAATTTACTTCTCAATTTCTCACTCAATTTGTTTTCCTCGCTCGCCATTGATTTCCTGGCAACTCATTCTACCTATGGTTTCTCTTTCTTCAGTAAGGAGTATACCTAGAAAATTTCCAGCTTGATATATTAAGTGTTCAACATCTTAATCAGAGCAACAGACATAAATTTCCAACTATGATTAGACTAGATAAAATTTGAAGTCCTTTCAGATCCTCAGGTTCTATGATTCTGTTAAGGTTTTCTCAAAATAATATTGATGACAATTTAATCTAAAATAATAAAAGCATAATATACTAATCAGACTGGACAACCTTCTGGATGAAGCAACAGTGGTGGAGACAGAGACAGAGGCGGCCACGATGACAGCAGGAAGCCAAGCCTCTTGCACGAATTTTGTGCATCGAGCCTCTAGTGTCATATAAAGTTGTATCATTTTTCACTACAAATGATTTCATGCTAAAGAAATGGCTGGGTTGTAAATCACTGTATTATTGCTCAGGATCATACTGAATTTGCTGGGTATTTTCAAACCTAAATCACACTAGAGGCCTGGTACGTGGATTCATGCACCAGTGGGGTCCCTCAGCCTGGCCTGTGGGGACTGGGCTGAAACCAGCTCTACAATATCCCCCAAGGGGTCCTGGTTGCAAGAGGGCACAGGCCAGGCTGGGGGACCCCACCAGTGCATGATCAGGGCCAGGGAGGGATCGTTGGAGGGCTCTAGAGCATATCTGGCTCATCTTGCCCAGTCCCAATCAGCAGGACCCCAGCAGCAAGCTAACCAACTGGTCAGAGCACCTGCCCCCTGGTGGTCAGTGCATTTCATAGCCACTCCTTAAATGGTTGAACAGTCAGAACACTTAGCATATTAAGCTTTTATTATATAGGACTAGAGGCTTGCTGCATGAAATTCTTGCAGGGGACGAGGAGAGTCCCTCAGCCCAGCCTGCACCCTCTAGCAATATGGGACCCCATTGGGGATGTCCATCTGCCCCACAGGGATTGGGCCTAAACTGGCAGTCGGACAACCCTCTCACAATCTGGGACCACTGGCTCACCTGTATGCCTACCTGATCACCCCTAACCACTCGCCTGCCTTCCTGATAGCCCCTAACCCAGAGGTGGGCAAACTATGGCCCGCAGGCCAAATCCGGCCTGTTCGGCTGTTCTATCTGGCTCGAGGAGCCGAAAGAGCGGAGGGTTCTCTTGCTCTCCCCTCTGCTCCTTCACCAGCAGCCCAAGGTGAGAGTGCCAGCATGGTCAGGTTGCTTTTGTTCTGGCCCCCCGGTCCAATTTAAGAACCCATTGTGGCCCTCGAGTCAAAAAGTTTGCCCACCCCTCTGCCTGCCTGCCTGATCGCCCCTAAGCACTTTGCCCACCTGCCTGATGCCCCTAACTGCCTCTGCCTTGGCCCCCGCCAGGGTAGCTTTGTTCAGAAGGATGTCTGGAATAATGTCCAGAAGGTCATTCTGCTGTCTGGTCTAATTAGCATATTACACTTTTATTATTATAGTTTGTGAGTAATTTTCAATGATACATATGTTTGGGTAGCAGAAGTGTGGTAGAAAGAGCTATTATTTAAAGTCATATGAATCTGGATTAAATTTTCAGGAAAGCAGCCAAGCTATAAGCAAGTATTTTAACTTCTCCAAACCTTTACTTCCTTATTAGAAAAATACACATATGTAAATGCTGGTGGATAGATGATATAATGATGTAAAGCAACTAGCAATGGTTGGCACATAATAGATATTCAATAGACATGAATCCCAGTCCTTCAACTGTGTTTATCTTTTTCTAAATGGGCTTGGCTCCAACCCTTTATTTCCTCCTCTCCACATGCTCCACCATTTAAAGGATAAAGGCAAAATAGTCCTAGTTTGACACTGAAGATCCTTGTTAAATTTGGTCCATAATAAGAAATGATGGTTAGCAAATTTATTAATGATTAACAGATTTATAGATATGAAGGACAATTATTCATGAGTAAGGCTCTATGTTTCCTGATGGCTGCTATGACATAAAATTACAAACTGTAATGAGGAAAAGACCAGGAATGGCCATACATGCCTGGTATATTCAGGCAGGCAATAGTGATGATTACAACCAATAAGTTCTGAGGTCAAAGACAGGCTCATTGTTGAAATAGCAAACCATTACATTAAAAGTTAATTAAAATGTTAAAATCCATTCCTTTTGAGTAGTTATTATAAATAAATTTATTACAATTTTCAGCTATATATTATCAAGTTTTCCTTGTTTCATCATTCATGACTGGAACAAATTAGCTAAAAACAGACTTAAAAACCTAAGTTTTCAGTTTCTTACTTATTTAATCTTTCTAAAATATTTTGTGGTCTATATGTGGAGAGAGATTGTGTTATCATGTGTCAAAAGTAGACTTGCTCTACATCGAGCCTGAAAAAAGTAGGTTGTTTAAAAAAAAAAAAAAAAGCCTGGAGTTTGAGGTCACCACGTCCCCCTGAAATAAGGCATGTGTGTATACTGTTTTAATATTTCTCCAATTTAGGTCTGTCTCCTTAAATTCTATCGTTGCAGTATCTTATCTGGAACTGCTAGCAAACGTTATAAACTCAGCAGTGATACAAAAAAAAAGCTAACTTTCCAAAACCCTCTCCTTTGGCTTTTACTTATTTTTTTTCTCTATGAAATTGAGAAAATTCCCCTTGTACCAGAGATACATTTATTTGGAATACAGTATAAAGTTCACTCCTGTTTGAAAACAAAAGAAAATAGGACGCATTCAGAGCTTTCTTATGCAACAAATTATATTGAATACACTATTGTTAATGGGCATGGAACCAAGGTTATGAGTCTTCATTAATGTAGGATCTGTTAGTTAAAATGTATTTCGCTTGAATATTCACTTATTACCCCTTCTAGAGTTATGATTCTCAAGATCTAAATGAAATTTCAGCCATGACACTGTTAGGATTATTTTATCAATAAAGAAAACCTGAATAAATAAAATTCAAAGCCAGAAGTTTGACAAGTTTTAACTGCAAAGGAAATATAACCTTATTGAAATCTTAGGGTAAGCCGAGTAAATTTATGAGCCTTAAATTTGTCTCAGTTCAGAAAAGAGGACTAGAAATATGTTGCTACCTATATTGTGTTTGCTTGTCAAGACCAAATGGTTTTTCTTAGTAGCTTGTCACTTCCTATGGCATATATCTAGTTTGCATATTAATTTGTTGCATATCTTCTCATGAAGATGTTAACCAAAAACTACTATAAAGTGTGGCTTAATGCTCTCAGTATTTTTAATTTTTTGAGGAATCTAAAAAATTGTCTGCACCAATTAGAGTCACCGACAGTGCACAAGGGTCCCCTTTTCTCCATAACCTTGCCAACACCTGCTATTTGTTGACTTTTTGAAAACAGCCATTCTGACTGATGTGAGGTGGAATGTGGAGTCACTGTGTTGCATAAATCAACTAATAAAATATTGCATGCCAACTATGCTTTAAATAAATAATAAATATAAAGTAAAACTTCCTGGTTGTTACACTTTACCTTTTTTTTTTAAAAAAAAGTGTCATTATCAACCTTATGAATGAAACCTTATGCATTGTATTGCCTCATAAAAATTCAAAAATCTGAGCTATTGCTCTAACTACCCCAATTCTTCTATTTTTTAAAAAATATTCTGGGGATTTTGACATAAAAAATTGTTATTGCAAATTTATTTTTATTTTTATATATTTTGCCTCTTAAGAATTATTACATTTTCATGTGATAATGTTTAAAATAAACATAATAATGTTTAAAACAGTTATATGAACAATTCTATACTGAAATGGCATTAATCTTAAAACCCTTTTTTAAATAATTTACTCTTTCTTTTGACTCAGCCTTTTTGGTCCTGAAGACATTTCTCTTCAGAAATTTGTGGGCTTGTTTTATTGTTATTTAAATGTATTAAATATTTTACTTTTTCTTATTGACTTTTTTTTTTGTTCTATAAAAGGCAAACTGATTCCCACCCCCCTCCTTTATATGTAATCCTTTTCCCTTCAGAAACCAAACCTCTCTGCCTTTCTGTAGGAAATTGTCTTTCCTCTTGAAATTCAATTACTTAACTAGAATAAGTGCCAATCTCATTTTAACAATTTTGATTGCTACATGATAAGTACCTTTGACCTGCAAATTCAGATCTTCATCTCAGGAAAGTATTTTTTATTGTGACTAATTTTTATTTCAATTTTACATGCTTCTCTCATTTTCACAGGTCTTTTCAATCTAGAAGACTGATTCAAACCATTTCCTTTACATCAGTAATTCAGTTTTCCACAGTAGTGACTCTACTTTTTATTGACTACAATGTAATAAAATATTTTATATATAGTAATAACTTTCTCCATATTTTGTCACTACCTACCTAGTTCTTTTTATTTTTTAGTCTGAGACTATCATCTTATTTTTCTGATTTGTCTCTGAGACTATGTTTTAATGAATCTTATTGTGGAGCACAGAGAAGTTATTATCTGGACTTTATTGTCATATTAATTAGTGTTATTTTCAGATGGTTGTTCTTTCTCTATTTTTTATTTTATTTTTTCATTTCAATGGATTCTGTTATTTTTATTTCAATGTTATCTATGTTTCTTTTGCAGAATTTTTAATGGATTCTGTTGTTTATCCATCCTTGAAGATGAAAAGAGGTTGATTTGATTTTGTTAGTAAATCTAAAATAGGTGGGCAGATTCTGTGTGGATCTTTATCATATACCTAAACTATGTTAGTCTATTCTCCTCAATGTTTAAGTTGGAATGTCAGCTGGTATAAGTTTCCACAATTAGTTTAGTGATTCCCTCAGCTCATTGGGAATGGGGAAAGATTTAGAGCTGTGGGCAGGTCCAGAAGAACCACCTAATTTCTGAGCCATTTCTTTCTCTGGATTTGGTATGAAAGTGGAACCTTCCTATCTCTATATCCCTTTTGCCCAGCTTCTGTTGCCAGTGGAAATGGGGTCCTTTCACAGAATTGGGAGAAAAGCATTTCTGGAGACTCATGCATGGGAGGTTGAGATGTTGTGTTAAGATGTATTGGGATTGAAATAAATGATTGCCCTCAGATTCTCTGTGTCTCATCTCCATCATCCCTGTGGTGGAAAAAAAGTCTGGCCTTGTCTTCATCAAGCCCAGGAGAAAGGCCAGTGTCCAAAAATTCTATCATGCCAAAACTTAGTCCAATTTAACTTCTGCTCCTGTCCAGCTAGCATAGTCTCTATTCTAGGCTCTGCTCTGGCTGGTGGTGCATTGCTGTACCCAGACTTAGGATTGGAGCCTGTGCTTAGAGTTGGTGCTATTGCTGGGCCACAGGTGGCTGGCAGGACCACAGGGATGCATGGATAGAGAACTTGCAAGAGCAAGAACAAACTCATGTTAAAGGGCCAGAAAGAGAGATAGCAAGAGTGAGAGGGGTAGAGGGAGAGACCTTTGTTAGATTTAGATTATATTATCTTGGGTTTAGGAAGGACCAGGCACTCTCTCAAGCTAACCAACTAATTTCTCAATCTTTCACAGGTTTGTATTGGGTTCTCCCCCTAACTAATCCATTTCTTAGGTCTTTCTAATTTCTGTGTCCTTTATCCAATTCCATCCTTTTTCCAGGCTCAATTCCTCCTTTATGGTCACTATCTTAGTTCCTACTGGGCATGTACCCAACATAGAAATTTACTATTTATTGTTTTACTAGTGGCCTGATGCACAAAATTTGTACATGGAGGAAGGTCCCTCAGCCTAGCCTGCACCCTCTCCAACCTGGGACACCTTGGGGGGATGTCCAACTGCTGGTAGGACTGCACTGCTCACCTATCTGCCTATCTGATCACCCTAACCACTCTACCTGCCTGCCTGATCGCCCCTAACTGCCTCTGCTTGCTGGCCTGGTCACCTCCTAACTGATCCCCTGACAGCCTGGTCGCCCCTTAACTGTCCGGAAGGAAGTTGGACATCTGGAAGATGTCCGGTCGACCTGGTCTAATTAGCATGTTACCTTTTTATTAGTATAGATTCCTTCCTCAGTAGTCCTAGATAATGGCTTGTTGTACCCAGGGTAGATTGAAAAGCCAGTCCTGGGTGAGTAGGGACAAAGAAGTAAAAGGTATTAATCTCCTTAGCAGGGCAATGATGCAATCCCTTGGGGTGTCTAAAGAGATAACTTCTAGACTTAATCAGGTTTATTGTCCAATTCAGCTCCTTAGATGATTAGACTTCTTAATGTCTGATTCCCTTTGCTCCCTCCTCTTTTATTACTATCTAGTACCTATGCTAACACCACCAATAAAGAAAAAGATCAAAGGTTATGTATGGTTTTGATCCCCAGTCAGGGCACATAAAAGAATCAACCAATGAATGAATAAATAAGTGGAACAATCAATCAGTGTTTTGTGCCCTTTCCCTCCCTCTTTCCTTTTCTTTCTCCCACACTCTTCTCTCTCTAAAATCAATAAGAAAAAGATTTTTAATTGGCCTTGATGATGAAATGAACATGGAAGAACATAAATTGTCAGGTTTCCTCAAAATGCTGTATGTGTCTAATAGATTACAACTTTTTTCCTTTCTTTACCAGTTATTTATCAGTGATTCATTCAGAGTGATTTTAGCTGCAGATGGCCTTAGAGGTGGCAGAGGAGGTGGCATATTGTGCTTTTGTTGTCAATGCATCTTAGGGCCAGTGATTGTTCAAAGGAGAGTAGAAGTGATTCAAGGGAAGAAATGATTTTCATACATAGTGACTACCACAGGGCCTACTTACATAGTGACAAGCAAAAGATTTTCAGTCTATAAAAATTCAGTTTGAAGTAGATATGATTGAAGGTGATAAAATTACAGTTATTACCTAGAGATGCAATTTACATAAAATGACACTTCTGATAATCAATCCAATGATATCATGGGAAATCCATCATTCTCATTATGCAGAAGCAAACTTTTCAGGTGAAATATCGTTTATGATAGACACTGGTACACACCAATGGGTAGCTTCCCTTCTCTTAAAAAAAAAAAGCTACCAACATAAATACAGTAAACCTCACTTAACACAGTCAACAGGTGCTGCAACTTTAAGTGAAATGACATAAAGCAAACCTATTTTACCACAGGTTAATTGACATAGGCAAGAGTTAAGTTCCTATAGCATCTCATCAAAATTATAACAAAACAACACTGAATGAAAGAATGTTAATTAAGGACCTGCTATATTGAAAATAGCTTATCATCATCTGTTTGTAAAGCTTGAACAATTCTCAAGAGCATGGCTTAGAAATGCTTGGAGTGGTTAACAGTATTAAAATTCTAATTAGGTCATAAAAATGTACCCCTGCGATCATGACAATTGTCTTCCTAAGCCTTTTCATCAACACTCCCTTTTGCCCCATAATCTATTGGTCTTCGTCAGTGCCCCATGACCAGACCAAAAGACTACTTAATATCACTCTTCCATATATTTTTAGATTAACCTTTGAGGCTCCAAAAAGTGTCTGAGTTTGTGAATCTCCAATTCTTAATTGTTACGGCATAGTTCAGTTTCTAGAACAACATATGTTTTTTAAAAAAGGATTAATGGCCAATAAACATGAAAAAAATGTGCCACATCACTAATCATCAGAGAGATGCAAATTAAAATCATAATAAAGTATCACCTCACACCTGCCAGAATGGCTATCATCAATAATTTCATAAACAATAAGTGCTAGCGAGGATATGGAGAAAAGGTATCCCTTGTGCACTGGTGGTGGGAATGCAGAATGGTCCAGTCACTGTGGAAAACAGTATGGCGTTTCTACAAAAACAAATACACACAGAACCACATTTTGACACAGTGATCCCACTTCTGGGAATATATCCTAAGGATCTCGAAATACCAATATGAAAGAATATATGCACCCTATATTAATTGCAGCATTATTTACAGTATTCAAGATCTGAAAACAGCCCACATGCCCATCAGTAGATGGGTGGATAAAAAACTGTTGTACATTTATACAATGGAATACTACTGGCCATAAAAAGAAGGAAATCTTTTTTTTCAGTGAAAGCATGGATGGACCTGGAGAGCATTATGCTAAGCAAAATAATCCAGACAGGGTAAGACAAATACCATGTGATCTCACTTACATGTGGAATCTACTGAACAAAATAAACTGATGAACAAAATAGAAATGGAGGCATGGGTACATGGAACAGAGTGACAGCTGTTGAGGGGAAAGGGGTGCTGGGTGAAAGAAGGTGAAGGGATTAGCCAGAGAACATATATGCATAACCCATAGACACAGACAACAGTGTGATAATGGCCAGAGGGAAGGGGGGTTGGGGGCTGTGTGGAGGCAGGCAAAAGGGGGATGAGGACACATCTGTAACAGTGTCAACAATTTAAAAAAGGATTAATAAGCAGCCTATGTAAGGAAGTCCTACAAATCAATAAGAAAAAGGCAAATAACCATATAGAATAATAGGCAGAAGATACAAGCAGAAATTTTACAGGAGTAAAAATCCTAATGTACATAAATCATATGAAGAAATGATCAATCTTATTATATTAAGGGAATTAAAAAACATGACAATCTTCAAAATTTATAGGAAAGTCATACATCTTAACAAAAGGAAGATAAACAATCCAAGATTTTAAAAAAAAATGGATAAAGGACGTAGACACTTCAAAAGAGGACATACAGAAGGCCAAGAGACATATAAAAACATGCTCAAAGTCACTAATCATCCAATCATCCAAGATATGCAAATTAAAATGATAATGCGATACCATCTCACACCTGTCAGAATGGCTATCATCAACAAATCAAGAAATAATAAGTGTTGGCAAGGATGTGGAGAAAAAGGAACTCTTGTGCACTGCTGCTGGGAATGTAGACTGTAGAAAACAGTAATTCCTCAAAAATTAAAAATGGCACTCTGATTTGACCCATTAATTCCACTTCTAGGAATATATCCCAAGAAATCAGAAACACCAATCAGAAAGTACATATGCATCACTATGCTCCTAGCAGCACAATTTACCATAGCTAAGATTTGGAAACAGCCTAAGTGCCCATCAGCAGATAGTGGACTAAAAAACTGTGGTATATCTACACAATGGAATACTACACTGCTATAAAAAAGGAACTCTTTTTAGTTCACAACAGCATGGATGGACCTGGAGCCCATTATGCTAAGGCAATAAGCCAGTTGGAGAAAGATAAATATCACATGATCTCACTCATTTGTAGAATATAATGAACAACATAAACTTATGAATAAAAATAGATCCAGAGACAGAGGAGCATGGAACAGACTTTCAAACTTCAGAGGGAAGGCAGGGGAAGAAGGGGTGAATAAGAGATCAACCAAAGGACTTGTATACATGCATATGAGCATTATCAATGGACTCAGACGCTAGAGGGAGAAGGGCATGTGCTGGGGGATGGGGGTGGCCGGGGAGAGGTCAATGGGGGAAAAGGGAGACATATGTAATACTATATGTAATACTTTAAACAATAAAGAATTTTTTAAAAATATGACATTTTACAGCCAGGAAATTGACAGATTTTAAGAAGTTTGCTAAAATTAAGTGCTGGTGGGGAAAGAGAACTCACAATCACTAATGCAGGAGTGCAAGTTGGTACAATCACACTCAAAAATGACTTGGTGCCCAGCTGGTCTGGCTCATAGGTTGACACTAAACCACTGAGCCAGGCGGTCATGGTTTGATTCCGATCAGGGTACATGCCGGGTTGCAGTTTTGATCCCCAGTGTGGGGTGTGCAGGAGGCAGCCTATCAATGATTCTCTGTCATCATTGATGTTTTTATTTCTCTCTCCCTCTCCTATCCTCTCTGACATCAATAAATCAATACAAATATATTTTTTTTAAAAGAAAGAAAAATGACTTGGTGACACTAAGTATAGGTGAAAATGCCATTACCACATGGCCCTCAGTTTCAATTCTGGTTTTATATCCTAGTGAAGCTTTTTTTTTTGGGGGGGAGGGAGGATTAGAGAAAATGTTTATTTTCATTTCTATTTTTATTATTACAAATAAACTTTTAAACAACTAAATGTTTTAGAAAAATAGGTAGTGTCCTGAGAAGCAATTGCAAATGGCATCACTTATCAATGAGAGTTCTTTTTTTTTCCTAGTGAAGCTTTTACACAAAATGCAACAGAGAGACATGCTAATGAACGTTCATGGCAGCACCGTGTTTAATGAAATTGGAAATGACTCAAATATTCATCTGTTAAGAGAGTAGGGATTAATAAGTTGTGATATATTGATAATAAACAAGGAATATCTCCATATATTAGCATGGACAGGTCTTCAAAACCCCAATAAATGAGAAAAAAAAAGCAAATTACATTTTGACAGCACTTATTTAAATTTTAAAATGTTGAGTGTGGTACTACTACATAGCATTTATGGATATGGGCAGGCATACACACTCACAGTAAAAGTGTAAAGACATGGTTAGACATACTCTATATTTAAGATGAGAGCTGCTTCAGGGGTCAGAGAGGGAAATATGTTTGAGGGCAGGAATAGAGGAGGTGTGTTTATTTCTTTAAATAAAAAAAATATCTTGAAATAACTATTGCTAAATGGTGTTCATTTTGAGTAGTGAGCACATGAGCACGTGCATTACCCTTTGTAAGTTTAACTGTTCTTTAATGTATTGGCGTAAAATTGGTTAATAACATTATATGAGTTCCAGATGTACAACGTGATAATACATCATCTACATATCACTTACCACTCAAAGGCTAGTCTCCTCCCGTCACCTTTTACCCTGGTCCTCATCCCCTCACCCTCCTTCACTGCTGGCTGTGTCTATGAGTTGGTTTGTTATAAATTAAAAGGCAACAGATGAACAAATAAAAGAAACAAACTCTTAGTTGTCCTTTTAATTAAAAATATCCTAGACATTTACCTTCCAGGGCACTGGTCTCCTGTAGCCAAATCACTTTGGAGCCCATGAAAGCTGCCCAGAGCCGTCCCTCTCCCCTCTGAACCTTGGAGATCTCTGGTCAGACCCTGATTCAGTCTGGACAAGGTTTTTCTGGCAGTATTCTGCTCAGCTGCACACGTGTTAACTATCCTAAAAAGGCAGACTCAATCCAGTTTCAGGGGGAGAAGCGAATTTAGAATCATGATTCATCTGCAGTGATTTTTAAAAATATTTTAGGATCAATGCTAGAATACTATTTAACTATAAAACAACACAAATGAGACATTTCCCTACTTGGACTTTATTCCTATGTGTCCCATAGGCAAGTTTTTTATACAATATAATTTCCTAAAAGTAGGTTATGATCCCCCAATTTTAAAACAAGACATAGGTGACCTTCCACATCTAATAATTCTTTTCTAGAGCTAAAGTGAAAGCCCAAATGTTGTGAAAAATAAAACCCTGGGGGAAGAACTGCACTTCTTTGCACCTCACCAGATTTACTTGGAGTGTTTCAAATTGTTTTTAAAGAAAATTCTGCCTTGCCTAGGGCTGGAGGGAGGGCGGAAAGTGAAAGGAGTGGATCAATACCAAAGCCATCCCAACTTTGCCTGAAGTGCCAGGTGATTAGAGGAAATGGCTTATCAGTTCCTTTTACAGTCTGGAAAAGAAACGATTTGCAGAATCGATGAACGCCTGGCCAAGCCTGCCCACCGTGGTTCAAGGACGTATGTCTTCATTACCATCAGACACACGAACCCGAAGGAACCTAAATTCCACCATCCAGTGCGTCACCCGGGAAAAGGCCTCACAGGGTGATTGGATGTGGTTAGGTAAACAAATGCTGGGTAGCTTAATAGTTCCTTAAGAGAAAACTCAAATCTATCGCGACTCAGTGGCAAAGGCGGCAGAACGAGTGGAAGGACACAGACATCAATACTTTGACAATGATGGGTGCAATCATGTCAGCTGCAGAAGACTCTGGGATGTTCAAACTGTTACTATGAGGTCAAGAAGGAGAGTGTTTTCCTGGTTCGTGCTATAAAGGAAGAGCTGAAAAAGAGCACATAGAAAGTGCTGGTACCCTGGGAAATCAGCCCGAGCAGAGCTTACATAAGTCCCCCCTTTCATCCTGCAAGTTATTTCTGGGCTAGAATGTTTAAATAAGAGCAAGAGGGCTGGTTCCTCAGGATTTCAGTGCTGGGACAGAGAACCTTTTAGTCGAGGCAGGGTGGAACTGCGGAGGCAGTCACATTCCAAGAAAAAGGCCTCAACCAGAGAGGTTTGGCTCAGAGGGCAGTGGCCAGGCAGCTGGAGTCCGAAGACACCCACCTTCAAACCAGGAAAATCTGTTTATAGGTCCTTGAACTCTTTGCATCCTTGTGGTTTGGCGTGGCCAGGGAATTGCATCACAGTATTCACGGGGATGAGCGTTTTTCTTCTAAGCAATTTAAATAGACCCCGTGGTATTTATTGATCCTGGGGCGGGGGGGGGAGGGGGCCCCCGGGGAGGGGAGACACATAAAACACAGCCGGCTTTCCCCTCTGGGTTCAGACCTTATTGAGAAATATATCATTGGAAACGAGATAACACGAGATCCAAATGCCAGCTTTTACCAATGGAGTTGAATTAGAATACATCTTGGATTTGCAACCACTAACTTATCTCTCTGGATGAAACCCTCCCACCGGGCCAGGGCAGGGAGGGGGCAGCACAGGCCTCTGAGTCAGGCAAGCTATTCAGCACATGTGTGCAGAGGGGAGGCTACTCCGGACTGAGAGAATGCAGAGCCCTAGGCCCAGTCCCTTCTCTCCAACTCAACTGCTCAGCAGGAGGGGGAGGGGTAAGGAAGAAAGGGGGAAGAGGAGGAGGGGGAAGAAAAGGGGAATGGGAGAGGGTAAAGGGGGTGGAGGGAAAAAGGAGAGAATGACACAAATGTTTTCCCCACACTTTTCCTGCCTAGGGAAATGTTTTTCTCTATAGAAATATAAAACGTGTTCTATTGTCTGTAATGGACTTTAAAATGCTCCATTCTGGAAAATGTGATAGATCTGTTCACTTTAATCCACATGCTAGATGTGGGGTTGGTTAACCTAAGCAGAAAAATCCACTTCAGCATGGCCAGAAGCACCCAAATCTCTCCTCTGGAAGTTATAAATTAGTAATTGTTGAAAAAGCCCATCCAATCTCTTAGATACAGACCCAGAACCCAAGGCCTCACTAGATGTAATACTGACTTGCTCAGCGTCAGAGTTAGCTGACTGCAGAGCCAGGACCAGCAGCCTCTGATCCTTCTCATTGGCCCAATGGTCTCCTGTCAAGAAACTACAGTTACTTTTGTGTTTAAGTATTATTAGTGAACATTTATAGGGTGCTTATTATGTAACCAGCACTGTCCCAAACACATGCATTATCCCATTTAATCCTCACCATCACAGTGAGATTGGTCAAATTATTATTCCCATTTAACAGATGAGAAAACTGATACCAAAAAAGGGACTTATGGAAGGTCACTCAGCGAGTGAGTGTCAGAGCAAGGACTCAGACCCAGTCACTGGAGTGCAGAGCGCAGCCTTCTTCACAAAGTCAGGGAGAGAAAATCCTTTAGAGAAGAGCTTGCCTAACTCTTCTATTCCACCGCGAGGGAAACGGGTCCAAAGAACAGAGGAAGTGTGACTGCAGTTACTTTATAAATGTAGCTGATCTAGCCCAAAGATTTTTCCTGACAACAGGTTTGTGGGGGTATTTCTAGAAAAAAAAATGACTCAATTAGTCTCCTGCTCTTATTAGTATACAGAGCTGCATATGGTAAGTGCTCAATAAGTGACACAATAGAACTCTAGCTTGTCACACTCTTACTGATGAATATCAGACTACTTGTTTGGTTCAGTTAACATGCAGTTTCATCATTGACTTGATTTTCAATGAAAAACTCATTAACTACAGAGAAAATAAGGAAGACCAATTGCCAAAATACGACAATCTTTAATTACATGAATATGGCAATTATCCTTATAGGAGGGGGGAGGGGAAGACTGAAGGGGAGCACTGATGCCAGCATGGCTTCTAGAATGGGTGGTAATATGCTCTCTTTGGCCTTGACTACCCAACACCAAACCATCATTCATATGGTTAATTCTGGTAAAAAAAAAAAAAATCAGACCAGCCTTTTTTTTTTTTTTTTTTTTAAACCTGATTGGCCATTAACCTCTGTGCTCACATCTACTTTAGAGAAAAATACATCTTTATTTCTGAAAAAAAATCAGGGGAAAAGCTTAGCTGGAGCTGGTCATTAACTGAAAAATGTAGCTCTCTTTTTCATTTATAAAGTTGCATCTAACGTGATTTGGGGAATCCAACGTGGGAACCCATGTGACACAGGATAAAGCAGACCAGGGAGAGCATGGCTCAGCATCAGCATTCAGATAGTTTAAATGCTTGTGAATGAGTTACTCAGTGTTCCCAGGGTAATTTGTTCCCATTTGCTTTACATCTGAATAATGAGCTTCTTCTTATGTTTCTGGTGGTGGATACTATCTCCAAAATGACCTGATCAATTACTGCATATTGTCTTGTTACAATAGCTCCTTTTCCTGGTAAAACTTGGTCCACAAAAGAACAAGTAAGTGAATAAAATCCTTTGGACCAAACTTCTGTGCTGCAGGATGAGCTCACAGAGTAAGGAGACCTGAGTCAGAGCCTCCGCTCTGCCATCAGCCACTGGATGACTCAGCACACTCACTTCCCCTCCCGGGGCCTCAATTTTCACACAAGTAAGAGAAGATGTGAGCTAGATGATGCCTCAGATATTTTACAACTGTCTTTTTGAGAGGCAAAGAATTATGGGAAGGGTCCCTGAGTTCAAGATAGACCAGTACTATTGAGTACTAACACTTGAGTAGATATACATAAAATACACATAAAATTTGCTTCTGGTTTTCTGTATATAAAGACTTCCTATTCAATTGATCACTTCATTAAATTGATAAAAATATAGTTAAACAAAGAAATCATAATGAATAATATATGCCTTCAGTATTTTAACTTAACACATATAAATGTTCCTTTGTTTCTCAATCCTTTCACAGGGTCAAAACATTTCCTTCAACTTTGGAGGCACCTATTAGGAACTCTCTATGATTTCTAGCTTTGATTTGCTTGAAGGGAAGCAAGAACTCAAAATCTCTGAAAAACAATGTTATTTTTAAAATCCCTCTAGAGGTCTCTTATTTTTGTATCATTTTATGATCATCCTCTCATCCATACCTAATTTATGACAGTATTTTTTAGCTGCTTACTTTTATCAAAACTGCAAATAATTCATTTTCCACAAGAATAAACACTGATTTTGCCTTTGCATTTCATTGATTTAGTTACAATTTAATTATGTTATGAAATTGCAATAATATGTATAATTGGCATGAAGAAGTCTGGGTCTGTTTGTTTTTTTAATCCTCACCCAATGATATGTATGTTTGTTTGCTTAATGATTTTACAAAGAAACATCAATGTGAGAGAAAGGCATCCATCCATTACCTCCTGTATGTGTCCAGACTGAGGATCAAACCTGCAACCTAGGTATGTGCCCTGACCAGGAATTGAACCCACAACCTTTTGGAGTATTGGTCAACACTCCAACCACCTGAGCCACCCGGCCAGTGTGGCATGAACAGGTTTGGTCACAAATATGACAATGCTGGCAAGTATAGAACTCAAATGAAGGGCATGGATGTAACAGTCAGGAAGACTAGATTTTAATGATAGCATGCGAAAAAATTGTATTGGAAGGATGAGACGTCACACAAAATTGAAGGAAAAGCTATATAACCAATTCTCAGAGAGCTGGGAACTGGGGATGCACTGGATATTGTGGCAGCAGGTACTAACAGGCACTCTCTGCAGGGTGCCATCACTGGATAAATTGGTTCCAACTGTTTTTTCATTTTCGTGTTACTCTGATCCAGATCTGAATCTCCAGGAGAGGGAATCTGACTGGCCTACGGGACATATGAACTCTCTCAACCAGGGAACCCCAGACTCTGTCAAGGACCCTCCCTCACGACTGCATGCCCTGAGGAGGGGCCATTCCCCAAGGCATCCCGAGGTGTTGAGGGAGGGATTATGCACAGCGGGCCTAGCTCTATGTGTGTGCGCATGAAACAACATTAGCCGTGGGAGATTTGGAGCCCTAGAAGTGAATCCTGATTCTGGCTAGAAGAAGGTGAAAGGCGGTCAGAATACAAGGAAATGCTCAGCAGCTAACTCCCAGCTGCTTTATGCACTGGCATCTATTTTCCCAGCGGCTCTCAAGGCCACATCCTTCTGAAGCTCTGAGTGAAGTGTACCCATTTCCTTGGCCGTCTGTGTTGTTCCCATGAGAGTCGGTGTGGAGTCTGGATCTGAGCCTAGCTTGTCACTTAGCTCGTGATCTTGGGTGAAGCATTGCTTCTACAGACCCCGCCTTCCAGAAATAACATCTTGTCATTTCTGTATCTCCTTCCATACACTTGACTATAGTTCAGTAAAGCAGATATACCTCTATAGCATTTATTGGTTTTATTTTGCATGCCAATAAAAATTACAGCGAGAGTTGTACTTTGGTTCGAATGGAACTGTATAAATATGTAAACACAGTACTTAGAGATAAATCAATATACCAATAAAAAGCATTAAAATGCATGCTGCCATTCATTTGCACCATAACTACATCTCATTTTCAGTATTTTTGTTTTGTTTTCAGTACTGCTGGTCTTGGTTTGCTTCCTTTCATTGGTTATTTGAATAAAATTCTCAAAATGTGGTTTCCTGGGTTGTTCTAAGGGCAGGAGATGGTTTGGTTTCTTTCAGAAAGTCCATCGAGATGTTATGCATTGTGGGATATTCCCCCAGAACTTAAGACCCTACACCGGATAAAGGTGAGGGGAATCTGAATGAAGGTCAGACTTCTACTGGCTGGCAGGATGGGAGCTCAGGACTGAAATTAAATTCAGTCACAGACAGAAATATTACTTGTGCCCTTGAGTTTATGGACTGTGAGATTTATCTTACAGAGATTTGAACTTTATTTAGTATATGATAGGGAGCTAAGTAAGGCAAGTGACATGTCCAATATTTATTTTAAAAAAGTCACTTTGGCAGCACTGTGGAAGATAAATTAAAAGTGAGAGAAACTCGCAGAGGGGAGACCAGTCAGGAGGTGAGCCAGGAGGTTGAGCCAACATGCTGGGTTGGAGGGAACGCAGGGGAGGAAACCTAACTTACTTTCCACTGGGACATGTAGCTGGATTACATTTCCCAGCCTTTCCTGCTGGGGGTCAGTGTTACTGACTGTGGACCAGGGTGCTGTAGGCAGGAGTAAAGTACGCCATGTGCAGCCTCCCTCATGAACCGCCGTGGGCCCTGTCTTCCTCAGTCCACCATCCAGACCTGGCAACCATGTGGTGATGGCGGAGCCTCCACGCGGCTGGGTCCCTGAATGGCTGCATGGAGAACACACAAACACACATATCCCTCAACATGTGAGCAAGACATACATTTCACGTTTGCAAAATGTCCCAGTTCATCTGTTAGCGCAGCTAGTGTCATCTCCATTAATATAATTTCTGAACCTGTCTAGTTAGAGCAGGGCTTGTCCATGGAGTGCACTGCTGTGAACCCACTCTGCCCCCATTATAGGCAGAACAGGAAAGTATGAAGAAGAAAATACATGTTGCATATCACCTTACCCGCCAGGGATAAGCAGTCTTAACAACCTGCTATATTTCCTCTCATCTTTTTATTTTCTCTCATAAAAAGGGCATATAGTCTGTTCAGATATTAAATTTCTCATTTAGAGACTTACTTATTCACTAGACATTTATTGTGTGCCTGTGTGTCAGGCACTGTGATCAACGCGAGAGATAAAAGAATAGACACGACACAGTTCCTGTTCTCAAGGGAAGTACAGGCTTGTGGAGGACAAAGATGCCTAAACAGACAATGACTAAGATAATGGCAAATTGTGTCAGCAGAGGGACAGAGAAGGGAGCCAAGGAAACAAAAAGGAAGGTTCCCTTTTTGCTTTTTAAATATGTTAAATGTGTTTTTAACATATTTAAAAAGACACATTTATTGAGTGCTTGCTATGTGTCAGAGGCTGATTTAATCACCTTTCAGATATAAACTAATTTAATTCTCATGACAGTCTCATAAGATACGTATCACTGTGTCTCAATGTTATAGATGAGGAAACTAAACCATGGAAAGGTCAAGTAACCTGCCCCTTGTCCAGTTTCATAGCTACTTAGTATGAAGGAGGATTTGGCAGTGTGTGTGTGTGTGTGTGTGTGTGTGTGTGTGTGTGTTGACTTGGCTCCCTAGAAGAGTTTCAAAGAGGGGGCGGGAAAGGACTGACTTAGATGTGAGAAGCTCTAAGTGGGGCCGTGGTTACCTGGTAAAGCTGAACCAACATTTGGCCCTGATCTCTGGATCTCATTCCATTCCTGCTGGACTCCTAGTATAAGGACCTGATGTGAAGATGTGGTTGGGCTCACTTGAGGAAATAAGGCTCATCATGGAGTCAGATTATAAATTCCTCATAGAAGAAGGAAAGCTGTCCATCGGCCATTTGGCTTTTGAAATCATATTGACTCCCCTTGCTAGTAAATGTGGCTCAAGTGCTCCTCCATCGTCTGAGATTTGTAACCCCTCCTCCCTGGAGCCTGGGGCTGGTGAAAATCAAACGGGAGGGAGAGAAGAAAGACCTCCTTCCTCCACAATGACGACAGCTCAAAGATGTCACATCCGAAGGGTCATGCAGTTTCAGCGATCCAAACCCTAACCGTTAGGTAAGGAATAAAGTGCCTGTAATATCACCGGTGAGTTTAGGGAAAGTGGCGATGCTGTGGAAAGGCTGAGCTCTCAGAGCAAATCTGTGCGTAAACCTGGCTGGAACCCATCCTTAATCAAGTACAAGGTAGGCTTGCAACCTTCCTGTATTCATCTACCATGCATGGGGACCAATGACCTTGAAAAGGCATGCACACCAAGGCAGTCTTTTCTTATCACCAAGTTCCAGCCCAGCGGCACCTCGTCTGAGTGGGAGGGAAACAGAGGAGCAAATAAAGGAGCATGCGCCTGACTGAGGTTAGCAGCGTGGAGAAAGCACTGTCATTGTCACCCTGATTTTTTTTTATTGAAGCACTGCATGATCCGGTGCCTGTCTACCTTTCCACACTCTCCACTCCCATTGTCCTCCCCCCACCCCATGCCATACAGGTGTGCACTTGCTAACCACCTGGTGGCTATTTCAGATTCCATTCTGCTCCTCAAATAGGCCAGCATCCCCCACTTTGGGGCCCTGGCTCTGGCCATTGCCTGGCATCGTCTTCCCCAGCTTCTTTTTATATGGCCCCTCCCGCCCCACCCCACGTATTCAAGGGCATGTCCTATTTTACTAATTTACTTCTTTCTCGGTCTCTCTCTTGATGGTAGGGGTATCACCTACGTTATACTTAACTCTATCCCTAGGGCTAGCATGGTACTTTCCACATAGTGGATACTCAGTAAATGCTTTTAAACGAATGAATTAATTATCAGACACCACACTAGGTAATAGTCAATTTACGGTATAGGTTAAATAATTCTGAAAATTTGCCGAAACCGGTATTGCTCAGTGGATAGAGCGTCGGCTTTCGGACTCAAGGGTCCCAGGTTCGATTCTGATCAAGGGCATGTACCTTGGTTGCGGGCACATCCCCAGTAGGAGGTGTGCAAGAGGCAGCTGATCAATGATTCTCTCTCATCAATGTTTCTAACTCTCTATCCCTCTCTCTTAATCACTGTGAAAAACCAATAAAATATATATTTTTTAAAATTCTGAAAATTTGGGAGGAGCTCTTTGATTTGCCATGACATACAAAAGGAAACGTCAGATTGATTTTTCACGTTTTAGTTTGCCGACAAGCCTCATCACATAAAACCAGCACTAGACACGCTCATTCAAACGGGTGATGTGCATCAGCTTCTGTTGGCACAATTGCTGTCAGGCATTGCAAATAAAGCAGCTGCGACTCCTACGAGACCAGCCCCTCTAATGGATGGAAACAAAATTTGCCTTTTTATTTGATCTGGAGGGCCGAGCGTGTACCGAAATCCTAAATTTACTTCTAGCCTTGACCTAAACTCATCTGTTTGCTATTTGCCTGGTACAATTGAAAGTGCCATTTTCACCACCGGCCTGGCCCGTAATGACTTACCGTATTTGTTGTTCCCAATGCTGTCAGAACTATGTCCCCAAAACAATATGCAAACGGCAGCGTCTGCCGAAGTCAGTAATTACGCCGCGTTAGCAGCCTAGAAGGTCAGCATATATTATAGAGCAGACAGCTTCGGCTGATTAGAAACCTCACACGCTGATAGCAACTTGCATGCTTATTATTGTTTCACATAAACAAGCAGAAACAGCCCAACAGCTACTTCTCCTACGACTTCTCCCTTGAGGATACGGTCAGAAAGATGATTGCACTAGATTGTCCAGAATCACAGGCTTGCAGCATCAAGCGCTTGCCTATTGTACTTGGACCTCTTATCAGGAAGCATCAAGGAAACACAAAGGCTGTGTGGGAGACAGGAAAGGCAGAAAAAAAAAATAGAGAAATTATTCCTTCGAGGTCTGAGAGCAGATGATAAGGCCAAGTCAGGGAGGGCTGTGTAGATGGAGAATTTGAATACGGGGAGGATTATCATCGATGCACCCGGGAATCCAAGGAAGGTTCCCTGACCCCTCCCAGCCTCAGTTTTCCATCTATTAAAATGAGAAAAAGTAACATTTACCTCACAGGCTTTTGTGAGGATTAAATCATATAATGAATGTGTAACACTTTTTAAACTAAAATTTACTGTGGAGATGCTAGGTACAAATGACATTCCTAGGCCTTTTTAAATTTTTAAGTGGATTTTGGAAAGCAATAGACACTTCTGGACATCAAAGGCCTTTACAGGTCTTTGTAATGCTCTGAATGCTGGGAAGACAATAAGATGAGAAAAGTTCAGGCATCCAAAAGACCACGGTTTGGATCCTACCTCCTCCACTTCTTAATGAAGTAACACTCATCAGTTGAAAAGGAATGCTAACAGTGGTCTCTTTAAGCGTCATTAAACGAGTTAAATGAGCTAGGCTACACAATTAGTGATATTATCTTTTCTCAGGAGGAGAAAAGTAGTTTCATGAATCATGGTAGTCTTTCATGCACAGCATCATGAATTACCTGAATTTCATGCAGGAAATTATATGATCAGAAGCATGAATATTCATATAGGATTTAGAATTACTTCTAGTGAAATTTAAGGTCTATCTATATGATAGATCTTTCACTACGCACAGCCAGCAAGCTTAAATCTACTTTTCTGCCAGCCATAATGAACCAACCTATATTACCAGCAAGCAAAAAAAAAAAAATTTTTTTTGCCTTTATGGAAAGGCAGAACCTTCTGTGTCATCATCTGTCATCTCTGTGGTCTTTCCAGTCCCCCGTATGTTGAACACAACAGTGAAAACCTGGCTCCATGTCCTTTTTCAGAGGGGTAACACAATCACCCATTTCTAAGCATGCAACTGTTCAAGTGGTCCATACCCCCTTACTTCACAACGTCAGGCAGCTATTACATTTTCACTCTGCCATCGGCCTCATGTCTCTTTCCCCAAGGACTGGAGTATGAGAAATTTTCTTCCCTCCCTTGGAATTGTGCTGGGTTCGTGATTAAATTTTCTGCTGGTAAATGAGGAAATCAAGGAGACATGAGGTGATTTCAAAAGTACATGTTCCCCATTCTTTTTGGCAGGGCCTAGGGGGAGAAAGAACAACTCGATTATTTTGCATTTTATTCTATTAAGAGAAAAATTAGTGGTCTCTCTAGAATGATACTCCCAAGTTATAGTGATTCAAGTAATTAGGAACTTGGTTTTGTCAACAATGAAAACACCGGCCGAGGCCCTAAGGACTGAGGGTTCATTATGGAAGGCGAAAGGAGGGAGCAGGAAGTTAGGCACCGGGTGGAAGATATGACCATCCTGCGTCCTATCTTTGCAGGAGCGGAAGCAGGTCTTCTCTGGGACTGCGATTCACTTCTAGTTCCCGCTGCCCCTCGTAACGCAGCAGCACAAACTGTGTGGCTCCCTTGGATATTTTCGGATGGGGTGCAGTGTGGCAGTTTCCTATACTGAGCAGAACATTTTACATCCGAAATCCACTTAAGCCTCGTACTATTCCTGTGAGGAGGCATTATTATTACCCATTTTACAGAAAATAAATATGAACTTGAGAGATTTATAATAGCATGCAGAGTCGATTGCTAGGTAGTGGAGGAATTCAAACCCAGTCTGTGCTCTTCAGCTTCATCGGAGGACAGGAGGCCTCGCTGGAGCCACTCACTCTCTGCAGCCCTGCTTACCCCGTGGGGTTCAGCTGGAGTGCTGCTTCTTGTAGGGAGTAAATATTTGTTAAAGAAACCTCAGCTAACTCCCTGTCTTGAATAATTGGTAACATGTTAGCACCCAGCATTCGTCTTTGTTTCCACAGCGCGCCTGCATTAGATTGAGACCTCTAATAATATTTTTGGTGCTTTACCTTAACCACGTTAATAGCAGATCCATTCATCCACCCTTCCTTTCTTCCTTTCGTTCCTTCAACATCCCTGGATAAATCTCTACTGATCCCCTTGTTATCTCTAGGCACTTACTAGGTGTTTGGAATAAATGGTAAACAAAACAGACGTGGTCCGTGACCTCACAAGTTTACAGGCTAGCAGGAAAGACATAATTTAATCAAACAATCCCTCAAATATATAACCACAAATTGTGGCAGATACTACAAAGAAGGGATGGAAGTCGTGAGTGCATGTAGCAGGTGTCTCTCACTTCCTCTGGGAGCACTGGATTGGAGACAGACTTTGGAGACAGAAGTGCCACGTGAGCTGAGAGCTGACAGATGGGTAATCCTCACTCACTAGTGTTTCCTATGTGCCACGCTTTGTCCTAAGCACTTTGCATGTAGTAACTCCTTGAATCCTTAAGATGATCCTACCTATTACTTCCCAGAACCAGTACTCAGAAGCCCCACCGCACCACTTTCCAGGTTGGTAAAGAAGAGGAGGGAAGCATCACAGAGTGCAGGTGTGGCAGCTGCTCAGGACTTGGAGACGCCCTCACAGGACGCAGAGAGGGGAGGTGTGTGGTAGCACCCAGGGGTAGGGAGGGCTGGTGCTAAGGTCTTTGACTTTACTTCTCCAAGTTTTGAGAAATCACTGTTTTCTCCCCCCACCCCCTTAGGCTAGGTAAGTGACATGGTTGGATTTGAGTTTTCAAAGATTATGTTGGCTGCCGCCTGGACATTGAAATGTAGGGAAGCAGGGTGGGTGAGGAGACCACTGGGGGCATTGGATGTGGCTTAGCGTTGACAATGTGAGTTGAGGAAACCTCAATTCAGCAAGCCGATGACTTTTGTTAGTTCAGTGCTTCTGTTTGCAGATTAAAAGCAAACTGTCATAAATCCCATAAATCTGAGTAGAGGTTCAAAGGGCAATTTTAAAAGATTTTTATAATGAGGAAGTAAAGGTTACATTGTGATAACATGCCCACAAGCATAGTAAAACCACTCAGAAAGAATGTGCACCCCTATGTTCACTGCAGTGCTATTTATAATAGTTAAGATCTACAAATAGCCCAAGTGCCCATCAGGAAATGAGTGGATAAAAGGCCCGTGGTGCAGTCCAGCCGATGTGGCTCAGTGATTGAGCACTGGCCCTGAACTAGGAGGTCACAGCTTGATTCCCAGTCAGGGCGCATGCCTTGGCTGTGGGATTGATCTCTATTGGGAATTGTGCAGGAGGCAGCTGATCAATGTTTCCCTCTCATTGATATTTCCATTTCTTTAACCCTCTTCCTTCCTTTATGTAAAAAAGCAATTAAAATATATATATTTTTAAAGCTGTGGTACATTTACACAATGGAATTCTATGCAGCTGTGAAAAAGAAGGATTTCTTACCCTTTGAGACAGCAGGGAGGGACCTGGAGAGCGTTATGCTAAGTAAACTAAGCCAGTTAGAGAAATACAAATATCACATAATCTCACTCATGTGTGAAGTCTAATGAACAAAATAAACCGATGGACAAAATAGATCCAGAGACAAAAGCATGGGAGAGAATCAAGAACCTCAAAAGGAAGGAGGTGGGGGAGATTAAAAAACAGGTGAAAGAGATTAAAAAACAACAACACTTATATGAATAGCCCATGGGCACAGACAATAGTGAGGTAAAGGATTGGGGGAGGGGGTGTTTGGGGACATGATGGAGGAGATCTGATGGGGTAAATTGTGGTAAATACTACAAAGAAGGGCTACTTTCAACAATAAAGATACATTTTTTTAAAAAAAAGGAAAATCACATAGACTGAATAGTTATTAAACTATTCCAGATATCTTTTAAACTAAATGCCAAACACAATTGTTTATAAGTGTTAACAGAATTTCAGAAAGGATGTTTTAAAATCAGATATTGGAGAGAAATCTCCATAGTTTATATGTATACCTATATGTTGTGGGCACACACATACAAAATGAAAGAGACAATTGGACAAATTTTATCCCCCAGATACTTGAAATAACATTTTTCCAGTTTTGGAAATATGCCTTGTTTTGTTCTGTGTCAGGAAGGTAATGTCTGAATTTGAGAAACTGACATCTTAAATCTATTCAGTGACTGAATTGTTTGAGGCTGAGAACATGGATGCTGAGAATGGTGTCACTAGGTTTCTACATTTACAAGTGTAAGGCTTGGAGAACTTACATAGAATAAAGAATTTCTTAGTTTTGTCCCTAAGCCATGGCCAGATGTGACCACAGTCCCACAGGTTCCTGCACAGCTGGAGCTTCTATGTGGGCAGAGCATCCAGATGGGTCTCAGGATGAGCAAACTCCTGGGAAGCAATGTGTCACAGAGCCCTGGTAGAAGAGACAGGCCAGTGCTTTGAGCTCCATCATAGGCCCAGAGGACAAAAGAAACTCAGTGAGCTTTTCTTAAAGTGGTGAAAGTGATGGAAAGTGTAAGGCTTATTTGAAACCATTTCTCTTGGACCTCAGTTCTCAGGTGTATATTTGAAGTTGATTTGTTTACAGAGACATATCCTCCTTCCTCCCTCCCTCCCTCTCTTCCCTTCTTTCAGGATTTCCTCCCATAATCTATACTTATGAAATGCTTATAAACAATACTGTGGTAGCCACTGCAGAAAGAGCCAAGGCAATCAGCCAGATAACCCGAGCCAAAATCAAACAAAACTGTTCCTAGAAAAAAAAATACACACATACACACACACAGGAGTATCATTTCTGAGCCAAACTTTAATAATGATAAGCCAAAATTCAGATAATTTGGGTAATTGTGGTTTGTTTTGTCTGTTTGACTTAATTAGCTGGGTAATGTCCTTAGTTTTAATTATATATGGGGTGGTAGAACCCTAACACTGTGCTATCCCTGCTCTGGGTGATTTGAGGCAAACTGCTTTACCTCTCTGATTCTCAATTTTAAAAGTTTCCTCAATTATATATAATTTACATATTTCAAACGTTCCCTCAATTAAAAAATTATAAAAGTGCTATGAAGACTGAATGAAATCATATTTGGAACTGCTTGGTGCTCAGTAATACAGAGCCCTCAGGTAGGAACTATTATTGTTTTTATATCTGCCAGGGTATTCACCGAAAGGTGTGTCCTCTCTCTGTATGTTGGCCATGACACCAATGTGCTTTCCTGGGGTCCCACTCAGTCTGCAAAGTCTTTGAAACCAGAGAAATGGGGCTGCCCTTTACACCCCACTTGTAAGGTACATTTTCTAGTTACTGATAGTCCTTGGGTAAAGCAATGCTTCATTGAGCCATAAAGTAAGGAAGCAATTCCTTTTTTAATTCATCTTCAGTGATGATTTCATCAAACAGAAAGTCTCAGTTTGAAGTTATTAAATTTTCAACGCCTCATTTACACTTCATAACCTGCATTTTTATCTGAAAAAGAGCAAGTTGCAAGCTCAGAACCTCCGGCAACTGACTAGCTAAAATTTAATTTTTAAAATGTCTTTTCAGTGGTTTCTTACAATTAAAGTGATAATATAAAGATTCCTTTTAAATAACTCTAGATTAAAAGGGAGGTAATTTAAAAGATTATTAAATACATATGAAGCAACTATCCTTTCTAATAAAAGAATAATATGCAAATTAACCATCACTCTGCTGTACCCACAAGCCACACCCACCAGCCACACCCATCAGCCAATCAGGGGTGAATATGCAAATAAACCGAACCAAGATGGCTACTGCCACAGAGATCAGGAGGGAGGCTTGGGTTTTCCCAGCAATGGAGGAAGCCTAGCTTTCCACCTGCCCTTGCAGACCTAAGCCTCCACTCAAGGCTACAAAGTTTCAATGATAGAAGATACATAAATCCAAACAGAAATGGCTACAGCCACAGAGCAAGCAGAAGGCTTAGCTTCACGCCAGGCTACAAAGTTTCAATTGTATAAAATAAATAAACCCCAGATACCAGGGCCTCCACTTGGGTCGCCAGGGGGCTGGCCTACAAACCGCCACAGGCCCTCGCCTAGGATGCCCCATGCCCCAAGGAAACCCCCACCCTGATCCAGGACATCCTTCAGGGAAAACCAGCCAGCCCCCACCCATGCACCAGGCCTCTATCCTATCTAATAAAAGAGTAATATGCAGATTGACCATCACTCCAACACACAAGATGGCTGCCCCCATGTGGTCAAAGATCCTGCCCCGATGTGGACACAAGATGGCCACCACAAGATGGCCACCACAAGATGGCCAGCAGGGGAGGGCATTTGGGGACAACCACGCCTGCAAAAAAAGAGCAGTTGGGGCGATCAAGCCTGCAGGGGAGGGCAGTTAGGGGTGACCAAGCCAGCAGAGGAGGGAAGTTGGGGGCGACCAGGCCTGCAGGGGAGGGCAGTTAGAAGCAAACAAGCTGGCAAGAGAGCAGTTAGGCATTAATCAGGCTGGCAGGGGAGTGGTTAGTGGGTGAGCAGGCTGGCAGGCAGAAGTGGTTAGGGGCAATCAGGAAGGCAGGCAGGTGAGAAGTCCTGGATTGTGAGAGGGATGTCCCAGATTGGAGAGGGTGCTGGCTGGGCTGAGGGACACCACTCCACCCCCGTGCATGAATTTCATGCACAGGGCCTCTAGTATAAACATATAAGGATATGAGTTGCTATGCCAGTGTGACAAAAAACCATGGTTGTCCTATCCAAATGGCTGACGTTTGGGAACAACTGCTATAGCCAAAAAGGAACAGTGGTTCTACATGGCCTCCTGACTTCCCAGCCTTATTTTACAGCCATCGGAGGTTCTGTACTCCAAGAGAATGAAGAGGTGATAGGCAAGGCTGTCTGAGTATACCTGGGAGCACTGGAGTTCCGGTGTTCTTGAATAGAGCAATAAAGGCACATGTACAGATAATACACAGTCAGCCTGAAGAAATCTCTAGGCTGCTGGCTGCAGTGAGGGGAACGCAGTGGCCTAACCCCAAAAGACCAACCTCTGTGGGGCTCTTGCCTTCAGTGTTCCAGAGAACTGTCATATCTGTGTTGAGGTTGAATGTGAAGGGCCCAGAGAGATGGAATGTCCAAAGAAAATGAGACTCATGAACATATAAGAAGAAGCCCTTTCTTGGTATCAGTGTGCTTACTATATTCCTACTTTTGTGACAAACCTACTAAATGCCATTTCTCTTGGACAGTGGCATGAACATATCACTTTGTAGTCATTATCTAAAAGGTCATTAGTGAACATAGTTCAAGAGAAAAACAACTAAGTGGAAAATCCCTATTAAAAAAAAAACAACCCACAACTTCATAAACTTACTTAGTATATATGCTAACTTAATATGTAACTTTCCAAGTAAGTACTATGATCTAATTCCACAGATGGAGAAACAGGCTTGAAGGAGTAAAAGAACGTCCCTGTTAAACAGTTAATAGAGAGGGAGCAGTAATCCAAACTTCAACTGAACTCACGTTTCACTCTATGTTCTAACTTAACAGAAAAGAATTTGGCTTTGTTTTGTTTTCTTGTTTTTAAATCAGCATCTACATACATAAGACTTAAAGTTCCGGCTCATTTCTTTGAATCTGAGACACTTATATTACAAGAACTTTTTTAGATGTTCAAAGCAAGTTTGGACTCATTTTATTGTTTTATTTGTTAATGCAATAAATAGTTAATGATACAGTAAGTCTATGACCCAGGAGAGAGCTCAGATGACTTTTTCTATAGTGTTTTCCCTATACACATATGGCTTAGCTTATTTTTGTTTGTTCATCAATTCATTCATTTGACTATTTACCAAATGTTTGCTCTGTGCTTGGCAGTGGCCTTAAACTTTGCATCTACACACTAGTGAATCTGGAGCCATCCTCAACTCACCAACATCACAGAATCCTCCTGCATCACGTATGTTGTACACAGCACCACGCATGTTAAATATGCTCCTAGCATGCTTATTATATCAGTGTGGGCAAAGGCTCACCCCTGGGAAAGGAGAGTAAAGATTAAGAAAGAAGTGCTTTGATCTGAGAACTGGTGTCTAGAAATCATTCTTTTTTTTTTTTTTCTATTTACAATGAAAAAGAGACAGAAAGAGAAACCCACAGACAAAAGAGAGAATTTCTTCAGCATACAGATGGCCTCTGAAAGATCTTCACAAATATCTAAGTGAGTACACACATTCTCTTTCTCAACTTCCCCTTTCAGCACTGGGTTCAGAACACTCAGAATGTATGACTGTTGTAAGGTAGGTGAGCGGTCGGGTCTGAAAGAGCAGTGAGTGAAATGAGCTGTCTTCTATCTGGCTGCTGGGCTCCTCAGTATAACTTTTCCTGTAGTTTCTACGTAGAGAGGCAATTCAACCTACTACCCTGTTTAAGTGGACTTTTCAACACTTTGGTGTTCTTGCCTTTCCATGACTATTATTCTTGGTTTGAATGGAAACCTTCACCTGTATCTGTTTTATTTGTTTTTCTCAAGAGTAGCTTGTGAACCTCTCTCTTTTGATGAGTTTTATATCCTCAGTATTCTGTTCTTTAAAAAAGAAAAGGCTGATTTAAAAAAAATGTTTTCTTGCATTCTTTGTCCTGAGTTTCTTGGGTTTTTATTTTAGACAACATTTGGGTATAAAAGTGAAGGATATTATAAATGTGTGTGTGGTTCTTTTACTGACTCCCTAGACGCAAAATGTAGAGGACTGACTCTGAGTACTTTACATTATTTAAAAATATATTTTATTGATATTTTACAAGAGAGGAAGGGAGAGAGATAGAGAACTAGAAACATCGATTACAGAGAAGCATTGACCAGTTGCCTCTTGCACACCCCCTACTGGGGATGTGCCTGCAACCAATGTACATGCCCTTGATCGGAATCGAATCTGGGACCTTTCAGTCCGCAGACTGATGCTCTACCACTGAGCCAAACCGGTTTCGGCACATTATTAACTGACTACTTTATTAATGTAACATACTTAAATACCAAATATGTATTAGGCAGTATGCTGAGGTTTGGCAAGGAAGTACTGAACGAAGGTATATACTGCATCAGGCTCTGTTTTAAAGAATATGGTGACTGTGCAAATATCCATTGTTTTTAGGGGTACAGAACCAAATGCCATTGTTTTCCTCTGCTACACACACTGTATGTCTATCATGTATTACATTGCTGTAGATGTAACAAAAACATGTTTAATAAGTCTCAACTGAATGCATGAATAAAGGAATATGGAACAAGAGAAGGTGTCTTTAGAAAAGATCAATTAAAATGGCTTAGAATTAGGATTTTGGTAAATATATAAATGAAAAACTAAGCACTCAGTAAGGAAAGCACAAGACTGAGAAGACTTAGAATTGAAGTTTTTAAAAACAGTCAAGAGCACCCAGAGGTGAAAAACAAATGCATCTACAATCTCCTGGACCTCTAAAACCATGTAAATCAAATTGTGTCATGGACAGGAAGTCATTTTTAAGACAAAAAGAAAGAGAATATAATGCTCTATAAACTGCTTTGTTGATTTATAGCATTTGCTACTCCAGAAATGACAGAAATTGAAAAGACATAAATTGCTCTCTGTATATGAGCCATGTTGAGAAAAGAACTAAACCAATGCCATCACTCACAATTATTAGGTTAGTTTTTTTTTTTTAGAACTCATGGCTTTAAAATCTGTAGAGGTGGTTTGCCATTAAAAATCTCTTCTATTGCCAAAACCGGTTTGGCTCAACAGTAGAGCATCGGTCTGCGGACTGAGGGGTCCCGGGTTCGATTCCGGTCAAGGGCATGTACATTGGTTTCGGGCACATCCCCAGTGGGGGGTGTGCAAGAGGCAGCTGGTTGATGTTTCTCTCTCATTGATGTTTCTAGCTCTCTATCTCACTCCTTCCTCTCTGTAAAATATCAATAAAATATATATTTTTTAAAAAATCTCTTCTATGACTTTGCTACCAGGTTCAAATGAAAACGAGTCTTAAAACCAAAACATTCCACACATGCAGAATTTATTAGAAAGCAGGCGCCAAGGAGTCTACAACGCATTTGGTAATCTTGAATCCCAATTCTGTCCCTTGAGTATCCACACTTTGCACGAAATCTCACTAGACAGAAACTGATAACATTCGGGGCCAAGATACAGTGAACCCTCTGAATGGTATCAGCGGAGCCCTCCAGATCGGCCACCGAGCAGATGCAGGTCTGGCTGCCATTTTACAGGCGCACACAGCAATTTCCTAGATTGGAGCTTAACACTCCACCTGAGCACAACTAAAACAGCTGGATATTTTTAGTCAGCAGACCGACGCTCTACCACTGAGCCAAACTGGTTTCGGCCAGCTGGATATTTTTAAAAATCTGTTTCAGGGCATCAGAGAACTGCAAAAACAATATGGAGTAGGTGAGCTCAAGTTCCAGATGAAAACTCCCAGAGGGGTGGATAAAGAAAGGGCCTTGAGCAGTTTTTCCCCAGGGAGCCTTTGCCAGTTCCTGGGCTGGCCAAGGGGCTGAGAAGCCAAAGCTGGCTCTTGCACAGGCCTTGCTGGGATGGAAAGAGTCACCAGAGACCGTGGCAGTCATGCAGCCCTGAGGTGGCCCAAACTGGTGATCTGAATGGCCTCCACAGGATGCTAGTGTCCCCTTCAAGACATCTGCTAAATTTGGAAGCTGTGCAGGGTCAGAAACCTAGAGGCTAAATTGAAAAATCTCTGAAAAGCAGAGCAGAATTTTCCTCTTAAGTTCATGGTTCTGAGGAGACACTGACCTGCTGGGGGAGGAACTCTGGCTAACAGGGCCCCAGGCCTCAGGGACAGTGGTGAGCTGATCTGTCTGCTTTTACCTGGAAGGGGTTGGGTTGGGGGATGAGTAGAACATGTGTTAAATCCTGGGTGCATCCAGAACTGAGAATCCATCGAGGCCCAGCCGAGGGCCACTGCTGGAGAATAGGAAACCAGAAATTTGGAAAGCAGAGTAGAAGTTCCTGTATTTTGTTAGCTCTGAGAAGTCCAAGATCTACTGGGGGATGGAGTGCTGGTCAAGGTGTCAGCTCTCACTTGAAAAGAGGGCCCCATCCTGGGAATGGGAGAAAACCAGAAAGAGACCCAACCCAGTCACGGGTTTGGAGAATGTGTTGCCCCCACTCCAATCTCCCTGCCCAGTGGAAGAGAAGGTTGACCCTGGTGGAAGATATTATCTAGAAACCCCTTAAGTTTTTATAAACGATACTGAGCCTTCAACTAAAAATGCAAAGATTACTGAGGGCAGATGATTTGCATACCCTGTCATGTAAGGAGGGAATGTGTCTCTAGCTTATTTTTAATGTGGCTTGATTTATTAAGGCTGAGCAAAATCAAATTTACACAAAATATTTTTAAATTAAATTTGTTAGGGTGACCTTGCTTAATAAGATTATATTGGTTACAAGCATACAATTATATGATACATCATCTCTGTATATTACATTGTGTGCCCATCACCCAAAGTCAAATTTTTTTCTGTCACCATATATTTGACCCTCTTTATCCTTTAACTAGAGGCTCTGCGCATGAAATTCATACACAAGGGGGGCGTCCCTCAACCTGGTCTGCACCTTCTCCAATCTGGGACCTTTCAGACATCCCTCTCACAATCCTGGACCTCTGGCTCCTAACTGATCACCTGTCTGCCTGCCTGATTGCCCCCTAACTGCTCCTCTGCTGGTCTGATTGTTGCTTAACTGCCCTCCCCTTCCAGCCTGATCACCCCCAACTACACTCCCTTGCCAGTCTGATCATCCACAACTGCTCTCCACTGCCATGACCCACCTCCTCTGCCAGGACCCACCTACTCCACGCAGCACAGAGGTACAGGAGCCCCAGGCCTCACCGCAAGAAGTGGCTGCTTGGCCCCATCTCCACTGTGCATGCAGCCATCTTGTGGCATCCATCTCATAACAAGGCTGCATGAGGGCATAACATCACCTAGGTTTTTATTGTATAGGATACCCTCCTACTTCATTTCCCCTCTGGTAACCATCAATCATTGTCTGTGTCTGAGTTTTTGTTTTTTTGTTCATTTGTTGCTTTCAGTTTTATATCCCATATATGAGTGAAATCATATAGTTCTTAACTTTTTCTGTCTGGCTCATTTCCTTCTGTGTGTCATTCTCAAGATCCATCCGTTTAGTTGTAAATGTCAGGAAGTATTTCATCTTTTCTTATGGCTGAGAAGTATTTCACTGGCCAATCTACATGTTGAATAACAATTTTTTAATCCTCACTCGAGGACATTTTCCCATTGATTTTTAGAGAAATTGGAAGAGAGGGGGAGGACATAGAGAGAGAGAGAAACATTGATGTGAGAGAGACACATCAATTGGTTGCCTCCCAGATGCACCACAACTGGGAACAGGAAAAGAGCCTACAACCGAGGTGTGTATGCCCTTGATAGTCATCAAACCTGGGACCCTTCATCAAAGTCCCTGGGCCCATTTAGCTCTATCCACTGAGCCAAAGCCGGCTAGGGATTGAGCTCCCTAATTTCACAAATGAAAGTGCATGTGTTGGGCAATGGGAAATAAACTGGAAACAGAAGAATATTCAAGACTCAGACACTGGTCAGGAATCAATGACCCTTTTCATATGGGTGAATTTCCATCTCTGAGAGTAAGACATGATTGTTTGACTTTTACATCATCTGGTCCATCTTTAGTACAATCAATTTGCAACTGTTTGCTATGTATGCATTTACTTTTCTCCCTCTGGCAGCTTCCTCTCTCCCTACTTACCCAGTTCCCCCTCCCATTTGGGAAATTCCTTCTGTTGTGTACAGGGCATATTTTTAAAGCCATGTCCCGGAACCTCAGTGCTGCTGGGGAATTCCTTCTGCAAAAGGTTTTATTTGCAAGAGATGAGGCTGGCTTTTTCAGTATTTCATTACAGACCACAAATAGAGGGGTGTCTTCTGGGGTAGGTCAGATAGAATCTTTAGATTCTGCTTCTATGCCCTTTGTCTGTAAAATTGAGATATCTTATCTTCCTCCTCTGTTCCATTTCTCCCAGCCTGTATCTCCTGCTTCTCTCAGAACTGCCCCTCATTATCTCTGGAGAAAAATATAGCTGAATCCCTTTTTAACCCCATATAAAGAGGTGAATTCTAGGCATATGCAAGTGCATAAAGTGCTAAATGTAATAGAAAGAAAATATAGAAGAATATGTTATCTAGGGTGGGAAGAACTTATTGAATAAAACATTAAAAGCATAACTGGAAAGCAAAAAAATACTAATTAATATTACTAATTCAAAAATAAGAATTTCTGTTTCATGTAGGGCAAATTTAATAGGCAGATGACAAAATTGGAAAAGATATTTGTCACATCTAAAACTGACAAGGGTTTTTTTATTTATATTATTAAGGAAACACACACAATAAAGCAGAAGAATGGACATTGGATCTAAGCAAGAAATTTATAAAAGAGGACATCACAAAGGCCCACATAAATTGAAGAAAAGCTCAAAACCATCTAATCATGTAAATGGATAGATGCAAATTAATGTAATAATGATATAACACTTGACTAGAAAAGATAACAGGATAATGTCAAGAGCTGGGAGGGACGTGGAGTCTGGAAACTTGGGTGCTCTGGTGTTGCTAAGGAGCCATTTGGGGGTGTCATCTGAGACTGTTAAGTATATGTAATACTAACAGTGTATTACATACTAAGTATATGTAATTCTATGACCCAGTAATTGTGTTCCAAGTGTAAATACCAACTAAATTGTAACCCAGATCCAAAGGAGGCAGTGTAGGTGCATGTGAATTGTAATCTTATTTGTGGTGGCAAGGAGCTAGAAGCAAACTGGCTGTCTATCGCTGAGAGAGGAGGGGGATACAGTGTGATGGATAAGACCACCTGGCAGTTAGAGGCAAAGGACTAACTGTGCATGTAGTGATAGGAGGCACCATAAAACATAGTGAATGTGAAAGAAATGGAATAAGTCGTAACTCAGTGTCATTTATATAAATCTAAAGCACATGCATGTGTACACACACACATACACACACGCGTCATTATAGCCATTTTGCATGTAAAAATGCACACTTTACATGGATTCAACTAGAATGACTGGTGTGGGGAAATGAAAGTGAATGAGAATAGATATAAGAGAGGAGTCCTCCACTGAATGATGATGACATTGTGCCATGAAGCAGGGTATTATTAATTTGAATCTGTTTCTGCGAGCCATAGTAAACAAACAAACAAACAACTATAAATTGCCTTATCTAATACATCAAGCTTTCTCCAAAGCAGGCCCATAAGCCTGTACATCACTCATCCCCTCTACCCCCTAACCCCCACCATCCTCAATGATCATTTCTTTGGTCCTGGAAAAGATCACACTCGTCCATGACTGCCAGAAAAGAGCTGATGACATCTCTACCTCCCCTCAATCCAGTTGGTGAATTACCAATTATATTGTCATTCTCTATGTTACCCTCCGGGTAGTGTAAATCTCTTATTGACTACTTAAGCTTGGGTTTCATGACCTTAAGTCCCACATATGTAGATGTCCATGACAAAATGCCCATCTTTAATGATAACATTTTTTTCATAATAGTAAATCATTTACAAACAACCTAAATATCCATCCTTAAGGGGCTGATTAAATGATTATGGTACATCCTTATAATACACTAACTACACAATCAAAAAAGAAATTAAGTTCTTAATGCACCAATATGGTACTATCCTCTAGGCATACTTTTAAGTAAAAACATTATGTGGGCCGAAACCGGTTTGGCTCAGTGGAGAGAGCGTCAGCCTGCGAACTGAAAGGTCCCAGGTTCAATTCTGGTCAAGGGCATGTGCCTTGGTTGCGGGCACATCCCCAGAGGGAGGTGTGCAGGAGGCAGCTGACCGATGATTCTCTCTCATCGATGTTTCTAACTTTCTATCCCTCTCCCTTCCTCTCTGAAAAAAAAAATCAATGAAAAAAAATTATGTGGGAAACAGTATGAATTATATGCTACAAATTGTGTTAAGGGGAAAAAGACTATTTAAATATCTAACATCTTAGAAATAATATATAAACAACTGATAATACTGGTTGTCACCTGGGAGGAGACATAGAGATTGGTGGGCAGAGGGAAGAGGGATATTTTCTGCTTTGTTAGATATTTTGAATTTCTGAATCGAATGAATGCACTAACTATTTTAAATTAATATTTAAAATCAATTCCTGGCAGGTAGCTCAGTTGTTTGGCATATTGTCCCAATATGCCAAAGTTGCTGTTTCAATCCCTGGCCAGAGTACATATGAGAATCAACTAATGAATGAATAAATAAGTGGAACAACAAATTGATGTTTCTCTCTCTCCCTTCCTGTCTCTCTGAAATAAATTTTAAAAATTAAAATCAATAAAAAATTATAAATTCACAATAGTCAAAGATTCACCTTTCATAATAGCACTTCATATGTAGGTAGATAAATACTGTATAAATATGTTTAAATTATTTTACCTATGCCCTTTTATCAATAGTGACAAAGTTTATGTGGGGGTTAAAATTAGGGGACTAAATTTAGAAAATAATCATATACATCAGAACATATACACCAAATGAAAAACAACCTCCTCACCGGTCACCTTAGAAGAAATACACTTACTTAAAAGGAGCCTATTTTGGATTCCTCTGATATAAAGTTTTAAATTTGGGGTCCAGGGTGTCTGTGGATAAAATTCAGTGCACTTGTACACCAAATAGGAAAAAGTATCTTTATTTTTATTGACATGCTTATAAAATTTAATGTTTCCATTAATTGTGAAAACATTAGTAATTCCTAATTTGGTCACCAAGAGAAATCCTTGATCTTTTTGTTTTCCATTATTTTCATATAATATTTCCATTTTTTTGCAGATACCTGGAAATCTCCATTCCAGGTAGATATTAGACCTATTTTTATATCTTATTATTTAACTAGAAGCCTGATACATGAAGTTCCTCAGCCCAGTCTTCACCCTCTCAAATCTAGGACCCCTCAGGGGATGTCCAACTGCTGGTTTAGACTCAATCCCAAAGGCAGTTGGACATCCCTCTTGAAATCCAGAACCACTGGCTCCTAACAGCTCGCCTGTCTGCCTTCCTGATCGCCCCTAACTGCCTCTGCCTGAGGGCCTGATGCCTTTAGCTGCTCCCTTTCCAGCCTGATCGCCCCTAACTGCCTTCCCCTGCTGGTCTGATTGCCCCTAACTGCCCTCCCCTGCCAGCCTGATCTACCCTAACTGCCTCTACCCTGCTGTATGGGTCCTGGGTGTGGGTGTCTGGTTCCCTCCTCCCTCCTGTCAGAGTCTGGGGCACACCGCAGGACCCAGAGTCAAGTCCCTGTCCACACGCATGCGCCTCAAAATTACGTGAGACCCAGACCCAGCCAGCCCCACCCCTGTCAAGCCCTGCTGGCACATCACATCCTGGCCAGCACCGGGTGGGGACACAGCCTCCTGTTGATCAATCATTATGGCGTCAGGGCATAATAACCATTTGCATACTAGCCTTTTATTATTATAGATGTGTTAATAAAGAAGCAAATATGCTACTATTCCACAATTTTTAATATTTTGATAACTTTATTCAATATAATCGGTTCCCTGTGATACTATATATTTTATTTCATGCGGTGATGGAACCCATAAGCTTTACCAGAGTGCCACGGGCTCCCACTGCACAGAAGGGTAGGCCCTGTGAATAGAGGTCTAACTTCTAAGAGAGAAAAGGAGCCATAATGCTTTATGACCACTTATTTGTTTGTTTGTTTGTTTTTAAAAAAATAAGTTTTGGCTAGTGCAAAAACTACATAGATGCTCAAAGGAGACGATCTGACAGCATGAGAAATAATTTTGAAAAGTTCCATCAAAATTATCAGGCCTTGCCGAAACTGGTTTGGCTCAGTGGTAGAGCGTCGGTCTGCGGACTGAAAGGTCCCAGGTTCGATTCCAGTCAAGGGCATGTACATTGGTTGCAGGCACATCCCCGGTAGGGGGTGTGCAGGAGGCAGCTGATCGATGATTCTCTCTCATCGACATTTCTAGCTCTCTATCCCTCTCTCTTCCTCTCTGTAAAATGTCAATAAAATATATATTTTTAAAAATTATCAGGCCTTTTATTATACCTCATCTTGTAAAATGCAAATAATCTACTTGTTTAGTAAATGTTCCCGAGGGCTCTCTGTGTACCAGGCATTACAGAAAATGCTGAGTAAAGTGCAGTGAGCAGGAGGCACGTGCCACCTGCCCTGAGGGACCTGGTGTTCTCATGGAAGAATCAGCCACAAAAAGTTAAATAAATTACTCAGATGGCCTCCGACATCTATATGTGCTGTGAGGAAAGTGACGCAGGACACTGTTCTATCTAGAGGTGGAGAAGGAATAACGCGGGGACAAGGTGCCTGGTTCTGGCACTGCCCTCCTCGGATCAAATCTGAGCTCCATGATCCAGCTACACAATCTCTCTCATCCCCAGTTTCTGTTATCTTTAAAGTGAGCTTATTAACATTACCAACCTCAAAGGGTTGTTTGAAAGAACCTGGCCGCTCCTAACATCTTCCTGAGAACCAAGCACCAAATTTTGAAGATTTTAATGCATTTTCTTAGAGAAGTTTCCTTCTGGGCATTGTAGGAAAGAACTGTCTAGATTATCCTAATTCACTCACCAGCACAGGTTAAAATTAAAGTGAGAGAAGAATTAAAAACTGCACTTGTGCCTTACCTCAGCCTATACAGGGCTGGGCAAACTAAGGCCCGAGGGCCGGATCCGGTGAGTAAAACTATTGAATTAAAAAAACCCAAGAATATGTTTACTTTGTAATGATGTTTACTTTGAATTTATATTAGTTCACACAAACACTCCATCCATGCTTTTGTTCCGGCCCTCCAGTCCAGTTTAAGAACCCATTGTGGCCCTCGAGTCAAAAAGTTTGCCTACCCCTGCCTATGAGAACACAGGGCCAGGGTGGCTGAGAAAAGTGAATGATGGAGGTTGTTTGACAGGCAGAGATACTTCTAAGAAACAGTATATAGTTAGCAGATAACAATCTCAAGAAGAAGAGTTCTATGACAAACGAAGATTCCTCTACTGAGTATTTATTCAAAGTGAGCAAGACTGACAAGCTGCCCCTTCCATGGAGCCTGCATTCTAGAGGGAAAGAGAGACAGTATGCAGGTCCATAAACATGCAGCTGTGTAAGTACAGAAAGACCATTTCGGGCGGTAAGATATAAAGAGAATGAGCAGGGCACGGAGAAGCAATGACTGTATGAGGAGTTTGGGGGAATTTAAGCTAAGGAGTGAGCAATCTCATCCTTTAAAAGGTCTCTGGCTTCTGTGTGGAAAGCATGTTGGGTGAGGATAGGAAGGTAAGCAGGGAGACCTCTATGACTAGGTGGTTACTCTAGTGGGCCTTGCAAGAGGTGATGGCGGCTTGGACCAAAGCGGTGAAGGCGTGGATGGGAGGTGCAGGTGGATGGATGAGTCAGCTGAAGCAGGAAAAGCAGGCACAGAGGCAATCACAACAGAAGGAAACAGAATGGGCCCTTAGAGTGGAAAGAACATTCTGGATTGGAAACCACATCCCAGGAGGGGGAGGTGGCCTGGCCATCATCTCTCTCTCTGAAACCCCTGACCTCATATCAGGAATCCTTCTACTGAATCAGAGGTGGAGCAAGCGTACAGGGAAGAAAAAAGACAAGAAAAGTGAGAAGAGGGAGAAAAGAAAGAAGGAAAGGGGCAGTGAAGAGTCAAATTGAAGGAAAAGAAAATGAGGGCAGGTGAATTAAAGGATGGGGCAGGGGTCTGCAGGGGAGGACAGGGCATTGTTGCTGGGATTGTTTAGGACTCAGGGCTTCCCGCTGAGGTGGGTTTAATAGACCATGACCTGGCTCACGCAGCTGTGGGGGCACCAGCAGCAGCAGTTGGAGCAGCTGGCAGCGCCACCTGAGCCACAGGAAAACGGCAAGGGGGCTGCAGATGGCAGGAAGTGGCTCTGGGTCAGAGCCAGGTTAGTCCGGGTCACGCTGCTCTCACCCACCTCTTGGGATGGCAGAGTCTTCCCAAGGCAGCAGGAGAGCAGGCCCGTTCTTTCTCACCACCACCACGGCCACACCACCATGGTGGTGATCTTCACGCTCTCGGTGCTGCTGTTTCCCTGCGTCAGGCAATGTGTTGGGACGCTACATGCGTTTCTCTCTTTCAAACCCTGGAGGGACGTATCATTTTCCTTGGTTTAGAGATAAAGAAACTGAGGCTTAAGGGACTACCCTACCACCATCTCAGACTTAGGAAGTAGCAGAAAGCCCCTGCTATGGTGCGCTTTTTCTTTTTTCATTTCTTTTTAAAGAAAACACAGAGTGTTACACAGACTTTGCAAGAGGTGCTGGTGCTGTGCCCCGAAGAGCCCAGTGCTTTCTCCCTCCCCGTAGCTGTAGGGTGCGTGGCCTGCGCTTTCCCAGCCTCCTGTCCGGTCCCCTCGCCACCCGCTCCCCAAATGAAGGTTCTGACCCAGTGACACAGGCAACTGGCAGAATACAAACAGAACTTTTCTAGAGTTTTTTTACACTGTTTCGTTGTTTCAAATGTATAACTATTGACCTCTTGTTTTTTTTCCAGGCCCTTTCAAATGTCACCCCTTCTATGAAGGTTTCATTTCTCTCCAGGCAAAATAAATCACTCCCTCCCTGGCTGCCTTATAGCCTTGCATTTTGGTCTGAAGCGCTTACTTGCCTCCTTCATCATAACATGGGCTTCTTGAGGAGAGAAGCTGGGTTTTAATCCTTTCTGTGTCCTTGGCACCTGGTACAGCACCTGGTACTGCAGAAGCCATCCGAAAATATTAACTAAATCGCAAAGCAAAAAAAAATGGAAAGGACCTCTGTTGAGGCCACTATAGGCTGTCTCCAACCTTGTTTCCTTAATTCAGAAACCCAAATGAAGGAAGACATTGTCATTTCCATGAGCACATTCTTGGTGAGGGATGGCGTAACTGTGGATTTCTTTTGGAGGAGCAACTAATGAAAGTATTTTATAAGGATGTGAGTTATTAAACTGACCTTTTGTTATCTCCAAATTGCCACTCTGTAAGAAAAAAATTATAAATGCATATGGGTATTCCTTTTTATTGTAAACCTTTTAATTTCAAACTTTTGCTCTGCAGATAATAGAAATGGGAGGGCCAAATTATATTTAAAAATAAGCACAGAATAAACAGTTTTATATATAATTAAGACACGTGCTATTGATACATTTTTACACGTTACTATGAGTAATGTTATTGCAAATTCACTTGATTTCTTATTTGGTCTTTGTAGCTCCTGTTTTACTATTAACTGAGACTTCATCGATAGCATCGTTCTCACTGACATGCACTGAAGGAAGATAAAAACAGCACACTGATTTTTCTCATCTATCTTTGTCTTGTTTTTTTATTAAAAATGCTAGAGGCTCAATGCACAAAATTTGTGCAAGAGTCGGCCTTCCTTCCCTCGGGCTGTAGGCAGGCACCTGCGACCTGGGCTTCCCTTGCAGCCCTGACTTCGTCTGGAAGGACGTCTGGTCTAATGGGCATAAGATGCTATTACTATTATAGATTATTATAGATAGACATGAGCAAAATGAAAAGGGAATGGCAGTACACATACTGAAGTCACAATTTAGACTCAAGATGATAATCCAGAACCTCCCTACCTGTGGATTCACCCACGGTGGGTGCTCGCTGGGGCTCAAAGGGCAGAGGACGGCCTGGAGCCCTGTGCGATTCCCAGTACAACCCCTCAGATGCGACTCCTTTTCTCCCACGCTAGATACCAGAATACAAATACGCAAGCATGATCTCACGCCAGGGGCAACTTTCAATCTTCCCTAATGCTATTTAAAAGCCCTTGATTTACAAACTGCAGAAATTTAACAAGTAGTCATGTAATTAACTATTATTAGTATAATGTAAATCCTTGTCAGAGGCAACAAATAGGGGCATACTTATAAAAATTATATCTTTCACACGCCTATTTTTCTCAAAATGGAATTTTCCCCACTGAAAGTCATCCTCCAAAGTGGTGCTTCCTCTGCACCCGCAAACGCCTCTGCCTATTCCAGTTACCACATGGCATCTCCCAAGTTTTCCTCCCAGGACCTGGCTCTGATCAGCTGATATACCTGGGCTCTGCTCTGATACCTCCCTGAAGACCCCTGGGCTTTGCAGCATGGATGGCGGCTAAATGCCAATGTTGCTGCTGTTGGCTGCTATTCCCGGAGG